>WNWU01013589.1:634343-699297 GCA_012654045.1 Ptyas mucosa | reverse complement strand
TTTTTTTGTTTTCAATGAAAGAAGTTATAAAATATCTTGTTAAACTGTATAGATTTAATAATCTGCTAAGTATGTATTAGTTAAATTGAGTAACGATAGGTTTGATTAGGTAATATTTAACTGTTTTATTAACTGCTGCAATTATAAATGGATACTAATTTTGTTAAATTAGATGGAATAAGAAGAAAGAAGACTTGCTTTCCTTTTATTTACTTGTTTAATGATTATGATAAGTGAGAGATGGAGTTGAATTTAGGGGATTCAAGCTGTATTTTATATTTTGTATTTGCTCTGGGAAGTCGGGGGGGTGGTTGGGGAGGGGGGGAAATGTAAGTAAAACTTTTAAAACTTTTTCAATAAAATAAATAAATAAATTGTACGCTTCAGTTTTGACAACTATGATATCTGGTGTGCTGTGTTCCAAATGATGATTCAACTGTATTCAAAAGTCCCACAAGATCTTCACCTTCTCATTTTTGACAACTTTTTCCACTTTATTTTCCCATGACTTTTCGGATACAGGTAAGTCATATTTTTTACATAATGACCGGTGGATTAGTTTAGCAACTCAGTCATGTCTAACTTTGTAATCAGTTTGCACAATTTTGCTGCACTCACATATTAAATGTGAAATAGTTTCAACTTTGTCTTTGCAAAGTCAGCAGTTTGGATTGTCAGTAGATTTTTATATCTTCGCTTTCATGGCATTAGTTTGTAGTGCTTGTTCTTGAACAGCCAGTATTAAACTTTCTGTTTCTTTCTTGATGGTTCCCCTCTTAAGCCATGTCAAGTTGTTATCACATTTTCCTTCAATGTTTTTCAAGTGCTGTCCATGCAAAGCTTTGGTTTTCCATTCATCTAATCTGTCATCCAGCTGTCTTTCCTTATATCCTGCCTTTGTTTCTGTTGTTTTTATAATGTCCTCCATTTTCACCACCTGCAGCAGTTTTTCTGTACTTTAGTTCATATAATCATTCAAACGTTGTTTTTCTTCTTCTACAGTTTGATGGATTTGCAATAGCCCTCTGCCACCTATTCTTCTTGGCAGGTACAACCTGTCGATGTCACTTCATGTATGTAAAGCATGTTACATATTCAAAAGTTGTGTGTTTTCCGGTCCAAGTTTTTGTTGTTGTTGTAGTTGTAGCAGTAGTAGTAGTAGTAGTAGTAGTAGTAGTAGTAGTTGTTATTATTATTATTATATGTTCTGACCTAGACTCCCTAAGAAAGCTTAAGTCATATGCTTAGTCCCCCAAAACCCTCTTTTATTTAAATGGCTGTGAATTATGGTCATTCACAGTCCATAATAATTCACAAATATCTGTGAAGAGTCTGACAGATATCTGCCAGAGTCTTTCAAGGTAATGCTGATAAGCACCCACCTTTATCTCCCTTGAAACACTGCCAGAGACCTAATTGCCAATTAGTTTTGCAAGGCCAAATGGAGCACAGAGTCAAACGGAGCTTCTCAGAGTTTGAACCGACCAGAATGAACAAATTGCTTCCTTCAAAGGCTCACGTCCATTTGCTCCTCTCTTATGTCTTATGGGAGGGGCCAATCATCTCCAAGCCTTACTCCTGAGTCGCCCCTTTTGTCTTAACTGTTCTTGCCTCCTGGCAGCTCTGCGCATGCACGCACTGGGAACAGGCTCCCTCTGTTGTTCTGCTTCATTGATGTCAGATTCTGGAGGCTCCGGAGGCAGCACATAATTACCAGATGGCTCTGGCCCCCTCTCTGCCTCCGATGCAAAGCCCTCATCTGAGCCTTCCCCAGACTCCAGGACTGGCCCATGTTTCTCCCCAACCTCATCACTGTCTGAATCTGCTGCCAGCTCAGCTGGCCACTGGCGGACCACAACAATTATATATTTCATTCATTAAACATGAAACTCAGTCAACTAAACATTCAAAAATGCATCACAAATAGCAATGACTGGTGCTAATGGTTGATACGGGTTGCTGCCAGCGTCCTGGGTATCAACCAAATACCTTCTTAAGATGTATGGTGTTCCAAGTAGTGCAGTTTTTTGCAGTTCCGCTGGTGTTATTGCAGGAAGCTGAAATTTCTTGATGTAACCTATGAAAGTTTTGGACATGGTACCAAGTGCCCCAATGACAATGGGTATCACTGTTACATGTTTCATCCATAATCGCGTAGTTTCGATGGCCAGGTCCAGTTCTTTTTCTTCGACTCTGGCATCTCTTGGTACCGCGATGTCAATAAATTGTACATTTTGGTTTTTGACAACTATGATATCTGGTGTGTTGTGTTCCAAATGATGATCCATCTGTATTCAAAAGTCCCACAAGATCTTCACCTTCTCATTTTCTGTAACTTTTTCCACTTTATGTTCCCATGACTTTTTGGATACAAGTAAGTTGTATTTTTTACATAATGATCAGTGGAATTGTTGTTGTTGTTGTTAAGCAGCATTTATTGTTAGCCCTACAAGGTAGTCCAAACAAGTAGCTCCATCTTTTTGTAACAGAGTCTTGCAAGACTGAATGTATTTCTTCCCTCCTTTATCCAGAAAACTAGGATTTCTGAAATGTTTCCCATTCCTTCACTTGTTCTGGTTGTCCAATCTGCAGCTCACTCTCTCCTGTCACCCAAGGTCATTCATAAATACTACTGTACATTTAAAGACTGTTTTATGCACATACATGAATTTGAGTACCTCATTACATTTTCCTTCTTTTTTTATTTCCAAATTATTTGGCTGAATCTTTTGGATTTCTGTGCACTTTGAAGAGATTGCCCTTCCCATTTGCATGAACTGCTTGGAAACGTTTCATGTTTAGTAGTTAACTTTAGCTAGCTGTGCCAAATAGAAGGTGGGTGGAAATACTTTTAAATACTCCCATTCTAAGATTAGAGGAAAACATTAATATTCCATGACTGCTCACTTTTATTGCAAAGAAGTCAGGGGACAACAGGAAAAGTAATCTCTCTTCCTCTGAGCCCCTCCCCTTTTTTGTTAGAAATGTCACAAGGATTTTGATGAATGAGTTTTCAAAACTATCTGGTTTGAAGGTTCTTAAAATTTTTGTAAGGGAAGTGAATCTGGGGGGGGATGTAACATAATGATTCAGAGACTGTAACGTGAAATTGGAGGAGAAGGGATTTTCAGGTTTTTTTATGTTTGCTATGGATTGTGATAGGTAGCTTTAGACAAGCTGTCAGGCACCTCCTCCATCTGCTCTGTGGGGGAACAATAATATTATTAATATACATGTTTGTTGAAAGTTTTACAAAATAATGCAAAAAAACAACAAGAACAACAGCAACCCCAAAAGCAGATACATTGACTATGTAGCAGGGAAAAGAAATCCATGTTTTTATAGTTGTACAACATTTTTATCAAGGCAAATTGTTAAAACTGCAGGAAAGCATAAAGAGAGTGAAAGGGTAATATGCAGGTTACTTAAGCCCAGTTGCTTCTGGCTTAAGCCTGGTGTAATGGTGAAGGCATCAGACTTGAAACCAGGAGAGTATGAGTTCTAATCCCACCCTATGAATGACCTTGGGCCAGTTATTCTCTTTCAGCCCCAGGAAGGAGGTAATGGCAACCACTTCTGAAAACCTTGCCAAGAAAACTGCAGGGATTAGTTCAGGCAATTTCTGAGAATCAGACATGATAGAATGGAAATAAAAACAATCTTATGGGTGATTCATGCTTCTTTCTTGCCCTGTCCCAGGGCAGGCCACCAAACCATTTCAGAAGCACAGGAATGGATGATACAGACAACCCTCAACTTGCAAGTCCAATTGAGCTCAAAATTTGTGTTGCTAAGTGAGACACTTGTTAAGTGTGTTTTGCCCCATTTTATGACCTTTCTTGCCATGGTTACTAAGCAAATCACTACAGTTGTTAAGTTAGTTACACAGTTATTTAGTGAATGGCTTCCCCACTGACTTTGCTTGTCAGAAGGTCACAAAAGGTGATCATGAATGGTGGGTTGCCCCCGGTTCGCACCGGTTCTATAGAACAGGTAGTAAAACCGGCGGGAGGCTCCGCCCACTAACCCTGATGTCATCAAAATGCTTCTGCGCATGCGCGCACAGCCCCGTTGCAGACCAGTAGTAAAGGTAAGTAGAACCCACCCCTGATGATCATGTACCCTGCAACACTGCAAGAGTCATAAATAAGTCAGTTGCCAAGCATCTGAATTTTGATCACATGACCACAGGGATGCTGTAACAATCGTAAGCATGAAAAATGGTAATGAGTCACTTTTTTCATTTTCATTGTAACTTCAAACAGCTACTAAATGAACTGTTGTAAGTTGAGAACTACCTGTATTGTCCTCAGCTTGCCCCTATGCTTCTGGAAATATGAACTTTATTTGAGTAATCAAAGTATGTTTTTTCCTTCTCATAGAATAAGCCACGCAGCCTAGCTTGCCTGCTGTGTTTTATTCCATTTTTACACAATGGCTCCATCTTAACTGCCTGATGTGTGCTCTGGCAGGCACACACACAAACACAAACACAGGTACACACACACACACACACGCACACACACACACACACTTGGTTTCTCTGATGGCCAATTCACAATAGCTACTGTGCTGGCTTCCATGAAAGGGTGAAACATGGTTTAATTTAGTTGAACGGGCTTTCCAGTTATTTCCACAGGAATATTTTCTCTTGGAATGCTAGGCCGTTCTTTGTTTTCTTCTTTGAAATGTATGAAATTGGCAAGAGTTCTCCAGTTCTTCCTAGCCCAAAAGTCAGGAGGAGCAATAAAAAAAAAAAATCACCAGTACTTAAAAGGAGAAGAAAGGAGAAGGCAAACAAAGCATCTGATGCAGGATGATCTGCAGGAACTGCTCAAAAAGATCAATGTTATGAAAGCTTCACCCATTTTATACGGTGCACCTTTAAAAAAAAACAGCTTTGACCACATTCATGGCCACCATCCTGATTTTTCCTGAGGACAATCCTAAACTTTCCTGGTACAGATGGGGGGGGGGGGGGAGAGACATTTGCCTCAATGAGATCGATGACATAGAACTTTAATAACATTTTTTAAAAAAATCTATCCATGATATTCACCGAAGGGACAGTGCTCCAAGATATCACTATGCAGGAAGAGCAGAAAAGGATTGGTTTATTTTCATTAATTTCTTTTACTTTAGTTAATGAATTTAATTTCTTAAAGTGGCTTCATTTCCAGTTAGTTTAACATGGAGGAACAAGCAGCTGAAGGGTTCAGTCCGCTGTAAGTGTGCAAATTGGAACTAAACATTACCTCTCTACCTGATCCAATTGTTATAATTGCAGGCTATTTTATGGCTGCAATCGCCTTATTAAATATTTTAGTCTCCACTCAGTCTCATCATCATCACTGTTAGAATCAGCTATTTAGCCAAGCCATTTTTGTGGCTCTTTCCAAACAAAATTACTCTGGATTTTGTCCAAAGACATGATACCAAATTCAGATTTTACAATAGCCTCCATGAGTAATTCTCCCTGAATAACCTGGAAATTAAAGCTTCTGTGTTTCTCCTTTCCTGGAACAAGTAATTATAAATGATTTTTTGCTTCCTCTATTCTTCATATCTGACAAGGCAGTCCCACCAGAAGTTTTGGAGGGCTGTGATGTCAGAGCTTTTGTTACCATTGTCATTGTTGTTTTAAAAACATTCTCTTCAGAAAAGAGAAACTCTTTATGCCAACTGCAACAAAGAACTCTGCTTTCAAAGTGACCACTTGATTATAGTTAACCAACTTGCCCTTATGCTCATCAGCAATTTAGATTTTTCTAACAAACATAGAAACTTAACCTTCCTTATTTCCTTTGATTGATCCTAAGCCATCAAGTTGCTGTCAATTTTTAACAACCACATTGTTACGTATGCATGTCCGGGGGACCGTATTTGCATACTCACCGCTGACTGGTCCCTCTAGCAGTGGAAAAAATAAACCACTGTCAGTGGCCAGCTAGGCTGATGGCACTCTTTAAAAAGAGAGCTCCAGCAGCCGGCCGGTGAGTCTATTCTGATTGCAAGTCCATAATAAAGGTGCTGAAATACTGTCTGTGTCCTGCCTCTTCATTGCGCCCCCTATTAACACTGGCGACAAAGGTGGGATCCTGAAGAGGACAAAGGAGGACAAAGAGTTGACCTCAACCTCATGGCAGCTGCAGCCATCTTATTGCAAGGGACAACCTCTGCAGCGGCCAATCCAAGGTGACCAAACAAACTTCACCCACATCATCACCATTTGACCTGAAAACGGAGGAATGGCGCACCTACATGGGTAATTTCCGAATGTTCCTGGAAGCCAACAACTACGAAGACCTCCCTGACAACAGGAAAAGGAAACGTTTCCTCAGTTATTGCAGGCCAAAAATTTACAAGAAGGCACAGACATTAGCAGCTCCAACGGACATCGAATCAATAACCTGGACAATGCTACAAAACATTCTGAATGACCATTATGCTCCCACCACACCACTGATGGTGAGCTGGAATGAATTCTACCACTCATGCAAGTGAGAAGGAGAAACAATAAATGACTTCATTGCCAAATTACGAGAACTCGTATCCAAATGTGAGTTCATCAATCCCGAGGGAATGATGAAGGACTGAATCATCTTGGGAATGAGGGACCTGAACTTGCAGAAGAAACTACTAATCCGAAGGGAAGCCACTTTCAAAGACATAGTCGAAGAAGCCCAGGCTGCAGAGTCATCCGATAACTCTGCCGCCAACATCCGGAAGTCAGGCAGCTTCCATCATACCCAAGAGGAACTAGAGAGAAAATGGGAGGACCCTGAATCCGAGGGGGAGTCTGATGGAAAAGATGAAGTACAGCACGTCCAGACAGAGAAAGGGGTAAACTACAAAGAGGCTGACGCTAGGTAGTTCAGGTGTGCTGGGTGTATAGGTTTCCATGCCAGAGCAGTCTGCAGGTTTAAAGAAGCCATTTGTCACTGGTGCCAGCAGAAGAGACACATAGCGGAGGCTTGCAGGGCTACCCAACTGATCCCCTATCAACCAAACCTCTGACCACACTAGGAAGGCAAAGCAACCAAACACTGAGGTTTCAACAGAATAAACAGCAGGAAAAACCATACCCAGAAGCAAGGAGAATTAACCAAATGACAGTGGGACATTCAGATGCATGTGATGCAGACAAGTATCACATCACCCTCAACATCGAGGGACCCCATGCAGCATGGAGTTGGACACAGGATCATTCTTCACCATCATATCATGGCAAACTCTAAAAGGGCTCAGCCCCACCATGAAGAAAAAAGAACTCAAACCCCAGAGAATCACCTTGAATGACTGCAAGGGGAAAAACATCCCAGGGAGAGCAACCGTGCAGGTCACCTTTAAGGAATTTTGTGGACAATTACACTGACCGTACTCAACAACAACAGACCCACACAATTGAATGGTTCAAAACCCTCATCTTAGGGGTAACTGGCATCCATAAGATCCAAGGAAATGAATTCAAGATGCTGCTCACTGAATTTGGGGACATCTTTGATGGGAATCTAGGCAAGTATACAGGAAAACCTATATCTTTTAACATAGACCCCAATGTTACCCCGATCCAGCTCAAGCCCCGAAGTGTGGCCAATATGGATCAGGACATTATGGAGTGGGTGTCTACCTGCACTCTCTGCCAAGAATACAGGCCAGCTCCATCCAGGGCACCCATCAGGGAGTAGGAGAATCCAAAGGGACCATGGTCAAGAATATATATTGATTTCGTGGGACTGATGGGGGGGGGGGAGAACCTTTTTAATTATTGTGGATGCATACTCCAAGTGGCTGGAGGTGATTACAATGCCTACCTCAACCATAGAAAATACCATCAGGGCCTTGCAAAGGATTTTCACCACCCATGGGCTACCAGATGTCCTGGTCTCTGACAATGGGGCCCAGTTCACAGCAAAATCATTTGAATCATTTCTGGTGGGACAAGGGATCAGGCATGCATTAGTTGCACCATTCAGCCTGGCGAGCAATGGTCAAGTGGAATGAATGGTGCGATCGGCCAAAGAAACACTCACTAAAATGAGCCCTGGAAATTGGCAAGAAAAAATAGACCAATTTCTCCTAGCACAACACATAACACCCAGCACCACAACAAATAGAAGTCCAGCTGAGTTACTGATGGGGTGGAAACTGAGGTCCCAACTAGATAGATTACACTTTCACTACCACCCAAAGACCCCTTTAGAATCGACCAGACAGACCAGAGCATTTGGGATGGGAGACTTGGTATATGCCCATAACTATGCAAGATACTCTAATTGGTTATGGGCAAAGATAGTAGCAATTACTGGCCCCAAGTCATATCAAGTGGAACTCAAGTGGCAGATTATGGAAGAGGCACATTGACCAACTCCAGAATAGAGTAGGAGAGTCAAGACTAAGGATTCAGATGATATCTTATCCCAAATAGACCCCAGTTCTATCTGAGAACCAAGCAATACTCCACCCCGAGGATCATACTAACTGGCACACCCCAGCAGCCAACACAAACAATTGGCCCTAACTATGACCAATGCCAAGGCCCTAGTCTCACCACTGGTAGTGGTGTGCGAACACTTTTCTGTGAAAGCAGGAGTCCAGTGAAGAGATCCGGGAACCAAAGAAGGAAAGGCTGGGGCAGAATCCATTATGCCCATGGGGAAGTTCAAGGAAGTTCCTTTCAAGGACTCAGGAGTGGATGCAGGCCTGACTGCACTGGCCACCACAGCTGGATCAAGTGAACTGCGCAGGTCCGGGTGCACCCTCAAGCGCCCTGCCTACCTGCATGACTATGTGGCCTAGAAAGAAGATGATTGGATAAAACCTATTTAGGAGGGGAGGGGTGTTAGTATGCATGTACGGAGGACAATATTTGCATACTCACTGCTGATTGGTCCATCTAGCAGCAGGAAAAATAAACTGCTGTCAGTGGCTGGCTAGGCTGATGTCACTCTTTAAAAAGAGAGCTCCGGCAGCCTGCCGGCGAGTCTATTCTGATCGCGAGTCCATAATAAAGGTGCTGAAATACTGTCCGTGTCCTGCCACTTCACTGCGTCCCCACACACATAAATAGATTTTCTCCAGGATCATCCATCCCTAACTTGGCCTTTCAGGTCTTAGTGCACTGAATACATCCACCTGGCTGCTAGTCATCATCATCTTCTTTTTCCTTCCAGCTTTCCCAGAATTAAAGCCTAGTCCATGGTTAATTCTTCACATAATGTGTCCAGAGGAGGATAATTTGACCCTCATCATTTGCATGTCAAGTAAAAATTCTGAGTGGTTTTGATGATGCAATTGTTTACTTTCTTGATTGTCATTAGTTTCTCTAATACCAAACTTGAAAGCATCAATACTCTTCTTACCCTGTTTCTTTCATGACTGATTTCCCTTTCCATAGAGTGTTACAGGGAATATAATTGAATGCACAATTCTAAGACATATGACACCATCTGAGTATATTTTCTGAAGTCTTCGTTTGTTACTCACACAAGTGCAAATCTGTGGCTTATTCCCTAGTAGCATATTGTCCTTTTTGTAAATACTGTTGTAAATACTGTAAATACTGCTGTTTCCTTTCACTCTATGAAACTAAATAATTTTCTCCTGTTTATTGTTTCCCCATGGCTTTTTCTGGATAATGCAAAATAAAGTTGTAAACTTACTGAGTTGCAGTATTTTCCTGGGCTATTTTTAAAATTTCTTATAAATGCTACTGCATCTAATGCTAGGAGAAGAGGGTTGAGTAAATTAATCCCTATTTTGAATCAAAAAGAATTTGTATTTGAAGAATTCAAAGAATTTAAAACAATATACTTATATACCATTCACTATCCTCCTGCATGTTACTTTATTTTTACACTTGACTGTCTTTGCAAACATCCTGCTCCCATCACATCCAATACTGCTTTATACATCAATTTCTATTTTTCAAAATTCTCAACTCTGTTTTAGGATTTCCTCGAATTCTTGGCTTCGTGTCTGGTTGAACTTCTGGCGCCTTCGGATGTGAGCTCCACCAGCTCCATAGCCCCATTCCAAGCTCTCCATGTCGGAGAGCTTCATTCAAAGCAATAGCCACCCTGGAGGGGTGGTGAAGCAAAGGGGGACTGTCTTGCAGGTTGAGGGGAGCCGCATCTCCCTTCACTGATTTGGAAAAACCCCTCATCCGAAGACTAGGAGCAGTGGCAGTCAAAATGGCTTCCATGAAGCTGGGGAACATCCAGAAACCATAAGTTTGTGCAGGAGGAGAGAAACGGTGAATGATGTGTTGTCTGGGTGAGAAAAGATTTATTGCTGAAGCTTGACCACCCCCCCCCAAAATTCAAGGGGGAATACATTTTAGAATGATTTGTTACAGCTGTGTGCAATTATTGTGAAAAAACATATTGGATATTTAAAAATATTTGTTTAAAAAGAAAATTAAGTTGGATATTGAATCCTCAGAACAAAAGGTTTGATATTAAGAAGGCCTATTAAGATGCTGGAACCATAACTCTAGCTTTTCTTCAAATAATTTGCTTTAAGTATTGGATTTATAAGTTAAAACAAACAAGATAAATAAATCAGACTTGTCAAAATAAAAGCAGAGAGGTAGAAGAGTGAACTAAAGAGCACCATCTGCTGATGAAAGTGAATTTTTGTAACTTGGAGTAAACATTGAAATAAATGGAAATAATTATTGAACTATACATATTTACCCTTTAACCACTGGAGACTGGAATATTAAATAAGATTTTATTTGGAGACCCCCAAATATTATTGGATATATAAAAATGACTTGAGGAGTGGAGGATCCCTGAAGTAACTAACTGATTTGATTGAACATTGATGAGACATTAAAACTAGACCTGGAGGCTTGGTTTCTGAACTGACAATTGTGGAGATTTAAATGGAATGGAGTCAATGATTCAAAGCATTAAGGACTTTATACTGGAACTACACAAGGACATGGTGGAAATATTTTATCGTACAGATAGAAGATGGGAAAATTGTATACAAGAAACAAGGAGCAAAGACCAGGAGAAGAAGGAAAGAATGGAATTAACAGTTGGAATAGAAGGGGAATTAGAATTGAGAAACCAGCAAAAAGAAGATAACAAGGAGGAGACACTTTTAAAATTAATAAGGATTGAGGAACTAAAACAGGGGGAATACCCTTTAAAAGATTTAAAAAAGAAATGGGAGGAACAGGAAGAGGCTTAGGGGGAAAAGATAGGATTTAGGACAGAAAGCTTTCAAATTAAATAGAGGGAAAGGGCAGGGCAAGAAGAAAAAATTAAATTATGAATTCAGACTATAAACCTCAAAATAGATGGAATAAAAGACTTAAGAGAAAAATATGGGAGACGAGTCAAAAAAAAGGTAGGATTAAAGGATTGGATGTGGACAAGAGATAATAATTAAGGGGAGAAAAAGAGTTATAGATATGTTATGATCATATTTTATTTATTTTATTTATTTATTTATTCGGCTTATATGCCGCCCTATCTCACAATGGACTCAGGGCGGCTCATAATAATAAAAACAAAGCCACAATATAAAATAAAGTCTAAAAATTTAAAAGATTTAAAATTAACCCTTAAAACCCCAATTATCAGTCCAGGTCAAGGGATTTAAACAGCCAAGTTTTTAATTCACGACGGAAGGTGCGAAGGTCAGGCGCTAAACGGAGTTCCAAGGGAAGTTGATTCCAGAGGGTGGGGGCACCCACCGAGAAGGCTCTACCCCTGGAGGTTGCCAGCCGCCACTGTCTAGCTGACGGCACCCTGAGTAGGCCCTCTCTATGGGCGCGAACCGGGCGATGGGATATCGTTGCTGGCTGTAAGTGGTCCGCCAAATATCCTGGTCCTAAGCCATGTAGGGCTTTATAGGTCATCACCAGCACCTTGAATCTCACCCGGAGGGCAACTGGCAACCAATGCAAACCGCGCAGGAGAGGTGTAACATGGGAGTATTGGGATTCTCCCATCACAACCCGCGCAACTGCATTTTGTACCAGCTGAAGCCTCCGAGTGGTCCTCAAGGGCAGCCCCATGTAGAGAGCATTGCAGTAGTCAATCCGCGAGGTAACCAGCGCGTGAGTAACTGTGCATAGGGCATCTCGGTCCAAGTAGGGGCGCAACTGACGCATCAGACGTATCTGGGCAAATGCCCCCCTGGTCACGGCTGTTATCTGGTCTTCCAAGCTCAGCCGTGAGTCCAGAAGGATGCCCAAGTTGCGCACCCTGTCTACAGGGGGCAAAACTTCACCCCCTATAGTCAGCGATGGCATCTCTCCATTGAACCGAGATGCCGGTACCCACAGCCACTCGGTCTTGGCCGGGTTGAGTTGCAATCTGTTTCTACCCATCCAGACCCATACCGCTTCCAGGCACCGGGCCATCACGTCGAGGGCATCACTGGGTTGGTTTGGGGTGGAAATAAAAAGCTGAGTATCATCCGCATACTGATGATACCTCACCCCAAAACCACGGATGATCTCCCCTAGCGGTTTCATATAGATGTTGAACAAAAGGGGCGAGAGGACCGACCCCTGAGGCACCCCACAAGTGAGTGGCCTCAAGGTCAATCTCTGCCCTCTGCCAACACCGCTTGCGTTCGACCTGAGAGGTAGGAGGAGAACCACCGTAAAACAGTGCCTCCCACTCCCAACCCCTCAAGGCAATGCAGCAAGATACCGTGGTCGACGGTATCAAATGCCGCCGAAAGATCTAATAGGACCAGAACAGAGGAATAACCTCTGTCCCGGGCCCTCCAGAGATCATCCACCAGAGCGACCAATGCCGTCTCCGTGCTGTACCCGGGCCTGAAACCCGATTGGTACGGGTCGAGGTAATCCGCTTCATCCAGGACCAGCGGGAGCTGATGTGCCACCACATTCTCAACAACCTTCGCTAAAAAGCGAAGGTTGGAGACTGGACGAAAATGATTTAATACAGCTGGATCCAAGGCCGGCTTCTTGAGGAGGGGCCTCACCACCGCCTCCTTCAAGGTGGTCGGGAAGTTCCCCTCCCTCAAAGAAGCCGCTATCACCACCTGGATCCAGCCTCGTGTCACCTCCCTGGCTGAATAAACCAGCCAGGAGGGGCACGGGTCCAACACACAAGTGGCCGCACTCAGCTTTCCCATGATCCTGTCCACTTCCTCTGGGGTAACATTTTAATATTCAATTGTATTAATATTAGAATGATATAGGCTGGATAATTAGTTGGTATGTAATATAATAAATATTAGGATAAACATTTTACTATAAATGAATATGTAACTGGAAAAATTATAAATGAGAATTTACTATTAATTGAAAATGAGAGGTTGAATGATGGTATTATCAAAAGTGTGTAAAATATGACTTACCGTATGTAGGTAATGTGATAAGTAGATATAGCTATGCATAATAATAGTAGAATTATATGGAAGAAGAAAACTAGAGTTTGAATGAGAAAATTAGAAAAAAGAATAGGAATATGTTGAATGCTTATATGATTGTGATTGATATTAGAAGTCACTGTTGAGATATTAAATAATGGAAGGAAGGAAGAAAGGAACTTTAATATATAGAGAGAGGACGAGTTAAATAATGAGAATATGAATAATAAAACAGATTATCATGTCTTTGAATATAATAATGTGAAGGGGGGAAATGTTAAAGAAAGTTTAGAATAGAAGGATGATAAAGCAATGTATTAATAATATGGAATAAGGAAAACAGAATGTAATAATTATGAATATGTTTATTTGTTTATTTATATTGAATTGTATGATACTCAGATATGACACCACTCACATAATGATATGTATAAACTATACAAAACTATGTATAAACTATACAAAAATAAAAAACTTGATTTAAAAAAAATATTGGCTTCTTGACCTTTTGGCTAAGACCAAGCATTCTTTTCAACATCCACTCTTATATATTGTACTGCATTCAATTTACTTTATATTTTTTTTAACAAAACCAGCTCTCACAACAAATATTTGTTCTGTAAACAGATCAGATGCATTACCTTTATTCTAATATTTGCACATTTTAAAATTTATCCATCCATTCCTCTTTAGTAAACATTCTAACACTATATACAAATTCATCTTCTTGATTTTTTTTGCCATTTGTGTACATATAAGTTACATTGTCACACAATGCATTTAGTCTGCGGTAGATTCATACTCTTGTTTTATAGTACAGTCTATCCAGTAGTGTGTTCCTCCCAGTTTGGCCCAGTTCTCCCGAGCCGGTAGCAGTGATGATATGATGTCTGCCTGCCCCCACCACCACGCCCTTCCACCCACCCCCCGTGTTATTCTTACCTTTTATTTGGCCCCACCCAGTGGTGGGATTCAGCCAGTTCGCACCACTTCGGGAGAACCGGTTGTTAACTTTCTGAGCAGTTTGGCAAACTGGTTGCTGGAAGAAATCATTAGGGCAGAGAACTGGTTGTTAAATTACTTGAATCCCACCACTGGCCCCACCCCCAATCTATTGCTGCCTCCTGAGTCCCAGCTGATGGCTAGAGGGGAAAAAACTGTTTAAACTCTTGTCGTGGGGCTTCAAAGGGCCACCCTACAGCTGATCAGTGTTAAAAGAAAACAAATGAGTAGACCAGTGCCTGCAAAAATACATGAGTAGATCAGTGCCTGCAAAAATAAATGGGTAGACCAGTGGCTGCAAAAAATAAATGGGTAGATCGGTACAGTTCTGCAAGCAGTTAAAAGCCTGGTGGACCAGTACCTTTGCTAAATCCTAAATAATTTTCACATGACCATCAAGCCACGCCCACAAAATAAGCCACAGAACCGGTAGTAAAAAAAATTAGAACCCACCCGAGTCTATCTAATGGTCTCTTCAATTCTCTGAAAAGACCAACATCTGTACAAAAATGTACTGCATATATACATTCATTTTTCCCATCAATATGTGTTTATGAATACCACAAGGATTCCTTATTTATTTATTGCAAATATGTTAAATAACCAAGGAGACATTATACATCCTTATCTGATGCCTTGCTCTGTGTTGAACTACTTGCTAAACATTCCAATTATTCTCTTTTTTTAAAAAATAATTTTTATTCAATAGTTTACATTTTTAAAACCAAAAAATGTAATAGAAAAAGACAAAATGTCAGCATTCCAATTATTCTCATGCATGATTCACCTCCATTAAATATCACTTTTGTTGCATTCAGAAAGATTGATCAACTCCATGTTTTGCGCAAAACATTCCATTAGTTAAATCCTATCACTGTATTATTCTCTTTCTCTAAATCAATAAACATTTATTTCTTATAGTCAGACATTTCTGAATGGTTTGTTAAAGAGCAAAACACTAGGCTCTGCCTGGTGCACAGCCACACACAACACATTCAGATTTTGTTTATTGCTACCTCTTGCATTCTTTCAGTCATGATTCTGCCAAACCCCTTATTGGGCATGCTTAAGGTTATACCTGTGTAGTTTTGCATTCATACTTGCTATATTTCCCTTTGTATAGGGAAACAACAGCAGCGTTCTTTTAATTGTTGAGTACAGATGAAGTCTTCACACCAGTGTTAAGCAAACATCACAACCTCTCCATAAGGTTTCCTCGCATTTCATCAGCTGAGGTCACAGAGGAGGGGCGGGGGGCTGGCGGTCGTTATTAAAGAAGGTCTTGGGCCGAGGGAGGCCACTGTTTCTCAGACTGCCGGTTGTGAGTCCCTCCTTGTGAAGTGGGGTCATGGGGTACAGATGGGCTTGCTGATCATGTAACTGGCTCCCTGCCACGTGGCGGCAGCCCTGCCCGAGCTATTCAACGTGATAGCCACAGTGGCAGTTGACACCCTCAGGCTTATGGTCATGGGGGATTTTAACTTGCTATCTGTAGATGAGACGTCTGAGATGGCTTGGGAGTGCATGGCTTCCATGACGGCTATGGTCCTGACCCAGTTAGTTCATGGCCCTACTCACACGGGGGGGAAACATGCTGGATCTAGTTTTTGTCTATGGTTGAGTGATCTTGAGATAGGGGATATAGTGATTGAGCCCTTGTCATGGTCAGATCACTCCCTCCTTTGCCTTGACCTTCAAACCGCCACACCTTGCCACAGGGAGGCAGAACAGATGAGACGGTTCCACCTCAGCTGCCTGATGAACCTGATAGGTTCCAGACAGAGCTTGGGCGTTTCCTGGAGGCTCTGGCTCACACCGCGACTGGACACCTAGTGGCCGCCTGGGATAGGGCAGCCGCTGGTGCTTTGGATCGGGTCATGCCTTTGCGGCCTCTGACCCGGCACCAGTCTCACCTGGCTCCTTGGTTCACTGAGGAGCTGAGGGAGATGAAGCGCCAGAAAAGACACCTGGAGAACAGTTGGAGGGCCAGTCTCTCTGATTCTAACCGAACACTGGGAAGATCTCATATTAAGACTTACCTAGTGGCGATAAAAGCGGCAAAATGTAACTATTTTGCCACTCTTATTGCATCATCAGATAATCACCCGGTCGCCCTGTTTAGGGTAACCTGCTCCTTGCTCCATCAGGGAGCATGAGAGGACCCCTTGTAGGGTAGAGCCGAGGACTTTGTTCAGTATCTGCATGACAAAATCACTCAGATTCGGGAAGACTTAGACTCTGACTGGGTAGATTCAGGGGGGATGGTGGAGGCAGGTCTTGAGAATGTTATCTGGGAAGAGTTTGACCTTGTGACTCCCGAAGACGTGGACAGGATTCTGGGTAGACTGAACATGACCACATGTTTGTTGGACCCGTGTCCCTCCTGGTTGGTATTGGCTTCCTGGGAGATGACACGAGGCTGGCTCCAGGGGAATATAAACGCTTCATTGAGTGAGGGAGTGCCTTGAAAGAGGCAGTGGTGAGACCTCTCCTCAAGAAGCCTTCCCTGGACCTGGCAGTGTTATCGTCTGGTCTCCAACCTTGGCTTTGTGGCGAAGGTTGTTGAGTATGTGGTTGCGCAACAGCTTCCCCAGTACCTGGATGAAATGGTTTATCTGGATCCATTCCAGTCGGGCTTCAGGCCTGGGCACAGCATGGAAATGGCATTGGTCACGTTGGTTGATGATCTCTGGAGAGCTCAGGACAGGGGTTGCTCCTCTGTCCTGGTCCTGTTAGATCTCTCAGCAGCTTTTGATAACATCGACCATGGTATCTTGCTGCACCAGTTGGAGGAGTTGGGGGTGGGGGCACCGTGTTATAGTGGTTCTCCTCCTTTCTCTCCAATCGGTCCCAGTTCTGTGTTGGCGGGGGGCAGAGGTCGACCCCGAGATGCCTTATATGTGAAGTGCCACAGGGGTCGGTCCTCTCGCTCCTTCTGTTCAACATTTATGTAAAGCCGCTGGGCATGATCATCCATGGTTTCGGGGTGAAGTACCATCAGTACGCTGATGACACTCAGCTGTACATCTCCACCCCGGACCGCCCCAATGATGCCCTTGAAGTGATGTCCCGGTGCCTGGAGGCCATGTGGATCTGGATGGGGAGAAACAGGCTCAGGCTCAACCCATCCAAGATCGAGTAGCTGTGGTTTCCGCCGTCCCGAAATAGTCAGTTAGTGCCATCACTGACTATTGGGGGTGAGTCGTTGGCCCTCACGGAGAGGGCTCGCAACTTAGGTGTCCTTCTAGACTCACAGCTGTCTTTAGAAGAGCACCTGATGGCTGTGGCCGGGAGGACTTTTTGTCAGGTCTGCCTGATTCGCCAGTTGTGTCCCTTTCTGGATCGGGACTCCTTATGCACAGTCACTCATGCCCTCGTCACTTCCTGCCTGGACTACTGCAATGCTCTCTACATGGGGCTCTCCTTGAGGAGCACCCGGAGGCTCCAACTGGTGCAGAGTGCAGCCGCATGGGTGGTTATGGGAGTGACGTGGCGTTCCCATGTAACACCTCTCCTGCGTGAACTGCACTGGCTCCCGGTGGTCTTCCGGGTACGCTTCAAGGTTTTGGTTACTACCTTTAGAGCACTCCATGGCTTAGGACCTGGATACTTATGGGACCGCCTGCTGCCACCAATAGCCTCTCACCGGCCAGTACGCTCTCATACAGAGGGGCTCTGCAGGGTGCCGTCGGCCAAACACTGTTGGCTGGCATCCCCCAGGGGGAGAGCTTTCTCTGTGGGGGCATCTGTTATCTGAAATGAGCTCCCCCCGGAGATACGGAGGATCCCGGATTTACACACCTTCCACCGCGCCCTCAAGACCTTTTTATTCCAACAGGCTGGCCTGGCCTAACTTTCCCTTTTAAATGGTATATGAGTAATTTTAAATCTGCTTTTTAATATGTGGATGTTTTAATTCGTCTCAAGGCAAATTGTTTAATATGTTTTTATACTGTTTTAAATTTTGAAATTTGTGTGTTTTATCTTTTTGGCTATTCACCACCCTGAGTCCTTCGGGAGTAGGGCAGTATATAAATCTAATAAAATAAATAAAATAAATAAAATAAATAAGCTGATCATTTTCACATTTCTCAAATTACATCAGATACGACTGCAGCCTTTTCATTTTTTAATATTCTCACATTTATGATTTTTTTTCTTGAATACTAACATTTATGTCACTCATTTCAATTCTACTCTGAAATGTTGCTGTCAAATTTTTAAAATATTGCTTCCAGTATTCCCAAAAGTTTCATCCGAAATTATCCATTCAACTGGAAACTCTTTCTTTAGCATTTTTTGTCCTCTTCCAAAAGGATTTTTATTTCTATAAAAATTATTTCTGTATTTTTCGCTGCTTCTTTTTAATTTTAATTATTCCTTGCTGTATTTGATTGAGCCATTTCAACTCACCTTTTTCTTCATACAGTATATATTATACAGTACCTTTCTCTCATCCAGATTTTAACAACACTCAGATTCTTACTTACCTCTCATCCACAGCTCTTTTTACTTCATCATCCATTTTTAACCCTTTGATTAGTACATTTCCACACATTTCTGTGGTAATCTAAAATTATTTTCAATTTTTCTCCATTGTTGATGTTCCATTTATTCTGCTAGGAGGTTGAATTTTTTTCCTAATACTTACTTATACTGGATTAATACTTTCTCTTTTCCTGGTCCTTTTACTTTCATATTCAGTTTCATTTTCACATATGTTTCACCTTTCCTTTTCCTTACTGTCTTGTTTTGCTTTGCTTTGGTTCCTTTTTTCCCCCAAAGTCCACTCTTGATAGTATCTAAAAATGATCTGTCCCACAGTAAGAACTTTTTCTCATCCTTGTATCCTTTACTAATTATCTCAATCTTTCAACATAATCACATCAATCATTCTTTTAATATGGCATTCATTCCTTTGACCTATGGATGGATGGATAGATTTATACCTAATATATGTGTCTTTTTCTAAGCACCAGTCTCATTCATTCTTGGGATTTCAATTGGTTAAATTATCCTCTGTACAATTTTGTGTCATTCCTACCCATCCATTCATGTCCCCTTACAAAATATTTTTTTCATAGATTGAATCCATTAAGGTTATATACTTTTCTCTCATAGGAATTGTTGGTACTTCAGTTATTACTGTATTATTCATGGGAGTACAACATGCAGCTATACCCAGTTTATGGATTTCTACATTCATGTACATTCAGAAAAATCTGGATGACACTTTTTCATACTTTGTGACATATAATGTATTTTAGCCCTTTTACTCATAATTAAACTGATATCTTTATTTCTTTGCATGAATTTATCAACTACTTTACAAGATAGGGCCACCTTAATTCAGATCTATCATACCTTTCCTCCTTTTCTGACTTTCACAATGCACATCTATTATTTCTTTTGTTTCATTTGCTATGTCACGATCTTTATCATAAACTATCTTTACCATAAAAAGAGTTAATGGTAAAAAGCTTGAATTAGCAACTTACAGGAGCCGTGGTGGCACAGTGGTTAGAATGCAGTATTACAGGCTAAGTCTGCCTACAGTGTGGAGTTCGATCCTGATGGGGCTCAAGGTTGACATAGCTTTCTATTCTTTCAAGTTTGGTAAAATGAGGATCCAGATTGTTGGGGGAAATATCCTGACACTGTAAATGGCTAAGAGAGTGCTGTAAAGTACTGTGTAACAATATATACGTCTAAGTACTATTGATATTGCTACAATTTTCCATATGCTATAGTCATCACCAGATAAACCTATAAGTATTAATTTCTGCTGTCCACCATAGCTTTTGTGAATAATTTCACATCATCTTTTTAGTAAACATTTCCCTTACATTCCCTCCCTCCCCCCTCTCTCTACACATACACACACGTGTGTGTATATATGTGTATGTATATGTGTGTGCGTGCGTGCGTGTGTACACACACACACACACACATATATCTTTATGTAGAATTAGAAATAGAATTTTTTATTGGCCAAGTATGATTGGACACACAAGGAATTTGTCTTGGTGCATATGCTCTCAGTGTACATAAAAGAAAAGATATGTGTGTATGTATATATACACACCTATATATAAAATTGACTGGGACTAAAACATCAATAGGCATTTTGATCGAAGAAAATTTTAAATAATGACAGAATATTGTGAGCACTCTTTCAAAAAATGGCTGCCATAGGAAAGTTGATTATTCATAAAATAGCTGCTATGTTAGATAAAACCAGACACAAACTATTCATTTGTCAGATGACAGACTTAAGAGCATAATGATCTTGCCACCTTCTCTAGCTTCCAGGAATAACTTACAACTACAATATTTTTGGAAAGAGATACAATCTGCTTCCATTCTGATTGTCAAGAAATGCTTTTGGTTCCTACAAACAGTCTTGTAAACATCGAATATGGTTGGAGCTTTGCAGCTTACTACTTTTCCATTAATAATAATAATTTGAAAAAGATTAAAATCATATTGGGTAGTGAATGTGGTGTGCGCCATGAGACGTAATAATATTCACAGTCTAGAATTGTATCCCACAGGCTTATCAACTTTTTTTTTAAGTCAGGTAGAAAGGAGATAATGCATATATCAGTGCCAATTTTGGTTCTTCTAGAGTGGATATTGATCTAGAGATTAAAATAACCAAACCTGAAGAATTTATGCATCTTTTTAAAATATTGCAAAATATGTGTATCTCACAAGTGCATGAGAGTTGTTTACAGTTGGTTGCTAAGTAATGAAAGGTAAAAGACATTCCTAACAATGCTCCAGTTATAGGAAAAGGAGGGAAAGCACATTGCATCAGGAGTCAAGGACTTAGCAATATGGTTTAAAGGACAACCAGCCAAATAATCTTAAGAATCTCAAGAATCCTAAATGCAAAGAGAGGACACCCCATTGATGGCTGGGGATTTTAATCACCTTCTGCCAAGGAATAATTCCAAATATGTCTGGTTCATTTAGAACATACATTTATCCTCAGGCTATGTTTGGGACCCTTGAAGAACAGAAAGGGGAAAAACTTCTATAAATAAGCATTCTGCCTTTCTTTCCCAACTAGTGCAGTTAATAAGACTGTTTTCCTTGCTCAGCTCCCAGACACGGTTTCCACTCATCAGATTTAAGATTGGTTTAATGTTATTTACTGGCAGGCTTCCATCTGCACTTGTCAGGACTTAGATTTTCAGTGCCCAAGTACAGCCTTGGAACATAATAAATAATACGAAAAGTGAGTGTCTCCAATTATGTGGGCAATGAGTTCTCTCCCTGCACCCTTCAAACACATAGACAAATGCATGATTGTAGACTATCTTCCTAAAATAAAGAGACTGATTTCATGTCAGAGGACCATAGTACTTGAGTAAGTTTTGGTCCTAGTCAATAGCATTCAAAAATAAAAATGACTGGTGACTTTGGTGACTGGGGCTGCCCTTGAGGACCCATTTGGAGGATACAGCTGGTCTAGAATGCAGTGATGCAGACACTGACAGATGTATCACAAAATGCCTATGTCTCATCATTGCTTCATGAGATCCATTGGTTGCCCGTTGGTTGCCACTCAAAGAGCTGGATGTTGCCTATAAAGATCTTTATGGCATAAGATCTGGTTGTCTGGAAGATCGTTTATCTCCAACAATTTCTGCCTACTGATTAAGGACCGATACAGTTGGCTCACTCCAAGTCCCTTCAGTTACACAATATCTTTTATCAGAAAGCACATTTTCTCTGTTGCAGCATCTGGAATAGCATCTCCCCAGAGATCCACACAGCTTAAACCTTGATAGTAGTTGCTAAAAACATGGCTTTTATCATGTACTATAGAATAATCTAGATTTGGGAAGGGAGGGAGGGAGGGAGGGAGGGAGGGAGGAAGGAAGGAAGGAAGGAAGGAAGGAAGGAAGGAAGGAAGGAAGGAAGGAAGAAAGAAGGAAGAATCTAAAGTGCACCAAGTTGGAAAAGGCCATGCTTTAAAAGAACACATAAGGTTTGATGATTTAGAGGGCAGACACTTTATACATCCCAGAGATAATGCTTCCTTATCATTTTATATATTTGGAGGCTGAAATTTCATACTGAAAATGTACCTTGCCAATTATAAATTTCCTGTTCTGGCAGATAAGAGGAAAGTTGTATAGATTTTGAAAATTCTCAGAGTGCTATGTAAACATCACTTAGTCTGCTGACCTTCTGAATGGACTTGATAGGACTGTTGTGCAGAAAAAAGATGAGCTACACATGCAAATGGCAGATGCAGGCTACAAACATCTTGACCTAGGATGGTGTAAAACCAATTTTGCTGCACACATACAGTATACAGCCAAATACTGTATATATGACAATTTAATGTAATTATCAGTTTAATTGTGTTTTATTTCATCAAATGAAATTTATGTCATAAAATTTGCAGATGACACTAAGGTGGCAGGAATAGCCAATGCCCCAGAAGACAAGCTCAGGATCCAAAAAGATCTTGACAGAATAGTTATATTTTTTAATAATGTTACTTTATATTCTGAGCTGCCATCAGTTTATTCTGGAACAGAGGCAGCAGATGATACAATAGATAGATAGATAGATAGATAGATAGATAGATAGATAGATAGATAGATAGACAGACAGACATAGAGATACTTCAATTTGATATATATATATATAAAGATATATATATATATATATATATATATATATATATATATATATATATATATGCAAAATGAAATTACATTTATTCATCTAAACGTTAAGAAGGAAAGCAGACTTGTCTTATTGACAAGGCAGACTTGTCAGTAACTCACTATCAAATTGGAGAAAAATAATCCATTTTCAGCAATAATCTTTGTCTCTATCAAACATTGAGGACCAACATCAGTGAATGGAGATGAATGGTGCGACTGGCTTTTGGATCTCCCCAGGGTATGCTTGTGAGCACTCTTGAAATCTAGATGCTAAACTGCAACTGAAGTGGCAAGGCAATCCTTGTCTTCTGATTACTCTTCTAATAAAAAATTCAATTTATCTGTCCAGGATGGATCTGCAGAAGTGGTTTTTCTCTTCTTTTTTCATATTAGCTTAGGGATTGCCTATTGGTAGTTGGTAGTTGACAAGATCACAAAAGGTTACAGAACATTTTTAATCTAACAGATTTATCAAATTGTACTTCAGGTCAGGTTAAAATAAAACTGAAAGATTGCTACCAAATTCAGGCCTGATGGGGATTTTGGGAATAATTTTTCGTGCAAGCCTTCTGCTCTGTCAACTTCAGGGGCATTCATGAGGGAGTCAAGACATCAAGTAAGAGATATACTTGTATAAGCAACATGGGCAAAAAAATATTTATTCTGTGGTTGTTGGTATCATCTTGACTTTTTTTTTACCTCCCCCAGGTGGATAACCCTGACATTTGCAGCCCTAAATTATGGGAATGGCAACTTGACAAGCAATGCTGGGTACCTAGGTGAAAAACTAATAGCCACATCAAGATGTACTGATGTACAAGATGAGAAGCCTACATTTGGATGGCATTAAGTTGAGTGCATCTGATTCAAAAAGTTCTTTCTATGGATTTTATTGAAATAAGAGTTCCTGAAAGCAGTGGAAGCATTCAGATAGACCGCATCTTTATTACTTTAAGCAGGAAACCCCATACTGTCTTCATATTCTCACAGGAAATCTTTTGCTGGTCTTTTAACCATGCTGAGACTTAAGAATACTTGAGGTTAAGCTTTTCATTTTTGTAAAGACCAACGTTCTTGGATATTGAATGCTATCCTGCATCTTTCTTCATCCTGCATCTAGCTTACACTATCTTAAAGAACACGGTTATAACCCAAACATAAAAACTCATGTGCCATACTCAGATTGCTCGCTTGGGCAGCACACATTGGAGTATTATGGAGCTGTGGAAAATGTTTTTTGTTTCCTTTTTTGTTCCCTTTTAACCTCACATGATCTAGAATAGGACTAGGTGAGGGCTGTTAAACTCGCAGCCCGCGGGCCAGATGCATCACACACTGGCCATTCCCATGCCTGGTTTAGAGAAGGGGGGGGAGTTGCAATACGTCACATGACACTGCAGTGATGACGCGAGTTTGACATCCCTAGACTAGATGGCCATGCTACCCAAATGCTTTGAACTATAACTTCCATAGTCCTATCTTATATGAGCGGATTTTCAGTAATTCCAATAAAGCCTCATCTCCACATGGAGAAAGGCTAAGGGGAGCCAGAGAAAGTAAATCACTATCAAAAAAATTGGGCAATTAATCTAATTCCTCCAACCAGAGCCTTAGGCTTGGGCACAGTCAATTTCATACTTATTTTATGTTATGAACCAGACACACTTAATACATCACTGGCATAATTATCCCACACAGTGTAAGTGGAAGATGCTATTCCATAACAGTCCTGACAAAAAGCAGTGCAGTTTGCTCAGCAGTTTTGGGCAAGCATGGAGCCAGCCGTCACGCAGGTGTAACTGTAAGAACAGAAAATGTCATTTGAAGATATTGCTGTGCAAGATGCTGGAGAGAACACACTCTGCTAAGGTTCTGCCTTAAGATTTAATAACCACATTTTCAGAAGAACTTGTGCGTTGGGAAACAGTTTAAAAATAGTATCAAAGAATATAAAAAGTTAGTGACTAATGTTATACAAGGCAACTTTATGTCAGCATTTTAAAGCGACCACAATGTCTCCCTTAATCTATTGCTGTACTTCCTTCAATTCAAGGCGTTGGGTACCAGTACTAGTCAAGTGATGTAGGTAATGGCATGAGAAATCCCAAAGTTTCACTTGGGAGTAAACATTACAGCTGTGTACAAATGGTGCTTTGAAATTGTCCATCAAATGTGTGTGTCAGACAAGCTGGGTTGGTGATTTCTCTAAGGTGCTGTTCTTCAACCTCAGCAGCTTTAAGCTGTGTGGACTTCAGCTCCCAGAATTCCACAGCCAGGTTGAAAAATACGCCTCTAGGGGAAGGAGACATTAGCAGCAATTTGTCAAGGGAAAAGTTCTACCTTGCTAATACCAGTAGCCCCTCTACAAAAGAAATTGGGAACTGTTTGTCAAGTTTCTAAGCAGAGATATTTAGGTTAAATGGACTGTGTAGAAATTTAATTAATTAATAATAAAATCATAATAATAATAATGTTTTTCCCTTGAAATTGAATTGAATCACAGAAAACAAGGAGATTTCAGATCCTTGAAAAATCAGTTATATAGTAAAAGCTAGGGCAGTCCCATTTACTCTTGGCCACCAAATAAATACATGAACACTACCCTGCCTGTGAAAATTCTCCCAAATTTCTTCTTTTGAAATAAATGCTGAAGTACATCCCATTTTATCAAATTGAATGAAACTTGGTTAGGGGGTAAAACCACATTTTCCCCCCTGTCAAACACTATTAAAAATCCAGCCACATTAATTAACTGTCAATTATCTGTCCTTTCGTCATACCTAAATTGTCCTTTCATCATGCCCAAACAAGCACAGAGGAAATTATCTATCTATCTATCTATCTATCTATCTATCTATCTATCTATCTATCATCTATTTATCTATCTATCTATCTATCTATCTATCTATCATCTATTTATCTATCTATCTATCTATCTATCTATCTATCAACAAGTACAAGGAAACAAGTAACAGTATAGACATAGAAATGGACACATGAAAAAAAATTGGCACAAATAAAAGGATATAAATAGGCAAAACATAGTCATAAACACATAGAATGATTACATATAAATGGGAACAATAGGACAGGGATGGTAGGCACACTGGTGCGCTTATGCACACCCCCTTAGGGACCTCTTAAGAAACATGAAAAGTCCACGGTAGACAGTTTAAGGTAAAAGGTATAGGGATTAGCAAGACTAACAAAAGGATCAGATAGAGTGTTCCAGACATTTACTACTCTATTGCAGAAGTCATATTTCCTACAATCAAGATTAGAGCAAATTACATTAAGTTTGCATCTATTGATAGAATCTTTTTGTAAGCCACTTTTTCTCATTTGGCCGAGGTGAGGAGAGACGACTCTGGGAACAAGCACATGATTTGACTAGTGCCCAGGAAGCACATGGCTCCTTTGGAACACAATTCCATCCTCACTCCCTTCTTCTTATGAGAAGCTTTCTTTGGCTAGAGCAGAGGTATCAACATGATTGGATGAGTCAAGAACCAGAATGGCTGTTCCCTGCCATGCAGACTGAGTATTGTTGAAAATGCACATGAATTTTCCTTCTGCTTTCTCCTAAAAATGAGGCCATTTTGCTAATAGAAAGGGAATTCTCCAGACAACTTCTGCTAATATTAATCTGTTTTGACAAGATGAAACAGCTTTCTGTAAATCTGCTGCTCTCTTTTAGTATAATTCAAATTTGAAATGTAATCCCAGCCCATCTAACAGAATAGACATCTTATGGATGATTGCCTGGAGACTGGATTCCTTTGGATTAGGTGTGAATATGCTCCCGGGCAGAATGTTTTAAGGGAAATTTTCAGGTGGTTAGATGGTGTCCTTAAAAAAGAAAATGCACACTTTTCTAATTTCACAGGCTGCAGAAAGTATGGGTGTGATATTACCAATAAATATCACATATGCTAAATTTCAGCAGGTTGCCTTCACATTTTAACATGTGATCTGGGTTGACAGTTACTTGAAACTGGGAGTGGGGTGCTGTACAGAGGTTTATCAACAGCTTATGTAGTATATATAGGTCACAACTCTTTTACATAAAAAGCAAATAAAGTGGTAAAGCATTCCTGAATCTTTCCATTTCTAGCAGGGTTATGTTTGAATGACATTGCATCCACCCAAAACATTGTGCATTGTATATGGAGAATAGCATAGAAACATAAAAGTCTTAGAATATTTTAATATAAAACATATACAGGTAGTCCCCAACTTATGTCCTCAAAATATCTGGCATTAAGTGAGACAGTTGTTAAGTGAATTTTGCCTCATTTCATGATCTTGCTTGCCATAGTTGTTAAGTGAATCACTTTGTTAAATTAGTAACATGATTGTTAAGTGAATATGGCTCCCCCACTAACTTTACTTGTCAGAAGTTCACAAAAAGTGATTATATAACCCCAGGTCATCATAAATATGAGTCAGTGGCATCATTTTGATCACGTGATGCTGCAATGATCTTAAGCATGAAAAAGATAATGGATCATTTTTTCCAGTGCCATTGCAACTCTAAACAGTCACTAAATGAATTGTTGTAAGTTGAGCACTTAATACCTGTATTAAGCAAATATTTTTTGTTCTCCATTTGGAGACAAGTTGTGCAATTTATGAACACTTTCATCATTTTGTTTGCTGCCTGTATAAATCAGCCTCCAGTGGCAAGTAGCATATGGCTAAATATTGAACATGTGTCTGTCAATTAAAGTCAAGCATCCTTTGAGTGAAGCTCGATGCCTGATGACTTTGAGGAAATATCCATCCATCATCTTTGGCATGATCTTCTTGCAGGAATTTCTTTTAAGTTCCCAGTCTAGCCTACAGCTTTGGTATTTCATGATACCAAGTAACCTCCAGCTACTAAGCAAGCCTACCCCAAGCTCAAACAAGGTCAGCCAGGTACAGGCTCCTGCATAGATATCTGTGAATTGGCCTTTTGTACTTAAGCCTTGAAATGTGTCAACAAACTCCATGGGAAAGGACTAGCTGGCCTTAACCCAAGCAGGTCTGACTGTGACAAAAATCTGTTTCAGTGCATTCAAGTTGTCATCAGATGTCCCAGCATAATCCTATGTCTACTAAGACAAAAAAACTACAGTAAGTCAATGCAGGCTTGCAAATTTATTTACTAAGAAATGAACATGTACTTTCAAGACTATTGCAAGACTGTAGCATTGCACAGAGTGTCTTTTTCTCAATGCAATCCTCACTGTGTGAATTCAGCTTTAGAGGCAAGTATCCGGTGGCACAGGTTAGAGACAAAACAGAAACTGAGTTTTGTCTATCATTTTCCTCTAAGATGCAATGCAGTTACCCAAAGAAAGAGTCCCAGAATCTTCCAGCAGTAACCAGATTTAGTGGGTCACAGATGCTAAGTACTCTGGAAATACAATACAATACTCTGGAAATCTGCCAGGATCATGATCCATTGTCCTATCACTATCTTGTGATTTGCAGCCAGATGACAAATTGTGTTGTCTGTATTGGCAACTGAACAGATATTTTGATTAGCTGAAGACTAGCCAATATGTAGACGAGCACAGAATGGTCTTGAAGAAAATATGCCACAACTGTGAGTAAAATATAAACTCAGCCCAAGAAAACAGGCAGGCATAAAAAAGAAATTCAAGATTCCCGATGTCAGTCATCCTGGTAGAATTGTCTGGAAGTTGACTTGTGGCAATTAGACTTCTTTTCTTCTTGGTTTGAAATATTTTGCTGCTTATCCAAGTAGCTACTACTGGGAGCAATGACACATTTCAAATCAAAAAGAAAAGAAGTCCTGATGCCATGACTCAGCTTCCAGTCAAGATTGCCCTTTCTTGACTCTCTTTGATATAAAAATGAATAGAGGAAGAAGAAACACGATCTGGTTTCCAAAATTCTGTTCCTATAACCTGTATCAACAAAGTAGACTTCTAGCATTTCTTAGCCATCTATTTCCTGACATGGTGCACCTTAGAAGTGCAGTAGCAAATCTGGCCCATCTCAGCATGTTAGGTACAAGTGCCTCTCTTGTGCTGTCACAGATTTGAGAATTCAGCAACGATGAGGACAGTAACCTATAGGATGGGGGATGCACAGCATGAATGGTACTCTTATAGAACTATGCCAGCTTACAGAGGAAGGGTTGAATCTTTGGCACTACAAGTAGTCCTCAATTTAACTACCATTTATTTAGTGACCAGTTACAATGAAGAAGTGACTTATGACTGTTCCTCACACTTATGATCTTCACAGCAACCCCCACAGTCACATCATCATGATTCAGGTTCTTGGCATGTATTTACAGTAGTTGTAATGTTCTGGAATCTTGTGATTGTTATTTCTGATCTCCCCAACAAGCAAAGTGAATGGGGAAAGCCAGATTTGCTTAAGAAATGCATGATTCACTTAACAACTTGCAGAGATTTGCTTAACAATTATGGTAAAAAGGTGGGAAAATTGGGCACAACTCACTTATCAATGCCTTGCTTGGTAACAGAAATTCTGTCTCCAATTGTGGACATAAGTCAAGGATTATCTGTATAGAAATCAGCAGATAAAGCAGTATAATGCATAGCTAAGATATGAGACAAGCACACTGTTGGGGAGACAAGTTAAAATTTCGATTTGCAGATGTCCGGCTGTTGTTGTAAGCAGTTGCATGGAGTAGACAAACTCTGACCCAATAGACCAGTTATTCCTGTGAAAGTTCAGACCTGGATCCAGAAATGCAGCTCATCGTGTTACCATGGTCAATAGCCACCTCCCATGAAGGGGCATGCCGGGGGGGGGGGGGGGCACATCAAGTTGTCCTGTGGAAAGTTTCCTGTGGCAGTTTGTCCCATGTTGAGATGGCCACGCCGAGGAGGCTGAACCAAGATGACCTTGACAAGATGGCAGCACCAAAATAGTGCACCGACATGTCATAAACTTTACCAAGGATCCCTCATTTCAACCCTGAACTATAAATATTCTTCTTTATTGGTAAGCTATTCAGAGTAACAAATCTGTGAAATGTGCAACTATGTATCAGTCAGTCAGTCAATCAATCAATCAATCTGTTTGCATTTTTGACACAGATCAGGTTCTAAACTTGAGCTGTTCATTAGCCTAAAGGGGCAATCAGAAAGTAATCTATACGTGCTGAAAGGGACTCTCTCCTTTACTAATTATTTCCATACAAGCCCCAAAGTACAGTAATCTGATTGAAGCCTTTCCTCTGGATGACTGGCATCCTTCCCTCCCATCCAGTATAGTGGAATGTGAGTTTCTTTTCTTCTGCTCAGAAGGCTGTTTTATTCCTCTCCTCCTCTGCCTTCCTTCTCCCAGTCTTGGTCTCATTGTCATGCAAATGCTTCAGGGGCCTTGGAAGTCAGAGGCATCTCTCTTCAGATGTGGGTGATTGAAAAGCCAGCTCAGGCCTTGTCAGATAAGGGCTATAGGATTTGTTTTTAGCTTCCGGCTCTTCCCCCGGACAATCAGTTTCACTCCCCGCTGCTTTGACAGAGAGGCTTAGAGGCATAAATCTTAATCAGCCATCAGCAAAGATGGAAACTGGCAGGGCTTCTGGCACATGCCACAGAGCAGTGTCCTTTGCAGCCCTTTGTGCTCCAGGCCCCTGGGCCTGTTACACAAAACAGAGATTTCCAAGGCAAGGGAGGGAGGGAGGGAGGGAGGGAGGGAGAGAGAGAGAGAGAGAGAGAGAGAGAGAGAGAGAGAGAGAGAGAGAATGAGGCCGCCATTTACCTTGCTAAGAATGTTCCCCAACAGAGGCTTTTTGGTATGCTTATCATTCAGGGCCCTCACAACCTCCCAGTAGCACAGCCATTTTTCTGGGGCAATTCATGGGAAAAAGTTATTGGAGTTTAGTGGGGAGCAAATGCAAGCTTCTCAAATGAACGCCTATACACGTTTTTGAATGGCTCATTTGATTTGTCTGAAAAAAGGAATTAGTTGGTTGGTACCTTGGAAGCCAAGGAGAAATGGGGTCATGCCAAGCTCTCTAATCATGTTCACAAGTTCATAAGAACTTGCCCTGGAAAAGAACAACTGCCATGTCCATTACAACCAGTAGTCTGGATCCAGACAAAAACTGACCCCTTATCTCCAAGTAAATACACTGAATTATGTTTCCTTTGGGATATAAGTGTACACAAATTCTTACAACTAATAAGTAGGGAAATTTAGGTTTCACTGGAATAAAGTGAACTGATTGACTGATTGAGATTAATCACTACAACTTAGTCTGGGCACAAACCCAACAAGAAGCCAACAGGTGAAGGCAAACTGCAAAGATTATGACCTAATATTTCAACCTAAGATTTTTTTAAAAACCATAGGTTTGTGAATGAATAATAAGGAAGGAATTTAAGATCTACGATCCACTGAGCATGAGGAGAGAGGCATTGGTGAAGTAATATAAATGATCATCTAAAATGACGTGGGAGTGAAAATGGGAGTGTCTGCTATAAAATGATAAAATCCAGAAATTAAAATTAACCAACCATGCCTCTGAGAGAAGATATATCTTTCAATATCATCAAGTTGTGGAAATGATCTTCTGCCCTAAATCACAATTTGCAATTCAACAAAATTGCCTGCAGGTTCCAAAGAAGTCCCTGTTGTCTATAAATCAGTAATTTCAAAAATGTCGCTCTGGAAAACCAGGCTGTGTTATAAATAATTGTGAGTAGTCAAATATAGCTGGAGAGAAGATGGGTGGAGGGGACTTCCCATGGGAGACTCCTAGATTTAGATCATAATGAACACAACCGGTATAAAATTTGTCAAAATTGGGTTGTTAATTGATTTGATGAACAGGCAAAGGTGTGTAGATTTATGGGGGAAAGGCAGAATATTGTCATAAATAGAACAGAAGGCATATGTTTCTTCTAGCAGTTGTTGTGGATACTTCCTTTTCCATTTCTACTCTTTACTGAGATCCTCAAATAGCAAATAGGTTTTATCTACTTAATGTAAAACAGATGCTTAAATCATAAGATTTAGTCATATCCAATGCCAAGTGTCAATGTTCCCTTGCATTTTCTTCAGTTCTCATTTATTTCAATAAATTTGCTGTTTAAGAATGAAATTATGACAGAATTCCCTTGGATGGAAAATGTTCTTGTCTTTATTTAGCTAAGAAATTGTCCAGGTTATATTTTATGTTTGATTGGTTGGTTGTGTTTTCTATTTCTAAACTGCTCACCTTCCTCAGATATACATGCATGTCCCATCTTTCATTAGGCTACATTGATCCCTACAGCCATCGTAGCATCCCAGACTTTGATTAAATTCCAAAAGAAGGAGCTTTCATAAAGTAAATGAAAAAAAAATACCATCAATTTAAAAAAAAAGTGCTCAAGGAGCAAGGTAGAAAAAGAGAAGTCTCTCTCATGAGAAATAAAATACGTGAGAAATTGCTAGGCAGATTCTAAATCATAGGTGCTAAAAATAACCTATTTACAATTCCTTACAAGATAGGAATGTTAAAAATTTTCATGCTAGTTTTCTCTCACCTTCCTCAAAAAGGGGACCACTTCCACACATTCTTTCTCTCTTACCTTATATCTATCTAAGGCAGTGATAGCTGAACTGCTATTGTGACATGAATCCATAGCCCAAACTTACAACCATTTGCTTAGTGACCATTCAAAGTCAATATGGCACTGAAAAAAATGACTTTAACCAGTCCTCGCATTTACAACCTCACAGCATCCCCATGGGGATGATCAGATTTTGGGTGCTTGGCAACCAGCTCATATTTATGATGTTTGCAATGTCCTGGGGCCAAATGATCGCCATTTGTGACCTTCCCAGCCAGCTTCTGACAAGCAAAGTCAAGTGGAAAAGCTGGATTCGCTTAACAACTGCATAACAGGTCCAGTGATTCGCTTAGCAACCATGGCATAGAAAGGTTGTAAAATTGGGTATGACTCACTTAACAAGTGCCTTGTTTAGCAATAGAAATTCTGGTCCCAATTGAGGTTATAAGTCAAAGACTCTCTTTAGTGGTTAGGGATGCCTAAATTGAATTGAACACTCAGTCACTGAAAGTCATTTGGTGGTTTTCATCTGTTTTTTTTTCCCTTGCTTTCTCTACTTCAAAAGAACATTTGAAGGGGGATAAATATGCAATTCTACACATGACATCTAAGAAAAGCAGGATATAAACCCAGTTAATAAAGTGAATAAATAAACAAACAGTATTCATTTATTAAATTAATTTTCAAGGGCCCTATGCATTGTTCCAGATTCCAAATATCTTTCAGCATGCCAGTGAAATCCTGTGTGTATATTTGGGTTTGGTTATTTATTTATATGTGAAACTTTTGGTGCTCTCTAAACTTGGGTGTTTGCCTGCAGACATTTCATCACCCAATTAGGTAATATCATCAGTACAAGTCATTTATATCTGTTTGTTAGATTCATCTCCTAGCTTCTATTCAGGAGTCCAAGGTGATCAGCACAGTGCTCCTCCCTCATAACAACCTTGTGAGGTCCCCCAGAGAGCTTTTGGAGCAGAGGTTGGACTGAACCTGTTTGCCCCATTCCTAGTCCAGTGTGGGATAATGATAATCCAAACACTGCTTCTTTCTTTAAATCAAGGGTGTCAAACTTGATTTCATCAGGGTTGTTTTTGACCTCGGGGTGCCGGGGTGGGTGTAGCCAGGGTGGGCGTGGCCAGCTCGACGTCACTCATGTTGAGGGCACCTGTGGTGGCCTGAGTGCTCTGCCAATGAAAACATGCTCCTAAGCTCCGTTTTCAGCTGTGACGGCCTCCTGCAACCCTCTGCCAGTAAAAACAGAGCATGTGGCCCTCCCGAGCTCCGTTTTTGCTGGCAGAGGCACCATGGGCTGGTCCTTTGCTGTTTCAGGGTGGACCCCGGGCCTGATCTAAACACCCCATGGGTCGGATCCAGCCCCTGGGCCTTGAGTTTGACACCCTTGCTTTAAATCCTAACTTCCTTGCTGTGGATGTCTTTTTCATTCTTGAAATTCTTAAGAGAAAATGTGCGGGGTGGTGATGATTTTGAGAACATCTAGACCCTGAGGATTACTTCTGAGAAAAAATGGCCATGTGCAGAAGTAAGAGCTGACCTGACCTCTTTTAATCACAAATTGTTGTATATTATCCAAGATTTTAAGAGGTGCCTCCCTCTCCATCTTGACACTTCTGACAGGAAGAGTCTTCTGAACAGTGACCTTTCCAAGCCTTGCAGCTTCTTGCTTCAGTGATTCTCTGTCACTATTACAAAACCAAGAGGAGAAAATAAAGCATACAAAAGCCCTCCATCCCCCCCACCACATTCCTCCCTTAAAGCCCCCCCCCCCCCCATCTCCCATCTCAAATGCTTGTCAGTCTCATCTGACAGACAGGACTATTCTAAACTGGGTGAAAGAAAAAAAGACAAATATAGTTGAGAAAGAAAGTACTATTAGAGATTCAGTGGAGCTGGCAATTTTTTTTTTATCTTAGACTAGAAAAAAAAATCTATGAAAGCCAGAACAGAATTAAGAGAAATCTATTGTTATAGATTTCAAAGTTGTCAAAAGTCTCTAAATTTGGAATGCTAGCATTCCAGTGATCAAAATAAATTGGCAACAGTTTTTTACTATCTAGTTTTAATATTTTGCACATTAATCCTGTGTTTATTGCTTCGGAATTCATTAGATCCAGTAAAAGCAAATTCCTATTGAGACTAGATTAACTTTTCAAAGTCTGTAGGCTTTATTTGCTTGAATCTATCTATTTATTTATTTGAAATGTATGTATGTATGTATGTATGTATGTATGTATGTATGTATTTATTTATTTATTTATTTATTTATTTATTTATTTATTTATTTTTAATTTTGATTTATATGCCGCCCTTCTCCGGAGACTCAGGGCGGCTTACAAGGCGTTAAGCAATAGCCTTCATACTTTTGTATATTTATACAAAGTCAGCTTATTGCCCCCCATAAACCGGGTCCTCATTTTACCCACCTTAGAAAGGATGGAAGGCTGAGTCAACCTCGAGCCTGGTGAGATTTGAATTTGCAGGCAGCTGAATGTTAATTACAGTGCTTAGTCTGCCATGCCACCAGGCTCAGTTATTTGCAAATAACTTTAGCAATAAGGCATTTTCTAAACCTATCTCAGAAAACAGTGATTTGTATTATGCTTGGGCCATACCTAATACTCTATTTTACACTTTTGCCACTAACTTTCCACTTTCCTCATTCCAGTTCAAGCAATCAGCTAAATCTCCTCCAGCTAAGCCTGACTTTGTTTGACCTCCATACTAAAATTTAGCTCTCAGTAAAGCAGTCCAATTCTCCTGGGTTCTACTACTTACGTTTCTTATAAATTTTATCCAGAAAGACTTTTTAAAACTGAAGTTCAATCAATCCTGTGATCCTCCATCTTCATAGTAAAATTGTACAGTCCACTGCAATTTGATGTTTCTTCACAGGACTATGGTCAAGTCAGGTTAGTTACTATTGTCATTGTCCTCTTGGTTGGTTTTTAAGCAAAATCTGTTAGAGAACAATATCTGAAATAGAGCACCATGAGTAAATGTTGAGATAATAGTAACAGAATAAACTTGACAAAGAATAACTTCTTACAGGTAAAATAGTGGATGTCAGCAAGAAGCCTTCAAGGACAAGTAAGCAGAGTGAAAGCAAGCAAATATGCAGAAAACTAAACCTCCAGTATCTCAGAGGCAGAGAAAGAAAGAAAGCCAATAGAGAAAACGAAGTAACAAGCAAGAGGAGGGAGAGATACTAAAAAAGAAAGATGAAGCAAGCAAGAGAGGGAAAGAAATAGGTAGAAGAAAGATTGAGAGAATGTGCAAAACAGATGTCGGGGAAACACATACCAAATAATCTTCCACGTTCTCCTTTGCTTGCATTCAGAAGCAACTGAACAACAATCAATCTTAATATACACGTTTGTTAGAATGCCACATTCAATAGAAAATACACCAACCACAGTAGCAAGACATGATTTGGAAGAACAGCAATGTCAGGACACCGCACAATAGGCTAGGAAGTGTAGCAGGATATCAGGCAACCCAGACTTTCCACTTCATGTTAATCCTTCTGACTTGGCATTCATGCCCCCTCTTGCCTATTGCCATACTTTTGATTATCTCCTCTGAAAAAGTATACTGTATATGTGCTTGGTTTTACTAACTGGGGAACATTCTCCTCCAAGGATATTGTTCTCCAGATATTTAGAGGCAACTTAGCTAGGCTCAGAAACCATTTTTTGTTAGTTTTTGTAAATGAGGCGGTCCTTTGAATTGTAATCATTTTTTGATTGTCTAAACTGGAAGGATGAGATTATGTGCTACCAATACCCTAAAATGGTCTCTGCCCATGTATGCATATACAAGAATTAAGCTTCTGTAGCCACATGTGACTATCATTAGAAAGAAAACATGGAAAAGATTGAAACATTTATTAACTGCTCAGTACCAAATCCAACATCACAATGAGTACCTAGGGATCTGTTAGAAGCCACAAAGATGTCACAATATTATCACAGAAATGATATAATTTGCCTTGGTTGTGTCATGACATCATAATGGGAATAAAACACAGTAAGTAATCGACATCCTTTATACATGAGATGCCCACATTACAGATTTCTTCAGGTTTTCTGACCTACCTGTCTTGAATTCGTAAGATTGTTTTACTGTTTTAAAAGGAAAACCCTAAATGGAAAGTCAATATGCTGCAAAGTAAAAGGCTGGACATCATATTTTTAATTTGCAAGAATGTCTTTGGGGTTCACATAAAACAGTAGAAGCATTTTTAGAAACTAGACAATGGGGCGAAGGTGCAATTCATCACTTTGTTTGGAGGTATGCCGATCTAACCAGGAAAAAAAAATCAAAGGCAAACTATGGAATTTAATGGTATGTGAGAGTAACCTTGAGGATCGAGGTGAAAATATGCTGCCTAGGAAACGATCAGACATAAGGGGGAGCAGCCCGTAGCTGAATAATGGGAAGAGAAGAAGAACTTGGAAAGGATCCACCCTAATCAGGAAGTAAAAAGAGATGGTATGAGAACTGTACTTTCAGACTTGTAAGATTTTGTTAATTTGTCTTACTATGAAGTAGAATTAGCTCATCTGGTCATGATTCCTGCCTGGTCTACTTCGGAGACTAAGATCAATCTGTGATTCCAGGATATGGCTGAGACTATATGATTTGACATTGCTGCTATCATTTGTTGAGGATCTGTGAGTGAATGAAGAAAATATGTTTCAGATCCTGCACTGGGAGGGAGATGGTTCTTAGGAAGCTTCTCCTTTCCCAAATGAAGTATCATACCTGCCTCTAATTTTTTTGTTCAGTTTCTTTGAAGAAGGGAGAGGATAGAAGCGAGTGAGAAGCTCGTACAGCAAGAGCCTTCAGAGGATGGATGGGTGTCATCCATTTCAAGAGCCAAAGTCATATAAGGAAAGGGGGTAGTGGAAAACTTTTACTGATACAACATCCATCTGCATATAATAGAAAGGCTACACCAAATTTGTTATCAAGGTTTAATAACTCTGCTTTCGGGAAATAGTCCTTGAATTTATAAAATATATCCACCATCCTTGGAAATTATTTTCTTCCACTAGCTGAGCCAAGTAATCTGGCAGAAGCAACTTTCCATTTCTAAGCAGAAGAAGCTGCACATTGGGGCAATTTTGCTTAAGAACATGAAATCATTTTCCCCAGATAATATGGGGCACAAAGGGAAGAACTGACTGCAGAAAGGAGATGGTGCTTGCTTCTTTACCTCCATGCTGATGCTTAATTGGAACTATATCTGAGATTATCTTCAGCCTGTCATATTGATTTGGGGTTTGCAAAAGCCAGTCCTTCCTCACTTATTTTGTGATTATTCTGCACCATAAGAACAAGGCACACTGCACATGCTCAAGAGCATCCAAATGGAAATCCCAAAATTCAGCCATGGGGGATTCTGACTTTAGCAGTTTGGAATGAAGGACTATGATCTTGTGCTTCTCAAATTTATTGCACAGTATGTTCTGCTTAATTCAGTGACTTGCACAGGCCCTAAGCAACATCTGTCAAGCTCAGGGAATTTTCCCATTGAAAGCCTTTACCTCCCCCAAGACATTATTCACTTTCACTTTCTTGCCTATCGACTTGAGAAGCTGCCACCGTGACGGACCATAAAGGATATTTCTTACCTTCCCTTCCAAAATGCCAACACACCACTTCTGTGTCCTCAATGTCTTTTTTTAACTCCTTTATTACTTTAAGCCTTCTGAACAGCGCCCAGGAATCTTTGCTTTTGCTTTGACCAAAAAGACAGATTTGTTTCAAGCCTAAAAAAGTAACAAGAAGTTTCCCTTCCTGGCTTGCTGTGTGTTTAATAATTGCTGATCCATATGACTGCGAATGAAGTTTTTAAAGAGTGCTCCGTGCTGGAAGTTAATAACAGGCTGATTAAAAATTAATTGTTCTCTCTTGGAGAACACAACAAATAAATGAACAAACATGAACCAATGGGTTTCAAAGATGCAGAAAAGAACAGAATTGATTTATGCAACTCGGCATACATCACTACATATTAATTGAGGCTGCCTGAATTCATTTTTGTTTATTATTTATCAACTGGATTAAGCTCCAGAAGTGGCTGCAGCATGAGATACAGTGAATTTGGATGTCATTTATGGGTGCAAAGTAGGAGAAAAACCAGGATGGGACCTATTGCCACTAAATGAAAGGGGATGATCATGCTAGAACAGACCTTGGGGTTTTACTACCACCGAGCCACATTCGTTCCTTTGGCTGACCCACATGAGGTCAATCAGAAATTAGAAATAAAATGTAATTAAGTGTATGCCATGCATGCAATACAACTGCATTGCTTTTATTTTGAAGGCAACTGCATTTTTTTTTATCGATTTACATACATTTTGCATGCATGCATGCCATTGCACCTTCACATTAATGTGTTGGTCCTTTTGGTTCAAACCTCCAAACAGTCCCAGTTTCTCATGTGGGCCCTTGGAAAACTTAATTGCCCTTGCCTATGCTATAGCATCCTTATGTTAAACAATCCGCTCTTCTTTATTGTCAGTAATAGAAGATGCTTCTTTCCAGATGAATTACTTCCCTGAAACTCTGAATGCAAGAACCATTTGAACAATGTCAAAGAGGACAGCATTTGACATTCATAACCAACCTGTGTGTAACAGAATTATTCAACTGATTCTGCTCTGGAGTTCAGAGACAATATGACGATGGACTCTTTTATGATGATAATTTGGATTAAATAGACCTACCAAGATCCCTAGCTTTATGTGGGAATATATATTGATTCAAAATTAGATAACATGGTTCATGTTGGAGCAGTGCCCCTTGATCTGTAATAAGGTCCTGTCTTGAGGAGTATAATCCCATGTCCTGGATCAGGCCCTCTTGAATTGCCAGAGTCTCTGTTCAATGGGCTGAAGATTAATTGGGCTCCTTGGAGAGTAGTGACTGGGACCACAAACTTGCCCCCATTGCCTGCTAGGTATAAAGCCCTCCTAGAGTGCAGCTTACTACATAACATTTTTTCATTTCATTTCATTTAATTAGATTTATATACCGCCCTACTCCCGACGGACTCAGGGCGGTGAACAGGCACAAGATAAAATACATAAATACAAAAGTTAAAACATAATTAAAACCAAATTAAACAGTTTAGCCCGCGGCAGTTAAAATCCCAATAATTTTAAAACGAATTAAAATTTCACTTTAGAAAATTTAAAAGATATTTAAAAGAAAAGGGGAGAAAATTAAGCCAGGCCGGCTTGCTGGAATAGGAGGGTCTTAACAGCACGACGGAAAGTACGCAGATCCAGGATCCTCCGTATCTCTGGGGGGAGCTCGTTCCAGATAGTAGGTGCCCCCACAGAGAAGGCCCTCCTCCTGGGGGCCACCAGTCGACATTGTTTGGCTGACGGCACCCGGAGGAGCCCCTCTCTATGGGAGCATACCGGCCAGTGGGAGGCTATTTGTGGTAGTAGGTGGTCCCGTAGATAACCAGGTCCTAAGTCATGGAGTGCTCTAAAGGTGGTAACCAGGACCTTGAAGTGCACCCGGAAGACCACCGGGAGCCAGTGCAGCTTGCGCAGGAGGGGTGTCACGCGGGAACGCCATGTTGCTCCCATAACCACCCGCGCGGCCGCACTCTGCGCCCGTTGGAGCCTCCGGGTGCTCCCCAAGGGGAGCCCCATGTAGAGACCATTGCAGTAGTCCAGGCGGGAAGTGACAAGGGCATGAGTGACTGTGTGTAAGGAGTCCCGATCCAGAAAGGGGCGCAACTGGCGAATCAGGCGGACCTGATGAAAAATCCTCCCGGTCACGGCCGTCAAATGCTCTTCTAAAGACAGCCGTGAATCCAGGAGGACGCCCAAGTTGCGAGCCCTCTCTGTGGGGGCCAGCGATTCACCCCCAATAGTCAGCGATGGCGTCAGCTGACTATATCGGGACATCGGAAACCACAGCCACTCAGTCTTGGATGGCTTAAGCCTGAGCCTGTTCCTCCCCATCCAGATCCACACGGCCTCCAGACACCGGGACATCACTTCAAGGGCATCATTAGGGTGGTCCGGGGTGGAGATGTACAGCTGGGTGTCATCAGCATACAGATGGTACTTCACCCCGAAACCATGGATGATCTCACCCAGCGGCTTTACATACATAACAAGCAAATAAAGGGTTGAAATGTCCCATATGCCTACTGGAATTTAAAGAAGAGGAGATGGTGAGAATAAAACCCTATCAGCATCTCTTCCATGCAGACTGTATTCCCCTCCCCCCCCAGTGTAAATGAATATGCAAATGACTTCAGAATAGGAGAACCATTAACGGTTACTCAATATAGGAAAAGTGGAAAGCATGAAGTAGAAATTCAAAACTTTTATTTTGATTCCACTTTGATTCCACTTCATATAAGAATGGATAGAGAGAAGCTCTGATAAGCTTTTAAAATTCTGTTATCATACCCTAAAACAGTGCAATATCATTTCACGAACCCTTGTGGTGTCTGTTTCCTAACCTGTCCTATCTCAAAGAATTGACATCCAGCTTGGAAAGACAAATTCACATCCATTGTGCTGCCATTAGCTCTGAAATGATGATGATCAGTTTGAAAAATACAAGGAAAAGACGGATCAGGATATGCTATATCAATTAGGGATGTACTGCACTTTTTGGGACCATGAAAAATGGCCCCTTCTCTTGCTCCTGAAGTATGATTGGTCTCACCCTAAAAATATGGTTTTGTCAGCAGACCTGAGAATCATGAATGAAGATGGAGATGATCAAGGAGTTGATTTGATTGTGCTGTTGCTGTCATGAGGATGAGGAGGGGGGATTATGGGTTTTTTATATGGTGGATTTTAAATGTTGAAAGCCATCCAGAATCATCTACATGTGAGTTGGGCAGCTATATTAATTGGTTTAATAAATAAGTCAGAATCAGCAGCAGGCACAATAACTAAAGTATCTATATGATATGATGTACATGTGATGGACAGAGATCTGACAATATGTGGCAGCAGAGTGCTGTCCTTGTCTTTTTGTGAAACCGACACTGACATTTGAAATAGTGAGGGACAAAAAGATCCCTGAGGTTAAGAAAAGCACCATATTTATGTGTCCATATTTATGTGTCCATCTCTGTTACTATTTTTTACAGGTAGTCCTGTAAAAATTGAGCAAGTAAGCCCCAAGTTTCTGTTACTAAGCGAGACAATTGATAAATTACTTTTGCCCCCTTCTACAATCTTTCTTGCCACAGCTGCTAAGTGAATCACTGCAAATGTTGTTAAATGAATCTGGCTTCCCCATTGATATTGCTTGTAGAAGGTTGCAAAGGGGGATCACATGACCCCAGGACACTACCAAGCATCTGAATTTTAATGACATGACTATGGGAATGCTGCAAAGGTTGTAAAATGTGGGAAATGGTCATAAGTCATTTTTTTCAGTGCTGTTGTAATTTTGAATGGTAGCTAAATGAAGAGCTATAAGTCAAGGACTACCTGTACTTGCCCATCACTTGTTTCAAAAATAATAATCAGAGCTGAAGAAGCTTCTTGGATGAGAAGGAAACGTCTTCAAAGAAAGTCCAGTTGCCTCTTGAAAAAGCACCTTTGGGAAAAATAATGAGAACATTTGCTTTTCTAAAGCAATCCCCCAAACTTCCAGGTCATACTATTTTTGAAAAATAAATGTTGCATATTGGGTTTTTTAAAAAATAAAATAAAAACGAAGGCCATGCATTTGGGAACCCTCCTGCTTATTCTACAGAATGTGATCCAAAGTCTTGATGGCACTGCCATGACTTTGGGCAACATTCGACGATTCAAATCCCTAGTATAGGTCTCCTGCGTGAGCAGGGGGTTGGACTAGATGACCTCCAAGGTCCCTTCCAACTCTGTTACTGTTACTACTACTACATTTTTTCTTTTGTTTTTTATTTGTATATTTCATATATTCCATACAGAAGATTTTTATCCCCTAGCTTGAAGTGATGCATTGTCCATTAGGACTGACATAAGCCTCCCTTATGAAATTCACACCTGTGTATATTCTGATATGGAAGGTGAATTTATATCACATATACTGCAGACGTACCCGTTGCACATTCAATAGAGAACAGACATCATAATGCCAATTATCAGAAAATTTAATTGTTCTAGTGATTAAGATGTTACTACTTTGCTTTTATGCGACCATTAAGTGAATAATTGGTTTTGGACAATAAACAAATAAATGAACTTATCTTTATTGATATTTTTACTATCACATAGGCGTCCCCTGGAATTTGTTGTCAGTTGCAATAAATTATTTTTAAAGTATGTGTTAGTAACTAGTGATAATAAAACTAATATATAAAAATAACACTTATAAAAGCAACAATAAACAACAGCATAATGGACAAGATAAAGTTAGCAGTAGGAAAAGTAATTGCAATAAATTCAGTGTAAAACTGACAATAAACTAGCAATTAAAGAACCTGAAATTTAAAAAAACCAAAATTAATTTTTTAAATGCTGAGAAAATAAAAGGTTTCTTGGTGCTGAAAAAGCCATAGTGCTCCTCTGGGGAGGGCATTATAAATATGTAGTACCTTTACTGTCAAGAAAAGCTTTTCTTTTCTCTGTGAGCTCTCTGCCTGTAGAATTCCCTACAGTCAGGATTTCAGATGAAGAGATTACAATGAATAAATCCGGGGGGGGGGGGGGATACTCTTTTGGGCTAACTTAGTTTTAGTTCACTTACAGCTAGATTAATGCCAACAGTTGGAATTAGGCACAAAAATAGACAGGCAGCCACAGAAATACAAAGTCACTGGCATAATATTGGTTTTAAACAGTCTATTTCATGTAGCAATTAGCTGCCTAGTTCTGAACAACCTGAGATTTCTAGCCATTATGAAAATATCTCTGTAGATCTAAACATTTTATAGAAGAGGAACAACAGATAAATACAAATGGTTAAAATACCAGGAATTATAAGGAAATCACCCAGGAGAATTTTTTTAAAAACCCACATCAAAAGGTCGAATACTGGCAGAAAGATATAGTTGTTAATAGTTTTCTCAATTGCGATTATCAGAGCGATTTAATAGATAAAAAATTGAATTACAATTGTATCTCGATGCACGTATAACTGCTAAAATGTATAAACGTTTGTATCTGTCTGAAACAGAACAGGTAAAATTGTATGATAAAATGGGTTACAATTTGGATTACAACATACAGATGGAACCATCGTACAGATGGTTAGAAGGATTGAATCTTATGATGTATCATTGCTACATCCCCAGAGAAATTATCTAGAATATATATATATAGGCAATGTATTTCAAACATATGTTGGAAATGTGAAGAACATGAAGGGATATTTTATCATGCTTGGTGAACACGTAAAAAATCTTTAAAATTGATTCAAATACTAAAATTTTAAAGATTAATATTCAATTGAAGCCAAACCTTTTAGGACTGATAAATAAACAGTTAGAAAGGAGCCACATAAGATTATTTCAGGATGTGATTAGAGCAACAAGATTATTACGTGCACAAAGATGGAAAGATGCAGCATTTTCTACAATGGAGGAATAATTGGCGAAATTGGTGAAATAGTTGCTGAAATCCTAGATGGACACATTGACTTCAGTGGTGGATTTCTACCAGTTCGTCCCAGTTCAGGCAAACCAGTAGCAGCAACAGCAGGCTCTGCCCACCCGCCCAGACGTCATCATGGATGCTCTGAGCATGTGCGGAAGGTTCTGCGCATGCGCATAAGTGCTACATGAAAGTGAAGTGAACGCACGCACTCACGTGCTCACAGTTCTGAACCGGTAGCGAAGGTCAGTGAAAACCACTACTGATTGACTTCCTTGATTAGAGAAAGGTCATTATTGACATTCATCAAGGACTGGAAATATCTGATGGACTTTTTGTGTGAGAAAGAAATGATTTTATTATCTATGGTTTTGATGACTACTAAGAATAAGTTATAGAAAGAAGGGAATTAAGATAAAATTGGAGAGACAAGGCTTGATTAGAATTTTATGTATAACTGCCAAGAAGTATATTTATTCCATTTCTTTATTTGGACCCTCCTTTAGTATTTTTACTAATAACTCATACTGGGAGCCATTTCTTTATATATGCTTTCTGGGTTTTATTTTCTTTTAATTTTCCCTACATTCTTTTTTCTTATTCTTTTTTCTTTTCCACACTCACTTCACTATATATTTTTCTTTGAATGCATTTCTTATGTACATAAAATCTCAAAAGAAAACAAAAGAAAACAAAATATTTCTGAAATATTGTGAAAAGTAGCCCCATTGCAATAGACCCAGTAAGGCATAACCAATATGTGAATACCTGATAATCCTGCCCGGGTAAAGCATTATAGCTATATTAGCCTATCATTCTGAGTGGTAAAAGTCATTTCAGCCTTCAGTGGCAACTTTGGAACCACCAATATTCCTAAACCTTGTTTATGATTCTTTAGGAACAGCATAGCCGCTTCTTGAACATAATGAAGACCACTTCTACCCTGAGAGAGAGAGTATTTCAGCTTTATCTGGATGGAGAATTAATTGGTTGGCTCTTATCCAGAGGCATGAAAACACTCAATCAGCAAGCAACTTTGATATAGATAGCAGATTGTGAATGTGTGCATAATAAGTGCACTTAATTTTAGATTATTAATTTTGCTTCCTCCTCCATTCCCTTCATTTGAGCTTCTGTAATACACCAGCAAACATAAAAGTATTTTCAAGGTAAGCTTTTGCTATGCATCTATTGTTATAAATTAGCTTAAGCTAATTCAGCGTCCAATATGATTCAGAGTTTGAGCAGATTGGGCAAATGTCATTTGTATAATATGCTAATATTAACATATTAATATTGTATAATATGCTAATATAACAACATGCAAATATCATCTTGGTATGCTAAGTAAGTCATATTCTATTTTACACAATGTTCATACTATTAGACTAAGAGATAAGACAAGTATAGAAAATCAGATCCACCTTGTTAGAAAAATGTGGGTTAGACAACATCACCACCAAATAACTGGCTGACTAACCACACTCAATGAGTAGTCCTCAATGGAACTGCATCTACATGGAGGAAGTATCCAGTGGGTACCCCAAGGTTCTGTTTTAGGCCCAGAACTCGTCAACATCTTCATCAATTATTAAAATAAGGGATTAGGACATGCTATCAACTTGGAGCAAGACTTAACTAGCCCCCGGATTCATCCTGGAAAACATAATATTTATTTGTTTGTTTGTTTGTTTATCTTTTCAACACAAAGATAAAAACTAATATAAACTAACATAAAATAAGAAAAAGAAAAGAAAAAGAAAAAGAAAGAAACCAAAGAGAAAGCTAAAAGTGCAGGATAGGAAAAGCACAGTAAAAAATTAGAAAAGAAACAAGATACAAAGAAATAGCTTCTAATCTTCTTTATAGTAGTTGTAAGTACAATTATAAATGTACCTCTTACTCTGTCATTACAACATAACTCTCTTCTTACTATAGTCCAGTGATGGCTAACCTTTTTGCCATCACCTGCCAAAAGTGGGGGGACTGCGGGGGGTCACTCGCGTGCATGCCCACACCTATAATTCTATGCGTCCCACCCCCCGCGCCTGTGTGTGCGGCCCCCCCCCCCACGCTCCCCCTACTTTTGGCATGTGATGGCAAGGTAGGCCTGTTTTTTTGCTCTCCCCAGGCTCCAGAGCCTTTCTAGGAGACTAGGGAGGGCAAAAATGGCCTTTCCCACTCCCCTGGAGGCCCTCCAGAGGCTAGAAACAGTCTTTTTCCTGACTTCCAGTGGGCCCAAAAGGCCCAAAAATCAGCTGGCCAGTGTGCACATGCATGCCGGAACTGAGCTCGTGTGCCCACCGATATGGCTCCGTGTGCCACCTGGAGCCATAGTCTATCCTGTCTAATCATTAAAACCATAAATTCTTTTTTCTTTCTGTTTCACACAAAAAATCACTAAAGGAGTTTCAGTTAGTAATAAATATAGATAATTGTCTTTTTTCTGATCAAAGAAATCAATTTAGCCATATCAAGAAGTTCCATCATCTTCACCAGTCATTCCTTCATTGTTAATAGGTCCAAAGTTTTCCATCTTTGTGCACGCAACAATTTTGCTGCAGTTATCACATATAAAAACTAAGCTCCATAACTTTTTTCCATCTGTCAGTCTCAAAAGAAAAACTTATAATTTCAGTTGTATATTAAACTTTAAAATCTTCTCAATCAATATATATGCCTTGGAATCCAGAATTTTCTAGCTTTCTGACATAAGCACCAAACATGATCAAATGTTCCTTCTTCTTGTTTACAATTCCAACATAAATTGGAACTTTACACATTCACAACAATTTTTCTGGAGACATCCCAACACATTTTATAACAATTCTTTTAGGATTATAACATAGTGTTATATGTTATAAAGATAAAGGTTCCCCTCGCACATATGTGCTAGTCGTTCCCAACTCTAGGTGGCAGTGCTCATCTCCATTTCAAAGCCAAAGAGCCAGCACTGTCCGAAGACATTTCCATGGTCATGTGGCCAGCATGACTAAATGCCAAAGGCGCATGGAACCCTGTTACCTTCCCACCAAAGATGGTCCCTATTTTTCTATTTGCATTTTTTACATGCTTTCGAACTGCTAGGTTGGCAGAAGCTGGGACAAGTAACGGGAGCTCACCCCATTACACGGCACTAGGGATTCAAACTGCTGAACTGCCGACCTTTCGATCGACAAGCTCAGCATCTTAGCCACTGAGCCACCACATCCTGTTATATGTTATACATATGTTTTAATCTTTTCAGTACATAGTTTTCCACTGTATATTATAACCAACATTTTAGCCCATTCTCTCATACATTATTTCACTTCCTCTGTTGTTTTAAATTTCAGTAAAAGTTTATACTTTTTAGCAATTACATATTCATTACTGGTACACAATTCTGTTTGAAACTCAGTCTTCAAAACTATACATTCTTTTATTGACTTTAAATCTTATAATAATTGTAAACAACCTCTGCTGCCAGTTCTCATAATTTTAATTTTATTTTACATTCCTCTTGACAAAAATATCTTACAATAAATTAGCCATTTGTGTTTGTCTGTTATTTTTCATTTATACACCATATGTTAATAAAATAAATAAATAAATTCTTATCTATAAAATAAGAGCCACAAAGGTGTTTTCAGGTACCATTTTTATCTATTCCATATTCTCAATATGGCATGTTTAACATAATGACTTTTAAAATTCATGTTAACCTTGACTTTACCATACCGCATATATCCACAACACCCAATTGTCCGGTTAAGTTCTTCTAATTTCAAAACTCTTTTATTTCTCACCAACATCCTCTCTTTCATCCAAACCAACCAGCGGCAAAAAGAGTAAACCAATCTTACCTATGTTATAAAGTTATCTTCCAAACCCTTGTCTTCCAAAATTTTGAATAAGAAAGCCCAGTTCAAATTGTCAAAGGCCTTCTCTGCATCTGAGAAAAGTAATGAGGCTTGTTTTTCATTATGTTGCTCCAAATATTCCAAAATGTCCAACCCATTTCTAACATTGTTCTTTAATTGTCTTTTAGTTAAAACACAAATTGATCCTCATGAATACATTTTTGCAAATTTATGGTGAGTCTATCAGCTAGAATTGTTGCGAACAACCTGAAGTCATTTTTCAGTAATGCTACCAACCTATAGTTTCTTGTTAAAGTCTTGTCTCTTTTTAGATATTAAAGCTAGAAAGATATTGGCCTCATTCCAACTCTCTGGGATCTTTCCTCTCTGTAGGATAGAGTTTATTCTGTTTCATAAAGGTTGTAAAAGTTCATTGTCAAAACATTTATAATAGGAACCTGATCTGGCTCAGGCACTTTTCCTAGTTTAATATTTTACAGTTTCAGAAACTTCCCTTATTGTTATAGATCCATTCATAATCTGTCTCTGTTCCTCTGTAATCTTCAGTAATTTAGATATTCATCTATTTTCTGTTGCTTTCTTTATTAAAAATGGAGTAATATTGAGAAAATGCTTTTTGTATAGCCACATTGTCCATTAATACAGTATCTCCCCCCCTTGTAATTTCAATATATTTTCTTTAATTTTTCTTTTTCTAATTTACATGCTAGCTGCTATAAATTTACAAACTAATTTTTGTCTTATATAATTCATTTCTGTTTCCATTTATCTTACTGTTAATATCAGTCATTGTCATTGTAAAAGTTTAATTTATTGAGAAATTCTTCTATGACAATTTCTTTAATTCTTTTTTTCTTTTTATTTCATCCAAAACAGCTTGTGTTCCCTGTTGACTTTTCATTTTAAGTTCACTACTATGTTGTATAAAATAACCTCTAATGAAAACTTCATTCGTACCTCAAACCATTCTTAAATGTGCCTTTACTTAAATTATTTTCATTTTAAAATTTATTTTTACAACAACCCCCCCCCCCCCCCCTTCTTTCTGTAGCAACACTTCATTTGGATTCCATCTCAAAATAGATTTTCTTTTATAAACAAAATCATAGGATTATGATTCAAAGAAGACTTTGGTAATAGCTCTGTTTTAGAAACCTTACTAACCAAGTTCTTTGTAATCAAATCATATCTACCCTTTTAAAAAGGATCTGTATCTTTCAGAAAAGCAGGTATACTATCTTGAATTGCCATTTTCTGTCTCCATATATCAACCAGTCCTAAAGTGTAAAAAAAAAAATCATATGAAACCTGGTAATTTCCCTTGAGTGATTTTAATATTTTTCTGAAATGTTGTTCAATTGTGGGGAGATCACTCCATTCTAAGCCCCCATGAAATAAATTTTCATTTAAAAAAAAAGCCTATTAATTTCATTATAAGACTATGCTTTGTCTTCATTTGGGAAATAAATTCCCATTATCAAAATCTTAGTCCCCTGCAAATTAAATTCTATCCCAACAAATCTACCATGCACAATTACAAGTTCTGATTTTAGTTGGGAATTTATACACAAAATAACTGAATTCCTTCCTTCCTTCCTTCCTTCCTTCCTTCCTTCCTTCCTTCCTTCCTTCCTTCCTTCCTAGCCACTCAATTCATAAATCAATTGCAAAAGCCTCAGTTCCTGCAATCTACTTACAAGGAGCAGCTGTTCAAAGTGCAAGTGAAAGATCTCATGAGCTTTCTTTTTTCTGGAGATATTTTATTGGCCAGAATCTGTTTGTTTGCCAATCCACATTCTTTTAATGATGTCCAATTTTCCATGAATCCTTCCCAGAAATTCTTGGAAGGCAGACTATTGGCAATGCAATTCATTAGCATGACCTAGCATGACTTTATATGATGCTTTCTTAGAAAATATAGAATCTGCTTGCTGTTGGGGAAATATGCATATAGATTTTGGGAAGATGCTGTGTTTCTCTTCCTTCTAACCCTGGGGTTTTACCCTTTAAATCTTATCCCCAATTAATGGAGTGTGGGAAAGGAGAGTTAATCTTGCACCTGCACCCTTCCATTTTGCCCTGGGAAAGCACTCTCTAACAGAAACATTTGTGCCAGACTGTTATCTCAATCTTTTTAGGTCAACAGCAATGATGTCTGTGTGTATGCATCTGTGCATAAACAATATATGGCATGGGACCAAATTATCTGAGGAACTGCCTCCCCCCAATTACATTGGCCTGTCACAGGAGTGAAATGCTCCTGGTTTGGACCAGATCATCTGATCCAGTAGCAATGGTGGTGGGTGGTTCGGAGAACCAGTAGCAAAAATCCCTGCCCCCCCCCCCCCCCGATGCCCAGCTGAGCTGCACGATCATCAGAGGCTTTTTTTTTTACTTCTAAAAGCATTTTTTCTACAATCTCTTCGGCTGAAAAAATGCTTTTAAAAGTTTTTTAAAAGCTTCTGATGATCACGCAGCTCAGCTGAGATCGTCAGAGGCTTTTAAAAGCATTTTTTCTACAACTCTTCAGCTGAAGGGGTTGTAGAAAAAATGCTTTTAAAAGTTTTTTTAAAAGTTGGCCACACCCACCTAGTCACATTTCCACACCACCATCAAGCCATGTCTACAGAACCAGTAGTAACAAATTTTACAGTTCACCACTGGCCTGTCACATTAGATTTGGCAGAGAAGGCATGTTGTGTCTCCTATTTGGAAGTGGGACTTCCCTGCTATGGTGTCTGCTTTATTCTCTCCCACCTACTCCATAATTAAGGTTACCTTCATCCCTGCTATCGATCTGGTTATGTCACCAGGCCTGAGGGTCCCAGCAAACTGTGACTTTCTTAGATAATTTCACTATGGTTGATATTTTTATTCTTTCTCTGTGGTTTCTACAGTTTTAATTTTGATTAATATCAAATTTTAATGACTTTTTACATTTGCTTGATTATTGTGTTTTTTCTATTTGTTATTTTGTTCAATAGTTGTACACTGCCCAGAGTTGCTTTTTGTGAGATAGGCAGCCAAATAAACATGATTAATAAATAAATAAATAAAAAGTAAAAAAAATATGACAGGAAAACAGTGCTGAGGAAAAGATTAAGCAGCACCAAGGAAGTATCTTGTGGCCATCAAGAAAGATGACAAGGAAGAAACATATTGATATCCTCCACTTGTCCCTCTTGCTGCCCTATGAAAACCATACTTTGATTGCCATGTTCATATTCAAATTGGTGATGAGTGCAGAAATAAAGGATAGAGATGTTTTTTGGGCTTAGCTGAATGTTGGAAACAGTATTACGAGACGCCATGGTTTAATCCCACAGGGTTCTGTTCTTGTAAGGTGTATACAAAGTTGTGGGCATGATGCCTAGAAGGGTTACCATAGCAATTTCCATCATTTACGATAATGAAAAAGCATCCCGATAAAAATAGAAAACGCAAAGGTCAGGTTAGAACGTGTTAGTGTAGTGACAGTCCTGCTTCAAAGAGCTAGGCAAGAGCGGTTTCTCATTGATGGAGATCAGCTAAACACACATCAGAAATAGGGCAGGGGGATGATAATAGGAACTAGAATATTCAACACATTGTGAGCAAATACTGCTTTCATCTCTATATTTTCTTTACTACAGAAGAACAGAATCAATCTTCTCAATCTTCTTTTTGGCCATCCTCCATGGCTTTTCAATAGTAGAAGAAAGCCAGATGTACATTTTACATCTGAATCATAATAAGGTGAACTTTGCAGGAAACAAGAATCCCCAGCAACTCCTTTTTTTTTTTTAAACTTTCACCCATGCCTGAATGAAGGCAGGACACACTTCTGCTAGTTCCGTATTGGAACTCTGACTTTAGGAAATCTTCATTCTAAATTTCCAACGGTGTCCTGGAGCAAAGAATTGCCATGTTTTGGGGCATTGCAGGGAATTCTTAAAATGGCTACCTAGCCACCCACTATGCTTTCCATGTAAATTTACAACCATGGAGCAATGAGGGTGACCGCTAGCTGGTTCTTTGTTGAGAGCGCTCCTTTCCTGTATTCACTTCTGCCACCTATTACATCCTTAACTTGCAAAAGTCTACTAATAAACAAAGGTCATAGCTGCTATGGCTGGCAGTCACTGATTGATCTATCTTCCATGAATTTTGTTCAGAGCAATTTGAGGATTGTTGCAGCCTGTCATATAACAGCTTATAAACTCTTGCCTCTAATCCTACATGTGTACAGCTAAAAGGAATAAAATATCCTTTTTTGTATGCATTTTAGTTCTTTTCATTCTTAATTCATCTATTTCAGCAGAGACCATTAGTATTGAAAAACAAAATCAAAATATCTGAACTATGATGAGTGCTTCTAGTCCCAGGTAAGCATGGGCAGGATTTGAATTCTGGGGTTGTTTGTTTGTTTTCTTCTGAAAGAAATAATTAAAAGATGCAGATTCTCCTTCTGCTCCCACACTATGATCTGACTCATGAGCAAATCTGTGACAAAAGCAGATGGATCAGAAAACTTCTGTGTTTAATTAAAAGTGCTTAAGAGCCTGTGCTAATTATCCAGGCATTCCCTAGTGGGAAAAAACCTGCTTTTGTCTGCTATTGAGTTGAATGTTTCAATCCATCATTTTGACCTGCCTATCTTTCTACACCATCCTTGGCCACCTATTCCCAGGAAAGAGGAGTAGAAGGAGACTAAAATTCCAGTTTGGACATTTTTCTGATTTCTGATGCAGGCCACCCCAGTTTTGACATTTGACCTCCTTGAATTGGTTCTTGTCACACTCCCCAAGACCTCAGCACCTTTATTAAAGGATTACATTAAGTAGTACAGACCTCCTTGCAAGGAATCCTTTGTTCTGCTGTCAGCAGCAAGCCAGGCAGAGCATACAAATTATTTCAGTGGAGAGAACAGAGTAATGACATTTTACGTTATATTGTTCCACTGGAGACAGGCAATTAAATAGCTTCATTGTATTTTTGCTTTTAGATGTAACAGCTTTATTGTTATTATTAGCACAAATATTTTTAAGACTATTATTTAGGAAAATGGTCTAAATGGAAGCATTAAAATACAAGTAGAGACAGAATTTTTTTTTTCATATGTTACTCTAACATCTAGCAGCTGCCATTCCAGCAGATTGCCACAAAGCAAAGATGGAAAACAGCAAGAACTCTATGGCTCCCCATTTTAAAAATGTTTCTAGACTATAGTAAAGCCTTTGATTGTGTGGTTCACAACAAATTGTGGCAAGTTCTTAAAGAGATGGGAGTACCAGATCATCTTATTTGTCTCTTGAGAAACCTATATGCAGATCAAGAAGCAACAGTGAGAACTGGACATGGAACCACTGATTGGTTCAAAATAGAGAAAGGAGTTTGGCAAGGCTGTATACTGTCACCCTGCCTGTTTAACTTATATGCAGAGCACATCATGAGAAAGGCAGGGCTAGATGAATCAAAAGTTGGAATTAAGATTGCCAGGAGAAATATCAACAACCTCAGATATGCAGATGATACCACTCTAATGGCAGAAAGTGAAGAGGAACTAAAGAGCCACTTGATGCGGGTGAAGAAGGAGAGTATAAAAGTTGGCTTGAAACTCAACATTAAGAAAACTAAAATCATGGCTCCCAGCCCTCTCAATTCCTGGCAAATAGATGGGAAAGAAATTGAGGTAGTGACAGATTTTATTTTCCTGGGCTCCAAGATCACTACACATGGGGACTACAGCCAAGAAATAAAAAGATGCTTGCTCCTGGGGAGGAAAGTTATGGCAAAGTTAAACAGCATACTAAAAAGCAGAGACATCACCCTGCCAACAAAAGTGTGTATAGTCAAGGCTATGGTTTTCCTAGTTGCAATGTATGGTTGTGAAAGTTGGACCATAAGGAAGGCTGAAAGAATTGAGGCCTTTGAACTATGGTGCTGGAGAAGACTCCTGCGAGACCTTCCTGCGATCAAACCAGTCAATCCTAGAGGAGATGACTGCTCTTTAAAAGGCCGGATCCTGAAGATGAAACTGAAATATTTTGAAACTTAATGAGAAGGAAGGACTCACTGAAGAAGAGCCTAATGCTGGGAATGATTGAGGGCAAAAGAAGAATGGGACAGCAGAGAATGAGGTGGCTGGATGGAGTCACTGAAGCAGTTGGCGTGAGCTTAAATGGTCTCTGGGGGATCGTAGAGGACAGGAAGGCTTGGAGGAAAGTTGTCCATGGGGTCGCGATGGGTCAGACACAACTTCACAACTAACAACAACAACAATAAACTTAGTTAAGTGAAGTAATTGCTAAGTGAAGCTGAGGATTGGTCATAAAGTTGCTTTTTCATTATTTTTGTAAATGTGAATGGTTGCTGTATGAGGCAATCACTAAATGAGAATTACCTGTACTGATCTAAAGATCCCTGGTAGAGGATTTGAACCCTAGAGAAAAAAGAAACAAAGGCTATCTGCCCTTGATAATTCCCAGCAAGGAGAAAATTGGTAATATAGTGCCTCCTAGAGGTCACTATACCAGAAAAATCTTAACTACTATGTAGTTTATCTAAGAAAAATTGTGCTTTAGCTTTCTTTTAATGTGTTACTCTTCTTTCAGAAGCCATTTACACAAACAATTTCAATGGAAGAATGAACCAGGCTTGGGAACATAAAAGACTAAATTAGTAAATGAAAGATTAGTTTGCCAACCACTTTTGCATGATTTTTGTTATTAATACATATTTAAACTCTACAGATTCCAAATACTGTTTACAGATCAATGAGAGTACCTGCCTTTGATGTCAATTAAAAAGGCAAGAATTAAATATGCCACGATGGGTTATCTTTAGTTGTTCAAGCCCAGAAAGAGCACCTGATTTTCCTCTTTTCCCACTTCCATTCCCAAGTGCTGATTCCAATTATGTCAAATCCAAGACCCAGCGTACCTTCAAGATCAGAGGCGGGGGGACCCTACTCTGAGACATTTCTTAAATGGTCCTAGGCCTATGGGATTAATATTGAGAGCCAAATGGCTAGGTCCAGCTGCCAATCCCTACTTAATTCTCTTTCTTTAGCCATTTCTTCTGAGTTACAGGGTTAACTAACTTTACAAAATGGCTGATTTATTATTTATTTACAGATTGTTGTAATTTTAGGCCTATCCAGTTACTATTCTCCGCATGGATAATGAGTTTATTTAAACCATTAAAAGCAATTAATACATATATCCGTGCACATATTTAAATAATTTCTACATGCATATTCTCCTCATGCAATACCCAAAATGCATATTATGTATATAAATCATTCATACCTTTTTTGAGCACATACAGAGCATTGACAAGTATATCTTGCCCATCTTTTTGGTTATAAAGCATATTGATGTATTCTTGCTATGTTCTTTTTCATTGTTTATTTTATTGTTTTATTATTTTATTTCTGTTCTGCTTACACTCTTTTCATTTCTTTTTATTGTTGTAAGTTGCCTAGAGGACCTGGATGCAAGCTAGGTAGCAAGCTAGGTGTTGCTTATTTCCTAGGATCTTACCCAATAACCACAGAGTCGAAGTGTGTTTGAATCAAAAAGGTATTTATTCAAATTCTTATCTTTCTCTTTCAGGTGAACATCTGGAATGAAAAGGTCAGCCCCTGGACATGGGCTTATATACACAGGAGGCGGGGTTAAGGTAAGGAGGGGGTCAAGGGATGGGTCATATGGGAGTAGTGATGCCAGGTTAACCCTTGACCTGCCATGGGCATACACAGTTAGGCATTTACACGTAACAAATCCCACTCTAAATGCCTAACTTTTGAAGGCAATTTATTACATTGTACAATTACCCCTAGTTTTGAAGTCAGATATGTATGCTGTTTGCTATGTAGAGGTTTCGTTAAAATATCCGCGATTTGTTCAGTGGTCTTGCAGTGTGTGGTTCTGATAAAGCCAATGCTCATTAACTGTCTTACGTGTTTATGCTTAATGTTTGTCCCATGGCATCTGCAGTGGAAATGTCTATGGCTGCCTTGTTGTTCTCGTGGATGACTATTGGGTAAACGGGTTCAGTCCATATGTTGGCAAGCAGGTCGTCAAACCATGTCAAGTTGTTTGCAGCTTTCGATAGGCAGATGTATTCTGCTTCCGCTGTGGAAGTGGCCACCAGATTTTGCTTCCCGGTGTACCAACGTACTGGGCAGTCGTTGATGAGGAATATATAGCCGGAGGTGCTTTTTCTGCTCTTTGTGTCACCTGCCCAGTCAGCATCCGCGTAACAGGTCAATAAAGGTTCTTTGGAGTGCATTGGTTCTAAGCTTAAGTATGCTTCTATGCTGTAGTTCAGGTACCTGATTATGCATTTCACTCCTTCCCAGTGGAATACCTTTGGGTCACTGACGTGTCTGGATAGTAGATTTACCGCTAGGCTGATGTCAGGCCTAGTCCAGTTGGCTATATATAGGAGAGACCCTATGATTGATCTGTAGAGGGTGTTGTCCTTAAAGGACTTGCCTTCTTCATGTACATGTTTTTGAAAATCCGTCTGCATTGGTGTCTCACATGGCTTGGCATCCTTCATGTTACACTTGTGTATGAGTTCTAATATTTTTTCTTTCTGTGAGACTCTGAACCCCTTTTCTGTTTTGTCTATCTGGACCCCTAAATATTTGTTGGCTCTCCCTAGTGTCTTGAGGGTAAAGTGTTTCCCCAGTCTCTCTGCGAATTCTTCACACTTTCGTTTGTGTTGGCTAAGGTATAGAATGTCATCTACGTACACAAGTACGTACTTGAAGGATGTGCCCTCTTTCTTGGTGAAAAAACAAAGGTCAGCTGAGGTGGTGGTGAAACCCATGTCTCTGAGTATTTTGGCTAGACACTCGTACCATCTCTTCCCCGACTGTTTTAGTCCATACAAGCTTTTATTCAATAGCCAGGTGTCCCCCCTTTGTGTGTTCTTCCCTGAGGGTGCCTTGACATATATTTCCTTGTCTAGCTTTGCATGGAGGTAAGCAGTTTGGACATCAAGCTGATAGACCTCTAGTCCTAGGAGGGCACTTTTAACACTTTCTGCCCTAACTGTGGGGGAATAGGTATCTGTGTAGTCATCAGGGTACCTTTGTACGAACCCCTGTGCTACAAGCCTAGCCTTATAGAGAGTTTTATTGTCTTTGAGTTCTTTAATTTTGAAAACCCAATTGGTCCCAATGAGTGTTTTGTCTGTTGGGGCCTTAGAGGGAGTGTATACATTTAGTTCCTGAAGGCTGGCCATCTCCTTTTCCATGGCCTGTTCCCATTTAATTCTTTCTTCCTGTGGCAACATGAGCACTTCCTCATACGAGTTGGGAGTTATTTTGGTTGTGTGTATGGAAAGTACATAGTCCTCAAACCTCTTGGGGATCTTATTTCTGCTGTGTCTCACTGGTCTGGCTGGGGGTGTCTCAGTGTCGTGCATGTACTTGGCTTCTTTATCAGTGATTGAGTCTATCTTAATGGTGGGGTGACCTTCCTTCCATCCTTTGGTGTCTATCTCTTGATGTCTAGGTCTATGTTCCCCTTGTGTTTTCGTTTCTACTGTGTTTTATTTGTCCCCCTTCTCTGTGTTGTCTGTGTTGTCCTGCCTGATGATTACCTCATTGAGGTGTATCTTTGACCAGTTGGCGTTCTCATGGAACACCGCTGTTCTGGATATGATGAATCTCTTGTCCCTATCTATGAATCTGTACCCTTTTGTGCCGGATTCATACCCCATGAATCGTAACCTTCTTGAAACCTTGTCTCCCTTCCGCCTAAGTTGTTTGGGGATATGTACATCCGCTGTGACCCCGAATACGTGGAGGTGTGCAATTTGAGGTTTTCTGTTATACATCACCTCGTAAGGTGTTTTTTCCACTACGCTGGACCATAGTCTATTTAGGGTGTAATTTGAATAGGTGAGTGCTTCCGCCCAGTAGGATTGTCCTAACTCTGCGTCTTCTAATGCGCACCTTACCATCGTTTGCAAGATTCCATTTCTCCTCTCTACGACTCCGTTCTGGAACACAGAAAACGGAGAAGATGTGTAATGTACTATACCGTGCATCTTCAACCAGCTTGAGAAGTCCCTGGATAGGAACTCAGAACCCCTGTCTGTCATTATCTGCCTTATTTTTGTGTTGTGTTGCGTCTCAACCCTCTTATAGAATTCTCTGAATTTTTGAAATACCTCGTTTTTGTGATTAACGGTATATACAAAGCCATAGCGGCTAAAATCATCCACTATTGTCAGAAAAAAACTCTTCTTATATTTAATAGAGGGTTTCATGGGACCCACTAGGTCCATATATACCAGGTGAAATGTGGAATTGGTGGTGCGGGTGGACTTCCTTGGTTTTGGTATGATCTTTAGTTTGGAGGATTTACATACAGAACACTCTAAAAAGTTTTCACAACCTTTTATTTTTAAACCATTTGTATACTTGGTCATTTTTTGGATGACCGGGAAACTAGCATGGCCCAACTTCCTATGAAGTAAGTGGGCACAGTCATCATGAATAGGTTTGCCGATTAATAATTTCCTTTTGTGTGTATCATCGTGATTGCCCTTACTTTCAGTGGTGTCATTGTTCTGGCCCTCCTCGGTCTCATCAGTGGTGTTAGCCCTATCTTCTGTATTTTCTAATTGGGCGTTTATGCTCGTTTGCTCTTTCCCTTTTGGTTGTAGGTATGTTAGCCCTCCTTTGTTGATGATTCTACCTATGCTCTCCTTGTCCTTGGTCCTTTGTAGGCCCTTCCTCCCTTTAAAGTGGTTTCTATGCCTGTGTCTCTGCTGAGTTTTAGTGTAGCTAAAATATTGTGAGGTATTTCGGGTATGAGCAATACCCCCTCTATCTTGCCTATCCCGTTTATAAAGGTGTCTCCCTTTCCAGTTACTAGGACCCTGTTTTGGTTGGCTACTTTTATGTGATAGTTTTCTTTGGTGAAAGAGGTGAGAATCCCTCTGTCATAGGTGGTGTGATTGGTGGCTCCTGAGTCAATGAGCCACGTGTCTCCCTCTCTTGTCTGTGGATGTGTGAGTGTTTTCCCCAATCCCATACATGGACCCTGACCGGTTCTCTCTGGCGCTATCTCTATGTCCCCTTCTGTCCCTTGGGTTGGAGGAGTCCCTGCGCCTGTATCTGTTTTCAGGTAGGAACCTATCAGGAGAGACTGGTCTCCGGCCTTGTCTGTCCCTACGATGGTTGTATTCCCTCTCCCTCAAATTTTTGGGGCAATCTCTCTTATAGTGGTTCCTAGAACCACAGGTGAAGCATTCGGGGATGTTGTGGTTTCTGGTTAGAAACTCAACTTTCTTGGGTGGTCTGTTGTCCCTGCGAGCCATGGAGCAGTCTCTCCTCAGACTGTCTTCAGCAATGATTCTGTTTGTGAGTGTTTCTAGGTCGAGGTGGTCTAGTCTGAGGCTATCCAACTGCAGTATAAAATTATCCCAGCTAGGGTCCAAGGAGTTAATGATGATGCTCTTCATACTCTCCTCTGAAATGTTCTCCCCCCTCTGTATTAACTCAGCCCTAGTGGCATTGAGGTTGAGGATGTGTTCACCCATAGGGGTTCCTGCCTTATGCCTGGCTGAATGGAACTCTCTGGATATACGAGTCGTGGTGGCCACACTCTTACTATAGAACAAGTTAAACATTTTTTGTATTATTTCAGACACGGTTAAATAGTGGCTGAGACTGGGGTAAATACTAGGTGAAATACTTGCTATAACTATGAAATAAGCTCTGTGGTGCAAGCAATCTATTTCTATAGTCCAAGGTTTTCTGAGAGGATCATTAATCAGAAACAACATATTCTCCCTTAAGAAAAGTATTTGTAAGTGATGGCTCCATTGCATCAGATTTGATCCATCTAGTTTAAGGATGTGAGAGTCAATTGGTAAAGTCAATGAATTTTGTGTTAAATTACTCACATTCTGTTGCTGTCCATGGTATGTTAGTTGAGGGAACTCACAATATGGCTTGGGTATGCTGTTTGCGACTCTTAACTGACTTGTCTCTATGTTTTCCTCTATTCTTCTTACAGGTGCTGTCTGGGCATGCGCGAAGGCCATTTTGCGTCTGGAGCCGATGGGTGAGCAGCTCGTCATCACAGCTCTCAGGCCTCGGCCTAGGCTTGTGGTTGGTGGTTCGAACTCACCCCTGGCTGGTCCGGTTCCATCATTGGAGGCTTGGATCCATCGGTGAGCAGCAGGATCCCTGAAAAAGGCTGGAGATAGGTGAGGAGGCGAGGCGGTCATATGTCGGAGGCTCCCAGGATTCGGCGGTGCGGTGGCGGCGGCGGCGGTGGCAGCAGCGGCAGTGATGGAGGGTCTTGATCCGTAGTTGTTGATCCCTGGAGGGGTGAGGAAGCCCGACAGAGGTCGCTGGATTGGTAAGTAGCTGGCGTATCTTCCTTCTCTTGGGTCTCACGTTGTGAGTGAAGCGGGTGGTGAATTCGAACCCTGCCATCAGTGCATTTCGCGGGTGATCGGTATTTGGCGATCGTCCCCGTGGTGTGTGGTCCTTGCGTAGGGGTGCTGGGTCAATGTTTCGACATCGATGGCTCCCTCGTTGCCTTCTCGGGTCGCGGTTGTTGCGGAGGCTCGTACGCGGCGCCGATTGCTGCCACTAGGGTCTCTCATGCGTTTTCGACTTCGAGCTCGGTAGGCAGGCTCCTGGTGGTTCGGTTCCTTCTTTCAGGGTTATTTCCTGGTGGCTCCCCATTTGTTTCGGGGTTTTCTTCATTTCGTGCCACTAAGTTTGAATCTCGGTTCCCCATTAGTTGTTGGCCATTCCAAGATGGCCACCAGGAGCATGGCGTGAAACTGGAACGGTTTGAGTCTTGTGCTTCCTCTTGGTGGCATCTTTCTCTTCGCGGCCTGGCGGTTTCCTCGTCTTGCTCTTGGGCATTCATCGCTGCTCCGTGGTCATCTAGAAGGTCTCAGAGTTTTGCGATGAGCTCTCTTTTGCTGATGGAGGCCTCCATCATTCTGTGTATGCTTTCCTTTAGCTCATCCCTCTTGGGGGATTCCTCTCTCGTGCGTCTGGCTGCATCTTTTTCACCCCTGTTTTGCTAGTCCAGGTTTTCTTTATGCATGGCAGTTGAGATTTTTGTGGTTGCATCTTCTAATCCCTGTAGCTCTGCCATCATCCTGGTAATGGACCTCGTGTTCATTCTGTCTTCCATTTCAAGGGTAAGTTGTGTTTCTGCAGGTATTCTTCAGTTATTGGGCAGAACCATCCTCTGCTACCATATTATTGCTTATTTCCTTGGATCTTACCCAATAACCACAGAGGCGAAGCGTGTTTGAATCAGAAAGGTATTTATTCAAATTCTTATCTTTCTCTTTCAGGTGAACATCTGGAATGAAAAGGTGAGCCCCTGAACATGGCTTATATACACAGGAGGCGGGGTTAAGGTAAGGAGGGGTCAAGGGATGGGTCATATGGGAGTAGTGATGCCAGGTTAACCCTTGCCCTGCCATGGGCATACACAGTTAGGCATTTACATGTAACAAATGGTAACAAATAAATTTAGCAAATAAATTTATCAGATAGATAGATAGATGGGTGGATAGATAGAGAGATAGAGAGATAGATAGATAGATAGATAGATAGATAGATAGATAGATAGCAAACAGACACATTTAACAAATGTCCTCTCAGGGCCCATCAGGCCCAGTATGCTCATCAACATTCCTTTGATACATGATAGCCTTTAAGCAGGGATGGGATTCAAAAATTTTAGCAACTGGTTCTCTGCCCAGTTGCTAGGTGGGCTTGGTCATGGCGGATGTAGCCTACTTGGCCTCCTGCACCATGGGGGGGGTTTCCACCCTCCCCAAGCTCTGGAGGCTTTTCTTGAGTCTCCAGAAGAGCAAAAACGGCCCCCCTTGTGCTCCGGAGGCCCTCAGGAGGCCGGAAAGAGGCCCATTTCCAGACTTCCAGAATTTCCAAGAGGCCCATTTTTCACCCTCCCCAGGCTCCAGAGGCTTTCTTCAAGCCTCCAGGAGGGCAAAAACAGCCTCCCATGGGCTCCAGAGGCCCTCCAGAGGCTGGAAACAGGCCCATTTCCAGACTCCCGGAACTTGCGGGAAGCCCGTTTTTCACCCTCCCAGAGCCTCTGCACAGGCCCTGCACTTCCTGGCATCCAAAATGGGCTGCGTGGAGAGTCCTGGGAGGAGAGAGGTGGGCGGGGCCAGCCAGGCCTTGCAACTACCAGTTTAGTAAACCAGATGTAAAATTAGCATCCCATCCCTGCCTCTAAGCCATACTAATTTTTATTTTTAGATTAATGGTAAGTATGCATGCCACAATGAAAACTACCCAATACAACAAATGTTTTGGGCCTGCTGTGCACCCTTTGAAACTAATTCAAAAAAAGTGCTTTATACCTGAAAAAGTTGTTGCTATTTTTAAGAACTTCACACATTAAAATTAATTAAACTTTTTAAAGCACCTCTACCACTTATTTTTAGACTTATATGGAAGCCTGAAAAACCACACATTTTTTTAAATAAAATGTGCTGGTTTGTGCTTGTGCAAAGCACTTTTTCCAAATTATCTTCAAAGCATGCACAGTCCTAACAGTATGTTGAGAAGTTATTATTTGAAAATACAAACTATAAGGTATTATAGTCTAGTGCTCTGTTTAGAAGTGAGACCACATGTCCAGAAAAGAATATAAGTAAATTGAAATGATAGGGAACATTCTGAGAAGTTTTATTTTAAAAAAGGCAGTGGGAACGCAACGAATCTTGTTAGTTTGTCTGTTCCTAAGTAGATGATTTGTAACTGGTCATATCTATAAGCAGCTAGTAACTAGTAGTCCATCACATGCTTTTGAAATTCCAAATGTATCCAATGGACAATAGAAATCGAGAATTACTAGTTTGAATTGTGTATCTCTCAGTTTTATTGGAGACAGAAAAACGGGGGTAGGGGGCAGTTTGGTCTAGTGGTTAAGGTGCTGCTGGCCTAGAAACCAGAAGACTGTGAGTTCCAGTCCCACCTTAGGCATGAAAGCCAGTTGGCTGACTTTGGGCCAGTCACTGTCCCTCATGCCTCAGCCCAATCCTCCTTGGACTGATGTTGTGGAGAAAATAGAGCCCAGTATTCGGTATGCTCACCACCTTCAGTTTTTGTAAAAATAACAAAGTCAGGATGTAAATAAATACAGAATGGGGAAATGATATTATAAAGAAGGAATGTAGGTAATATAGATGGGAACCGCTTTGAAATTTTTAAGCAATTTGCAATAGTTTGGAAAGGTTCAAAACTGAAAAGGGTGCTTAATCCTGGAGAAATATAAGGATTCAGTCAAGACTAAGGTGACCAGACGTCCCGCTTTTGGCGAGACAGTCTTGATTTTCAACAATTTGTCCCGCGTCCCGCGGCGTTTTAAAAAAGTCCCGATTTTTGGAAAGAATGCACGGTTTGCTTACCCCGCCCGGCGTTTTAAAAAAGTCCCAATTTTTGGAAAGAATACACAGTTTGCTTACCCTGCCCGCTTCCAATCTATTGCTGCCTCCTGAGTCCCAGCTGATGGCTAGAGGGAAAAAAGCTGTTTAAATTCTTGCCGCGGGGCTTCAAAGGTCCACCCTACAACTGATCAGTGTTAAAAGAAAACAAATGAGTAGACCGGTGCCTGCAAAAATAGAAAAAACAGCCCCTTTCAGCTTCAGTATAGGTTAATTACCATAAGTTGATTAGATTGGCCTCCCGACTCTCAGCTGATTTGCTCTCAGCTGTTTTGCGGAGGGCTCTGTTGCTAGCTAGCTGCAAAGAGGCAAATTGCTGGAGATTTTTTTTCCCCCTAGCTATGCTGAAAAGTGAAACTGAAAGTAAAGCAGGCTCTTTGCTGCAAGGTGACAAAATGAGACAGAGAGAGATTTCTTTTTCTTTTTCCTCACCAAAAAAGGTAAGTGCAAACAATGGGAAATTTAGGGCAAAAGAGGAGAGTTCAAGATTTTAAAACACAAAAGAAAAAAAGCTCTATTTAACTAGGGAACTGTAATAATTGAGATTAATTGTATATTGTGTTGAAAGCAGAAATGGTTAAGTTGTGGTTTGGAGGAATATATGGGAGAAATTATTTGGTTTATTATTATTGGTAAATATAATTAATTGATTTGTAAGAAATTGGATTGCATGGAAATAATTGGAATATTCATATTGATTAATATACAAAAAATATAGTTATATAACTAATTGATTTATATTAAAATGTTGAATTTGTATTAAACAACTGCAGTATTACATAATTAACCAATGTGAGGATGGATATAAAAATAGATGACAATGGGAAGGGGTAAAATGTAGAATAGAAGGGAAAATTGAATTTGATTAAGATTAGAGATGAGGATGAAGGGTAATATTGGTTTTTTAAAAAAATAGATGAGGAATAAATATGGCAAAAAGGAAATATAGAAGTTGTAAATTTAATTGAAATGACTAAACACTGTTTAAATTTGTGAACCGGCCAAATACTCTGTTCAAAGAAAATACATTGTATGTTTGTATGTGTGTTTCTAATTATTGCTATTTATTCATATTTGTTCTCTTTTATTCTTTAAAGTTTAACAATTCATTCTTTACCTTAATATCTTTATATTTGTTTGGGGTTGGTTTTCTTCCCTTTTATCTTTTTTATTGTACAGCAATCTTTCTCCTCAAACCCACCACCTCTCTCTTTTCTTTCCTTCTTACTTTCTCTTCCCCCCCTCTTCTTCTCCTCCCTACTTCCTCATCCTTTCTTCTCCTCCTCCTCTCTTCCTCCCTCTCTTACCCTCACTCCTACTCTAATTTCCCTTCCCTTCCTTCATCCCTCTCTATTGCTGTATCCTTTTATGCATATGGACTACTCAGAGGGCTGAAAAAAGTCATTTCTGACAGGTCCTCGCAC
>WNWU01013589.1:595869-621864 GCA_012654045.1 Ptyas mucosa | reverse complement strand
TTTCACAACTGCTTCTCTTCACCATGGTGACAAGATAGGGCAAAAACATAAAATGTGAGGACAGTCGTAAGTTCGAGGAATGGTCAAAAGTGCGAGGACCAATGAAAAATAACTTTTTCAGCCCTCTGAGTAGTCCATATGCATAAAAGGATGCAGCAATAGAGAGGAATGAAGGAAGGGAAGGGAAATTAGAGTAGGAGTGAGGGTAAGAGAGGGAGGAAGAGAGGAGGAGAAGGAGAAAGGAAGAGGAAGTAGGGAGGAGAAGAAGAGGGGGGGAAGAGAAAGTAAGAAGGAAAGAAAAGAGAGAGGTGGTAGGTTTGAGGAGAAAGATTGCTGTACAATAAAAAAGATGAAAGGGAAGAAAACCAACCCCAAACAAATATAAAGATATTAAGATAAAGTATGAATAGTTAAACTTTAAAGAATAAAAGAGAACAAATATGAATAAATAGCAATAATTAGAAACACACATACAAACATACAATGTATTTTCTTTGAACAGAGTATTTGGCCAGTTCACAAATTTAAACAGTGTTTTGTCATTTCAATTAAATTTACAATTTCTATATTTCTTTTTTGCCATATTTATTCCTCATCTATTTTTTTAAAAAACCAATATTACCCTTCATCCTTATCTCTAATCTTAATCAAATTCAATTTTTCCCGGGTTCCGCTTCCGGTTCCGCTGGCGACAGACTCTGATCGGGCTAGCTCTGGCCCCAGAGTCCGATCCCCCCCATCTGGAGGCCCTTTGGGCCAAGCGCCCCATTATTGGGGCGTTTGCCGTTTGAGGGCGGCTCGCCAGGGGTCCCCTGCCTCACTTCCAGGGGCCGGGAGGCCGATGCTGGCGCGCCCGAGGCTCCAGAGGGGGTGGGAGGCGATCGGCGGCTTTTCTTTGAGGCCGCGGAGGCGCCACAGCGCCTAAGGGGACCGGTGCTAACTAAGAAGGTACAACAGACTGAACTGATTGGTTGGAGTTGGAGCAGGCATCCTGGAGGCGAGAGGGGGGGTTGGAGTTCCCCCCCCCTTGTAGCTGGAAAGGAGCCGTGGCAGAGAACTAGGGGGAAGGAGATGGAGTGAAACCCCTTACCTTGCTGACTTTTCCTTGGAGGATGGCTGTGGCAGAGTTGCTTGGAGAGGTCTGGTGGCCTCTCCTCCCGGTGGGCAATGGCGGCGGTCTGACTTCCTGCTTCTTTATTTATGATTGAAGACAACATTCTCCTCTGGCTTCCTGTTTGACCTACTCTATACTTCGGACTCGTTGCTCCTGTGAGCGCCCACTGGTGGATAGTTGAAAAACTACTCTGATTGCTAATCCCTCTTTCTTCTCTGGAGGTTTGCCTTTTGATTTCTCATCTTCTACTGATCTAAGATGGCTAAGGGCCACAAACCAGCAGCAGCTGATATGGGGAAAATTTTGGAAAGACTGGCAATATTGGACCAGAAGTTGGACAAGTTAGATGATGTGCAAAAAGGATTATCTGAAATTAAATCTGAAATGACATTTATGAAAAAAGATTTAAATGATGTTCAACAGCTGGCAGAGCAAAACAAGAAGAAGATGGGGGGTCTGGAGGGGGAGGTACGGGCACTCCAGAAGGTGGAGGACGGGAGAGGAAATGCAATGTTAACTTTACAATTGGATAAGATGTCTTATTTTCTCAGGTTCCAAAATGTGGAACAACTTGACCAGGAAAATTTGAGAGAAGTGATGGTTAAAATGTTGGGTGAATTTTTAGAAAGAGATTTGGAGTCTATTGGAAGGGATGTGGATTTGGTCTACAGAGTAAACTCACAATTTGCAATTTTACATAATTTACCAAGAGAGATTCATATTAAATTTGTGAGAAGGGAACTGAGAGATGAGATATTGAGAAAACAAAGACTGGGGGCGCTGGTGTACAGGGGCAAGGAGATCATCATCCTGAAGCAGATTCCCAGACAGGTACAAGAATTAAGAAGAAAATATTATTTTTTATCAAATAAGCTGTACCTCAAGGGAGTAGGTTTTAGGTGGTTGATTCCGGAGGGCTTGATGATTTTTTGGGAGGACAGTAAGAAGAAAATTAATACTGTAACGGAAGCTAAGGCTTTTCTTGACCAACATAAATCCTTCCTAGGTGGAGAAGATACAGGAGCCGAAGAGGGGGAAGTATTAGATGATCAAGGAGCGGAGGCGGACGGAGCTGCTGCGGCCCGGGAGGGGGGGGGAGGCCAGACCATGGTTTTAAGAGCCAGAACTAGGAAATGAAGAAAGGAGGGGAATCTACTGTTTAAGGTTTTTTTAATTGACATTTTTTTCTCTCTCTCTTCTTTTATTGTATTTTGTATAACACTTTTTTCTTGTTTATATAATTTTTATATAACCTGGTTGTTTGTTTCGATTTAAGATAATAATGTCTGTTGTGTGAGAAATTAAAAAAAAGAAAATAATAACTGAGATATCTTTGTATAAAGATATTGAAAATTCAACATATTGTAAACTGTGATATTGTATATTTTTGACCAATAAAAACTTTTTATTAAAAAAAAAAATTCAATTTTTCCCTTCTATTCTATATTTTACCCCTTCGTATTGTCATCTATTTTTATATCCATCCTCACATTGGTTATTTATGTAATTATGTAATACAGTTGTTTAATACAAATTCAACATTTTAATATAAATCAATTAGTTATATAAGTATCTTTTTTGTATATTAATCAATATGAACATGAATATTCCAATTATTTCCATGCAATCCAATTTCTTACAAATCAATTAATTATATTTACCAATAATAATAAACCAAATAATTTCCCCCATATATTCCTCCAAACCACAATTTAACCATTTCTGCTTTCAACACAATATACAATTAATCTCAATTATTACAGTTCCCTAGTTAAATAGAGCTTTTTTTCCTTTGTGTTTTAAAATCTTGAACTCTCCTCTTTTGCCCTAAATTTCCCATTGTTTGCAGTTTTGCACCTACTTTTTTGGTGAGGAAAAAGAAAAAGAAATCTCTCTCCCTGCTTCATTTTGTCACGTTGCAGCAAAGACCCTGCTTTGCTTTCAGTTTCCTTTAAGCTAGGGAAAAAAATTGCTCCAGCAGGCAAAGTTTGCTGCAAAAATTGCAGCAGGCAAAGTGCTTGCAAAACAAGAGCTTCCAAAAAAGCCTGCGCAAAACAGCTGAGAGCAAATCAGCTGAGAGTCGGGAGGCGGATTAATCTTATGGTAATTAACCTATGCTGAAGCTGAAAGGGGCTGTTTTTTCTATTTTTGCAGGCACCGATCTTCTCATTTGTTTTCTTTTAACACTGATCAGTTGTAGGGCTGCCCTTTGAAGCCCCGCGGCAAGAATTTAAACAGCTTTTTTCCCTCTAGCCATCAGCTGGGACTCAGGAGGCAGCAATAGATTGGGAGTGGGCGAGGTAAGCGACCAGCGACCGGTGATCCAACAGAGGCAGAGGGTGAGGGTGAGTGAAAGCGTGGGGGGGGCGAGAGAGGACTTTGGCGACCCCTGTGAAATGGCCTTTCAACCCCCAAAGGGGTCGCGACCCCCAGGTTGGGAACTGCTGTTCTAAAGACAGCTGTGCATCCAGGACAACACCCAAGTTGCGAGTCCTCTCCGTGGGGGCCAATGACTCGCCCCCAATAGTCAGTGATGGCACCAACTGGCTATATCGGGATGCCGGGAGCCACAGCCACTCAGTCTTGGACAGGTTGAGCTTGAGCCTGTTTCTCCCCATCCAGATCCGCACGGCCTCCAGACACCAGGACATTACATCAAGGGCATCATTGGGGTGGTCCAGGGTGGAGGTAATGGGGGAACTGTCACGCCACCACATTCTCAACAACCTTCGCAACGAAGCGGAGGTTGGAGACTGGACGGTAATTCGCTAAAACAGCCGGGTCCAGAGAAGCCTTCTTGAGGAGGGGCCTCACCACCGCCTCTTTCAAGGTGGCGGGAAAGCAGCCCTCACTCAGAGAAGTGTTGATAATCCTCTAGAGCCAGCCTCGCATAACCTCCCGGGAAGCCAGCACCAACCAGGAGGGACACGGGTCCAATAAACATGTGGCCGCACTAAGTCTACCCAGAATCCTGTCCACGTCTTCAGGAGTCACAGGGTCAAACTCCTCTCAGATAACACTCTCAAGACATTCCTCCATCACCCCGTCTGAACTTATCCCATCAAAGTCCAAGCCTTCCCAAATTTGAGCGATTTTGTCATGCAGATACTGAACAAAATCCTCAGCTCTACCCTCCTAATGTCAGTGCAATGTTGAAATCTCTGGAGTGTAACAATTCAGATATCTATATGGATTTAAACAGTAGTCTTAAAAGCTTTTCAAGTACATTCTTTTAGAGAAAAGTAATTCCTGTATGGTAAATATTGGGCTTAGGCTAGCATACAATTATATAGGACCACAGGAGAAATAGTCCATCTCTTCGCTATCAGTCTGCGCAAAGGGAAACTGAAAAGAAATGCAGAAGCGAAAGAAAAAGAAAGGGTTGACTCTATTTATCCTCACCATGAAACTCCCTGGAGATCCCGTGGGGAAGGGGGGGAGGAGGAGGAGGAGAAGGAGTTCATCTAAAAAGTCTGCTACACAAATGCCATAACTAACCTTTCTTGGCTGACATGGGAGGGTCAGTGTGCAAATTTCAGAGAATAGGATTTGACCCTGAGAATGCCAGCATTAGTACTTTTCACCCAAGAGATCTCAGCACTATTCTAGTCTTCTTTATGATGATTTTAGAAGGGAAGTTTCTTTTACTCCATTGTGCCTTTCCCTACAACTTCCTAAAAAATGCCATTCCAGGTGAAAGTAAGCAGAAGAAAAACACCCAGACCCTTTGAAACACTCTTCGCAATTTATCCAGCCAGCAGAGTCTATATTTAGTTTTAATTAACCCAGGCAACGCAGCCTCGGGATTATGCTGCCAGAGAAGCATTTCCTCTCTGGCTGATGATTTGCCAACTACTGCCTGCCTCAAATCTCTTCTAAGGAGAAAAAATGTAAAGGTTCAAAAAATATATGAGAAGCAATCCCAAGCACATTTAATTCAGAGAGGCCTTATAAAGTTTATTTCTCCATACTTGAAATTAAACTAGAAAAAGAAGTATGCAGATGTCAACCACAACTAAAACAGTGGAGTGAATATGACTGATAAGCAGTGATGGGATTGAAATACAGATAGTCCTCGATTTACAACCATTCATTTAGTGGCCATTTGAAGTTACATCAGCATTGAAAAAAGTGACTTATGGCAGTTTTTCACACTTATGACCATTGTGGCATTCCCATGGTCACGTTCAGATGTTGGCTCAAATTTATGACAGTTCCAGTGTCCCAGGGGATCACATGATCCCCTTTTGCATCTTCTGACAAGCAAAGTCAATGGGGAATCCAGATGACAGTATTACTAACTTAACAACTGCACCACTTCACTTAACAACTGTGGCAAGAAAGATTGTAAAATGGGGCAAAACTCACTTAACAAACATCTCAGTGATGGAAATTTGAGACTCAAATGTGGTCACCAATTGAGGACTATCTGTAACCTCTTTTTCAGACTGTTTGCTTAGATTAAATGCCTTCTTCATATCTATTTCTGCTGCTTGACTTATAAAGGAGATGAAGTTCAGTAAGTAATATTCCCAATGCTGGAAAATCTTGTTTTACCCCTCAAATGCTTCTGTCCCATTCTGTGTGATTTTCAGATGCAAACTTATTTCCCACCTCCCACAATAAAATGCAATTCCAGACCTCAAAATGTTTCCTTTGCCCTCACATATGAACTCTAAACAAGCACCACCAGCTTTTCCTCCTCCATCCTCCCCCTCTTTTTCTGCCTTCAGGTCAGATTTTCAACTGTTGACAGCCTGGACTAGGTTTTTCTTGGTAACCTACTGGAAGAGGTTTGCCCTTGCCTCCTTCTTAGGGCCAAGAGAAAGAGAGTAACTGGCTCAAGTCACCTTGCTTTTACTTTTTTTGTTGTTGTTGTTTCAGGCATACAAATTGTTCAGCATTTAGGGGCTTATATTGCTTTCCTTTCAATCTTATTTTGATATTATTTCCAGCCCTCTTTTTCTTTGGTGGCAAACATTTTTTTCCTCATGCTCTTTCCAGATCCAGTTTACTAGATGCTAGGACTTGCAGATCTCTTGACCTTCCATCTTATTTGCATCCCCTTTGGGCACTTGGACAGTTTCCTTTCCCTGAGAAGAGACAGTTCCACTGCCAACTGCAAGAGACAGCTTCTTCCATCTTATTCTCAGCTTGACGAAAACTCCCATCTCAATACTACATTTATCTTCTGCATTGTGCACCTAATGACACTCAGACATACTGTAACAAGGCATAAATGTGCATTCGGGCAGGTTGAGGAGAGATCTAATCATACAGTGGATAGGAACAATGTTGTTTAGGACAGTAAAAGCCCAACTTGGATTCCCAATCAATGAGAGTAAAGCACTTGATGTATGTTCAGAAACCCAGAAAGTTAAATCTATCAGCCTGTCATTTCCTTTGCCCAACAATGAATGCTCAGTGCTGAATCACCATTTGTGGACGCTGTTCAGAATAGGCCTAAAGTTAAGAAAAGCCACTGCAACCATTGATCAAAAAGTCCTTTCCCTAGCTTGCAAAGGTAAAACTGCCTCTTTGCCATGCTGTTTGCACCAATTCAGGTGTGATAAATAATGTGAGCAGTGCAGCTGGCAATAGCACCATGGGAAGAAACACAGGGACAAAAATTTCCAATCTTGCCAAGTCAAAAAAAGCATTTGTGAGTGGACGTCATTTATAAATATGGTTATGATTCTAAAGAGCTGGTCTTTCTTTTCTTTCTTTCTTTCTTTCTTTCTTTCTTTCTTTCTTTCTTTCTTTCTTTCTTTCTTTCTTTTTGCAGTAAATCTTAGCAGCAGTTTTTCTCTGATTTACTGCTCAAGCACAGGAAGAAATGGGCTATCTTCCAAGGGGAATTATGATAATCGCTCTAGGTCATACCACAGTGCCAGAACTTTCTACCTTTCTACTTAAAAGGATATTAACCCAGAGAAAGATGGCTGGCTATATATACAGGTAGCCCTCAACTTAAAACCACAACTGGGGCCAGGATTTTCATTGCTAAGCAAAGCAGTTGTTAAATGAATCATGCCCAATTTTATGATCTTCCCCCATTGACTTTGCTTGTCAGAGGCAGGCTGGGAAGGTTGCAAATAGCAGTCATGTGATCCCAGCATGCTGCAACTCTTGTAAATACATGCCAGTTGCCAAACTCCAAATTTTGACTTGTCTCCACATGTGACTGTGGTGACATGGCGATGGTTGTAAGTCCAAAGACCTGTTGTAAGTCACTTTTCTTAGTACCATTATAATTTTGATCACTCATTAAACAAATGATTAGAAATCAGGGCTTACTTGTATAAGACACGATAGTAGGAAAAATTGTGGGTTTTTTTTTAAAGGAGTATTCTTTCTCCCCCCACCCTTCTCCCCATCTTTATATAAGAGAGAAAGATCTATCTAAATTTTCTCCCACAGGACCAATTCTTCTAGAGTGAGGTTTGCTTCTCCCTGACATCTAATTTTCTTTGTGCAAGGCAACTTGCTAAATGGAATAGTTATCCTGGATCAGCATTCATTTCTCACAATGGCCTACCAGTTTGTTATAAGCCATAACTGAGGGCAATAGTACTGTTTCTGCCCATTGAGTTTTGGGTTTAACTATTCAGTTAAAAGCTGCTGGTATTATCTACTTATATGCCTTGGCAGCTGGTAATTCAAAAAGAAACAATGCTTTTGATGAGAATAACCTGGAGCCAATCATCCACACAACATATGCATTCTACACTTTGGTGTAGTATTATTAGGAATAGCCATTGACTACATTTCATCAACAGGTCAGATTTTTCTGATACATTTCTGCCAAGATTCCTAGACAATTAGTATGCACAGTCAAATCAATCAACAACAATAGTACCGTAGCAGCAGCAACCACAAAGCAACACATGTTCTGTTTTATGGATTTCTGGATTGTGCATTTTGCTTTGGGACTTGTTACTTGTCACTTGTGTCTGCCTCATGTATTGCTTTGGTCAACACACCATGCTGTCAAATGGATAAGTTTGGAAGGCAATGTTGGATGGAACGGAATACAGATCACATTGTCTGCTATTTTGAAACCACTCTGTCAGTCATGGGCTTCCTTTCTATCTTCTCCACATATCTTAGTTTAAATGTTCCTCATATGGTGCCCTTCTGGATGTGTGGGGCTTTAGATTTCATAATCCCACTCAGTTTGACCACGTGATGAGCTGGATTCCAGAGGACTAAGAGGCAACTCAGTTGAGACAGGTTGTATAAGAGAAAGAATGTTCAGACAGCCCCCCTCTAATAGTTCTTGGAGTTTATGTTTATTGTAGATAATAGCAGGCTACTTCTGCTGATCACCGGCTGCCAGGAGTTTGGCAGATCAAATCTCACCAGGCTCAAGATTGACTCAGCCTTCCATCCTTCCAAGGTTGGTAAAATGAGGACCCAGATTGTTGGGGGCAATATGCTGACTCTGTAAACCAGCTTGGAAGATTTGCCACATGTGGTTTTTTGGGGGAGTTTTGAGGGGGGGGCTGACATGCCATTTACTCTTATCACTCCCCCTGCTGTCTTATGGGATGATGGGATCTGAAGCCCAAAACAGGATACTGGATTGGGAAAACCTACTATACCATTTATTAGGCCATACTAGTAATGTAATATTTGTATTAATCACAGCCTCATTTTTGTTAGCTTTAGATGTTTATGCTACAACAAACATGTAGACTGATGAGGAAGATAGAAAGGCAAAAATGGTTGTAGGAATTGGGTATGTCTAGTTTAATGAAAAGAAGGGATGGGGTTATATGATAGCAATGTTACTCATGCGCTGGTCACCTCCTGTCTTGACTACTGCAATGCTCTCTATCTAGGGCTGCCCTTGAAAACCACTCGAAGGCTTCAGCTGGTGCAGAATGCGGCCATGTGGGTTGTGATGGGAGCATCCCGACACTCCCATGTTACACCCTTCCTGCGCGACTTGCATTGGTTACCGGTTGCCCTTCGGGTGAGGTTCAAGGTGCTTGTTATTACCTACAAAACCCTTCATGGCCTAGGCCCGGGATATTTGTTGGACCCCCTGCAGCCAGTGACAATCCCCAATTGCCCGGTGCATTCCCACAGACAGGGCCGCCTCAGGGTGCCAGACAGTGTCGGCTGGTGACCCCCAGGGGGAGAGCTTTCTCTGTGGGCACACCCACCCTCTGGAACCAACTCCCTTTGGAGCTCCAGATGGCCCCTGACCTTCGCTCGTTCCACCCTGATTTGAAGACCTGGTTGTTCTTCAGCCTGGACTGATGGGGGGTTTCTTAATGAATTTTAAATTGTTTTAAATTGGAATTTTAATTTTATATTGTTTTTAATGAGGAACGGTGCAACTTTGCCGTTGTGAGCCTCCCTGAGACCTTGGAGATAGGGCGGCATATAAATTGCATTATAAATAAATAAATAAAATGTTCCAATATCTAAGGGGCTGCCACAAAGAAGAGGGGGTCAACCTATTCTCCAATGGCAGAACAAGAAGCAATGGATGGAAACTAATCAAGGAGAGAAGCAACCTAGAACTAAGGAGAAATTTCCTCACAGTTAGAACAATTAATCAATATGCTTAATATGCTTAAGCACAGAGAGGGCCATGTGTAGAGGGTTTCCTCTTTTAAATTCTTGGGAGTGCTCATTAGTCAAGATCTCACCTGGAAAAACATGTCCTTGGTGGTTAGTAAGGCTCAACAGAGTCATTTCCTTAGAGTCCTATGGAAAAATCAGGTGGAACACCTGCTGATGATTTCTTTCTATTGGTCCACAATAGAAAGTGTCCTCACATACTGTATAACAGTATGGTATGCTGGTTTAACAGCTGTGGACAAGAACACACTACAGAGAGTGATCAATTTGGCACAAGAAACCATTGGTTGCCCTCTAACACTGGATGACAACGCCAGGTCTCACTGTCTCAGCAGAGTAAGGAAGATACTTAGGGATGATTCACACTCTGGCCAGTGTCTCTTTTCACTTTTACCATCGGGCAGAAGACATTGAAGTACAGCCAGCCGGACAAACAGGTTTAAAAACAGCTTCTATCCATGGGCTGTCAGACTCCTAAACACAATCACAATCACTCCACGTACATATGGAAACGAGGAGAAACTGGAAGTGTTGTGGCGATACTGGCTGGGAAATAGCGAAGTTCCGATGGGCTTCATGAAAACCCAGCCAGACAAACCACTGTCGGGGGGTCTTCGGACCGGAACCATCTTTGAGGGATGGGGGAGAGAGAGAGGCGTCTCAAAAAATCAAAAAGGAGCAGGCAAACTCCTCGGAAGGTTGAAGACAGCTCTTTGACCCAAAGGTGGGGGAGGCGGCCATTATGTCCACTACAAGATGAGGCAACCAGATTAAGATGTGAACAGGAGTGGAGAATGAACAGAGTATTATTATTGGGTGAGTAATTGGCCAACTCACAGGTAAGAAGAAAAAACTTTTAAAAGCTTGAAAGAAGTCCCAACGACTAATTAGCAGCTAATTGGCACTCGGGAATTTAAGCGAAGGAACAAAAAGAATTTTAAAACTAAAACTAAAGCCTTAAAAGGAACCTTTCCACGGGATTTAAAACTGGATTTGGATTAAATTAAAATAAGACCAAAAAAAAAAGGAGATAAAAAAGTATTCTTTAAATAACAAAAGGATTTAATTTGGAGAAGAGGAAATAATCATTTTTATGGATTACAAAGGGATATTTTGTGGCTGCAGGATTTGTGAATTGGAGAGACACATCTGCTGGTGGAAAGAAAATAAAATTTATTTATATCATTGTGAGAAAATTCTGGAAGTACTGTACAAGTGTTTTGTTTATATAACTAGAACATGATTTCAAGAGGAGCGGGGAGAACAAAGTCTGAAATTGGAATGGCCCAAAGGAACATTTGAATTGGACACTATCTGGAATGATAAAAAAGAAAAAAGAGACACTACATGGACTTTGAATATGAATTATATATAAAGGAATAATAAACTTAAAAATCTGACTTTTAAATTGATAACATGGAGAATTTGAAAGGAAATAAATGAAAATAAAGATACAGATGATTACACTGGGGTTAACAGTGACAGAATAAAAAAGATGATTACACTGGGATCAACAGTGACAAAATAAAAAAGATGATTACACTGGGATTAACAGTGACAGAATAAAAAAGATGATTACACTGGGATTAACAGTGACAGAATAAAAAAGTTGATTACACTAGGATTAACAGTAACAGAACAAAATGATTACACTGGGATTAACAGTGATAGAATAAAAAAGATGATCACACTGGGATTAACAGTGACAGAATAAAAAAGATGATTACACTGGGATTAATAGTGATAGAATAAAAATGGATAAAGGGGGAAGAAAAAGGAGAAGAAGGCAAGGGAATGGGAGAAAGGAAGTGTCAAGAAATGGAATTGTGGAGAAATTAAAAGAAAATAGGAGATAGTAAAAAGGAATTTAAAAGATGAATATGCTAATTGAAGAGAAGGATGTTAACTTTAGAAATCATATGTAAAAAGCAATTTAGAAGGAAGATCTAGATAATTGTAAAAGGGATATAAGTAAAGATAAAATGAAATATGAGTAAGTAAAAAAGAAGAAATACACTATTTAATGTAAAATAGATCAGTAGATGCAATGTGAAAGACAGAATGGACTATATATTTTGTTGTTGGAAGATGTACAAATTCGAGAGAAATAATAGTAACAAAAGAATTAATTGAAATTAAGGGGAAAATTGAAATGTAAAATTGAATAAAATGGAAATGTTAATAAATGATGCAAGTAAGAATAAAACAATACATGTAAGAAATAAAATAGAAGAAAGATATTGTTAAGGGTTGGAAAGTTATACTAGTAAAGGATTTAAGATAAAAATGGAATAAGTTGAAATACATTGTTAATAATTAAAAGATAAGGGGAATTTTGAGAAAATAAATGAAAGAAAAGTCGGGGTTGCCTGGACACCATAATGGAAAATAGAAAATTGAAAATAGATACAGCAATTGAGAGAGATGAAAGAGGAGTAGAGGGATGGAAAGGAGGAAGAAGGAGAGAAAGAAAGAAGAAAGGAAAGAGGGGAGGGTGGGAGGGAGGGAGGGGAAATAAGAGAAGGAAAGAGGGTTAGAAAGAGAGAAAGAGAGGAGGAGAGGAAGAAAGGAAGGGGCAGTAGAGAAGGAGTAGGAGAAGAGGGAAGAAGAAAGTGGAAAGGAAAGAAGGGAGGGAGAGATTGAGAAGAAAGATTGCTGTACAATAAAAAAGATAAAATGGAAAAAAGGCAACCCTGAACATGCATAAATGTACTAGGACCGTGATGGCGAACCTATGGCACGGGTGCCACAGGTGGCACGCGGAGCCGTATCTGTGGGCACGCAAGTGTTGCCCTAGCTCAGCTCCAGCACACATGTGTGTGCTGGTCACCTGATTTTCGGTCCTTCCGGGCCCACCGGAAATCAGGAAACAGGCTGTTTCCAGCCTCCAGAGGGCCTTCGGGGGGATGGGGAAGGCAGTTTTCACCCTCCCCAGGCTTCTACAAAGCTTCTGGAGCCTGAAGAGGGCGGAAAACGGGCCTACCGGGCCCACCGTGCCAAAAGTGGGGGGAGCGTGGGGGGGAGGGGTCACACATGTGCAGGGGGGACAGGGTGCATTGAATTATGGGTGTGGGCACACATGCGCACAAACCCCCCCCATTTTTGGCACGCGACAGCAAAAAGGTTAGCCATCACTGTACTAGGATAAAGAATGAGTTATTAAAAAATAAAAGAGAATAAATATGAGTTAAAACAGAAAACTTAAAATTTGAGGGCGAATTAAGATGTTGTTTATATAAATAAGCATAGAAATTTTAAGACATGATTAAAAAATGGAAAAAGGAAATTTTGGCAAAAATTGTAACTGAGTAAAATGTACTTGAATATGTTAAATTGTGTAAGTTATGATATGGCCAATACTATGTTCATAAAATATGCGGATAAAAATGGGGGGGGGATCAATAAAACTAGATTCATATGGAAACGTATGACTAGTTTTTTCTTCCCCAATTACTTCTATAAATTGGGAATTGTATTGTATGTTTTGTTATGGATTGCACCAGTAGAGGCTAAACCAATTTCGTTGTATACATGATGTACAATGACAATAAAGGCTATTATTATTATTAATCAGTGGAACAATTTGCCTCCAGAAGTTGTGGGTGATACAACATTGCAGTTTTTAAAGAAAATACTAGATAATTATTTGTCTGAAATAGTATAGGGTTCCGTGCTTGAGCAGGGGGTTGGACTAGAATACCTGTAAGATCCCTTCCAATTCTGTTATTCTGGTCTTCAAAATATTTGGGACATCAGCTTTCAAGATCTGAACATTGACTATCCTAGTTGGGGATTATGGGAGTAATGCACTAAATATTGGTAGTATTTCTGGTTACATCACTTGGGCAGAAGGTGAAAAATAGTAACTTATAACTAATAATATCCACCATAATAGAGCAATTGTTACCATTATTAGAAGGTAAGACCATCTCTAGTAGTTTCTTTTTTCATTTAGTTTTTCATTTTGTGTTACAGTAGCACTACTAAAATAAAAATAAGTTAACTTATAAAAACAGCATACAGAGTGAGATGGCGGGAAGGCATGGCTTCTCTGTGAGATTGAATTCAATAAGCTCTCATTAATATGGATGGAAAGTCTAGAATTGTAATAGCTGCATAACAGGCAGAAATTCAAGGGGTAAATGTTTTTTCCAAGCATAGAGATGCAGTGATGGGAAGATTACCCAATGAATCCTTCTCTGCTTCTTATACACCTATTAAAGACAGGGTGCATTTTTATCTATTAAAAAGAAAAAGTGACAACCCATTTGAAAAGTCACACAGGTTTTCATTCAATACTATTTACTATTCTGGGTTGCCAATTGTTCCTGAATCGCTCTATTAACCTCCATGGCATCAAATTTATCAACACAGTCTTGTCTGTTTTTCCAAGCCAAGCCCACAGTCATCTTTTTCAATTCCAGGACAATTACACCTCTACCAGGAGACGCCTGGCTGCCAATCTTCCCTTCCCTTATTTTCCTACCAACACATTTATACTTCTTTGCTAACAGCCAAGAATAAAATGCACCATGCAGCATGTAGAGAAGGAATAGATGATGTAAGAAGACACAAAATGTGGAATAACTTGCAGGGTCAGGATTATAGAAATATTGCAGCTTCATCTACACGCATGACCCCTTGCAGATGTGTTCAAATTATAATATCCAGAATCCCATCCAGTAGTCAGTCAGTTTATTACAGTCTTAGATAAGAAGTGTGCTCATGAGTGATCTGTAGCACTTAAAAATATATCTAAGAAATTTTTAAAAAATCACTTGAGACAAAATTTATAATAATAAAACAACCTGACTAGGACTTGTGAGTAAATTTCAGAAGGAAAAATCTTCTAAATTATAAGTGAAGTGGTAGCTAAAATGACATAAAATAGGAATATAAAATTACAAAAATGTGATGATATCTAAAATGTGGTCATGATATTTACACTTACTTGATAATTACAATTGCAATAGCACTTAGACTTATATACTGCTTTACAGTGCTTTACCGCACTCTCTAAGTGGTTTACAGAGTCAGCATATTGCCCCCAGCAATTTGGGTCTTCATCTTATCCACCTAGGAAGGATGGAAGTCAATCTTGAGCCTGGTGAGATTTGAACTGCCAAACTGCAGGCAGCCAGCAGTCAGCAGAAGTAGCCTGCAGTACTGCACTCTAACAACTGCGCCACCATGGCTCATAATACCTAAAATTACACACAATACATCTATGTAGCAGCACCTTGCCTAATGAAGTTCTAACAGATCTTAGATGCTACTGCATAAAACCTAGCCATGTATAGTCTCCTAACTGGCAGATAAGCTGTAAGTAGTATCTGGGCATAGGCTGAATCTGAGTGAATAGTCTGTTAATCAGAGGGTGAATAAATTTGATTTGAATGTCTCTATAGAAGGGGAAATGAAGAAGGACATCTTCTTGGGGTGAAATCCAGAAGGTTCTAACAGGTTCTGCAGAACCGGTAGCAGAAATTTTGAGTAGTTCAGAGAACCGGCAAATACCACCTCTGGCTGGCCCCAGAGTGGGGTGGGAATGGAGATTTTGCAGTATCCTTCCCCTGGAGTGGGGTGGGAATGGACATTTTGCAATATCCTTTCAGTGCCATGCCCACCAAGCCACACTCAGAGAAATGGTAGGGAAAACATTTGGATTTCACCCCTGCATCTTCTTTTTCTTCTTCTGTGGTTTCCACTTCTCCAGAATCACAGGGGAGAGCCTTTTTACCAACATCCCTTTGTATATTTGCCATCCAATCCTGTACAGGAGAAAGAGTTAGGATTGGGCAGCAGAGAAAGCTTTCCAAGGTCTGGGTGTGTCTAGTTGGGTGTGACAGCCATCAGCGGTGACAATATTTCTATTTTTTTCCTGATGAGTGTAAAGCTAAGTATGTTGGTTCTGCTGGCTGTGAATTCTGAAAGTTATATATTCACAGGGCACCAATTGTAAGAGTCAAAGTTAAACATTTCCAACTGTACTCTTTTAACAATTTTCTTTTCTAGGCTATTCCCCAGTTGCATCATCTATCAGGACAGATCTGGCTATAAAAATCCAGAAGGTTATTAGATGGCAGACATCTGGTGATCTTCTGGATTTTGTTTAGTAGTTCTACTCTGTAGACGTCTTTTAAACAGAACTGCATTTTCCCAAATTTAGCTTATCAAGCTAAAAAGCTTCCAGATCTGGGCTGAAAACTCTGAAAGCCTAGTGGATATCAGCAAAGTGTTTTCTGTATCTCTTTGCTCCCATCTCATGGTTGTCTGGAGTTTTGCAGCTGGTGGCCCTATCATACCATTCTCTCTGCTCTAGAAGAAAGAAAGGCTACATCTAAATATCCTTGTAAGTACTTCAAAACTTTTAGTCCTTTATTTCAGTCAGAAAAGCTACTCATGTTGTTTTAAGTGTTAAAATAGTTTTGAGTTCCAGTGGCCAGCTGAATTTGACACAGGAACAGAAGGTACTCATCTCTGAACAAAGCAGAGCAGTGGTGGGTTTCAAATTTTTTTACTACCGGTTCTGTGGCTTGGTGGGCATGGCTTAGTGGGCATGGCAGGGAAAGGATACTGTAAAATCTACATTCCCATCCCACTCCAGGAGAAGGTTACTGCAAAATCCCCATTTCCTCCCAATCAGCTGGGACTTGGGAAGCAGAGAATAGATGGGGGCCAGTCAGAATTTTTACTACCAGTTCTCCAAACTAATCAAAATTTCCGCTACCGGTTCTCCAGAACTGGTCAGAACCTGCTGAAACCCACCTCCAAAGCAAAGGCAATGGCCTGGCTTCCCATTATTTCTTCTGCTGCAAACTGGCCATTAATGCTTCTGATCATCATTGGCCTCACAAGGCATCCCTACTATCAAATCTCATGTTTAGGCCTCCCAATGTCTCTGGAAATTTCAGCCACAAGCTGCTAAGAAATAGTAGCATAATTCTAATTGCTTTGCTTCCTATCCTTTGTATATGTGTGCGTGACAGAAAGAGAGAGTGGGTGGATGGCGGTAAATTGATGTGTCAGCCTTCATTCAGGCTTTCATGTTCATGCCTCCACAATACAGAATTCTCAATACCTATTCTCCAAGATAAAATAAAATAAGCCAAGAAGTTCCATTCTTACCCAATGTGGTTGCATGATGTTCCTGCCTGACCATAAAAAAGTTGCTGAATGCCTGCTTCTATCAGAGGAGCTATTAAGAAATACTGCTGCATTTTTAACTATAATAGAAGGGAAGGGATGAGGAAGGGAAGACTAAGAGCCAGTTTGGTCTAGTGGTTAAGGCACCAGATGACATGATTTCAAGTCTCGCCTTAGCCATGAAAGCCAGCTGAGTGATTCTGAGGCAGTCATCTCATCTTACCGGGTTGTTCTTGGGAAAATAAAAGGAGGAAGGTGCATTGGGTAAATTTGCCACATTCAGTTATTTGTAAAAAAACAAAATACGGGCAGAAATACTACTGGCTGAAGTGGGAAGAAACTTGAGGTAATTAGGAGAAAGATAGCTTTAAAAAAAATGAAGCTAGAAGAAGAAGAATGGATGGATTTGAGTTTCATAGCATATTTTTAAAAAGCTTCCAGAGATAGATTCAAACTCATTTTTCACTTTCCTTTTGCCTGCATTCTTCACCAGGGAAAACAAGGAAGCTTATTGATGTGAGATGAAGGAACTTCATTGTATTTTGAACTTAGCTGATAGGTAAATGGAGACTTGCTCCCACCAACTCTTTATCAAGTAAAACACTGACTAATTTTTTTTTCTGAAGAAAAGGTTGGCATTTCACATTATAGAATTCTTCTTGATAAAGGAACTATCCAAAATACATAGGAAATAATCCAAGGCATCCAGTACAACAGCTGTTTCTGTGTTTTATCAGTTCAATTGTGGCATGTGGAAATTTAGCAGATGAAAGGTTGTCGTTGTTGGCACCAGAATACGGTGATAAGAGCTGGAACTGATTTATTTCCTGTTTGCCAAGCTGCAATTCAAGAGCAAGGAAGAGTAAGAGGAAAATAGATGGTGGCTGTAGGATCACCCTTTTCCCCTCAGAAATGAGAATGAGAAATTTTGAGCCTTCATGGTACCTTAAATGGATCCAATGGTCTTAATCAACCAAGAGCAACCTTCACAGCTGAAATGGGCTGATACTTCTTGATCCTGGAATCAGTTTTCTCCAACCAGTTGGCAGCATTTAGGAAGACTCCAGTCCCTTCTTAAATGATGTCCCAAACCTTACTCCACAGCCCCTGGAGTGGTGGATGTTCAACAAATCATGTGTATGCCTCTTTTTCCCCTTACTGCCTCACATTCCAGAAAAAGCTGCATTTGTGGAATTTCTGCTGTCATGGGAGCATAAGAAAATAATGAAATCTGCCAAATGGCAGTAAAAACAGTGAAAGCAGCTTTTCTGCCTCTAACAGCAGCCTTGATTTTAATAAATTAGCAAGTGAAGCTATAATGATTTGGCTATGATAAGTGTTACTATCTGATAATAACGGAGAGAGCAAGTAGCTAATAAAGGATAAGTAAGAGGGACTGCTTAAAATTGTAATCCTAATCATGAAGAGCCAGAGTCTTCCTGCTCGTTCATTGAAGAGAAAAGACTGAGTTAGATAAAGTGCTAGGTAACAAGGATTCAAATATTTAAAATTTGATTGGTTTGTTTAATAGAAAACAGGATAAAATGAGTGATGGACTAGAAGAGGGTAAACTGAACCATAATCACAGAGGCTGCCCAGATGCTTGCTCCTCAAATACATTGGAACTAGAAATCTCATCCTCCACATTAACAAAGCCACTGGAGGCTGAAAGTGATTCGAGTTTGGTTCCCTGTGGAAGGGGCAGAGGTGGTATTCAGCCGGTTCCGGCCAGTTCAAACGAACCGGTAGCAGAAATCGTGGTTGGGCCGGCCCATCCACCCTGGCTCTATGCCATCCTATTTAGGCACGTTTTCTAAGCCGGGCACATGTGCAGAAGGTGCACACATGAGCAAAGCATATGCACATGCTCACATTTGTGAACTGTTAGGGAAAGTAAATGAATACCACCCCTGGGAAGTCATTAAGAGACTTTTGTCCTTTCACCCCGTCTGTAAAGGAAGCCTGGATGGATGCACAGAGCTTAAATTTCTGAATAGGAGGATCCATTGTTTCTATCTGATTCACCTGGAACCAAGAAATATTTACAAAATCAAAAACCTGAGCAATGTTAAATCCTATTGAGGGTTATTTCGTCAGGGCACCTGAAATTCTGGAGGGAAGAGTTGCCTGCATACTTGTCTTCACAAAAGGACTGCCTCTGCATTAATTGCATCTTGTTCTCTGCAGATTAGCAAGCGAGGAGAAATGACTGATGTGCACAATCAAATTCAGATGATGACTGTTGCAGTAGCCTGCAACATATATAATGATTGCAGAAGCATAGTCAAAACAAATCAAAGAACATCAGAACCCTTCACGGTATCATCCAGAGAAAAACAGGGATGTGTACCATTACTACTGTTGTTTCATCTACATTGATAGCATTACAAATAAGCTAAACTCAAGAATGAAAATAACATCAATGAACTAATTGTTGCAGGTGATCAGGTGTTGATTACAAGTATAGCTAAGAAACTGCAACAACATCTTATGACTCAAGAATGCAAGACAAATGCATCAAGAATGCAAAACAAATAATATGAAAATCAGCAAAGAGAAAACAGATGTGATGGCAATCGGAATAAAAAAGCATACCCTAAACATAACAATGGAAGAACAAGCATAAAACAAATATCGAAGTTCAAATATCTAGGAACAATATTAACCAAAGATGGTAAAATGGACAAAGAGATTAACAGTAAGGCAAACCAAATATTGTGATAGCTTGCTCCACTCCTACAATATAAGGCAATATTGATCAGCACAAAAAAGCATCTCATACAAAGCATATTTATCTCCACCCTACGTTACCAGTGTCAAACATGGACAACCCATTACAGCGGGCAAGGAATGTTGCAGATCCCGTCTCCTAAGGAGGAACATCTGGCAGTACCCAGAAGAAGGTTCTTCTCTGTAGTGACTCCCTCGCTTTGGAATATCATTCTTAAGAAATTAGACTGGTCCCCACTTTGATACTCTTTCATAAAGCCCTGAAGACTTGGTTTTGCCAGCAGGCCTGGGGAACCCAGAGTAGCATGGAAACCATCAAATGGCTCATTTGATTTTCTGTTGTCAGGGGGATGGTGGTATGTATGTGTGTGTGTGTGTGTGTGTGTGTGTGTGTGTGTGTGTGTGTATACATACATACATATATATATACATACCACCATATATATATACTGTGCTTTCACTGTTTCTAAGCCACCTAACCACATTTAAGGATCCTGCTGGACTCGAAAAAGTCTGAACCAATTAAATCTTACTTGCACATTCTTTTTGGAATGCTTTCCAAGACATACAATAACTGTAACTTGGTGTGGGACAAACTCCTTTTAAAGCAACTTTCTATGTTCCTTCCCTTTCCTTTGTCAGTACTTAGACTACAAATGTCTTGGAATGATCCCCTTTGCATACATTATTCCATAACATGCCATTCCACTAACGATATAAAAACAAACAGAAGTTAGCAAAAGAAAGACAGTACACCTTTGACTTGGAGGTTTCATGTTTGGTCTTGAGGTGAGATTTTATGCTCAAGTCTGAAGGTGGTCGCAGCATATTAACAACCTTGATCCACAGGCCAAAGATATCTTCCTGGGTGCTAGGTTGGGGACAGAGCTGCAGGTAAAAGGTACGGCCACTTGCCAGCTTGAATCGTAGTTGCTTCTTCTCTGGATTGTGGATTGACATCCTAACCAGACACAGAGGAAAAAGCCTAAAAGACGGGGAGGAAGAAAAGGGCCATGGAATATAGTTGACGACTCTTTCATATTTACAGCTATTAGAACACCAGTGAATAATTTTACTATTTGAAAGCTGTTGTTTCATTTGGTACACTTCATTAAATTAAAGCAATTTAACAATCTTTAATACAATATTCTGCAATCTCTGTCTGAGTGAATGCAATGAAATAATTAAATCATCTCCTACTGAATGAGAAAAAAATATTCAAAAAGTACAATTGGCACTAAGTTTATTAAGACCATATAAAATGGCACTAGCATGCCATGGGAGAAAGAGCGACAGGTCCAAAGTTATTTATTCATGTCTAGGAATAAATCTGGACTTGGACCAGGATCTCATCATTTGCTGTGCAACATTTCAATGATTAATCGCACAGTCTTGGTCTGTTTCAGGGGTGTTTAAATCTGGCCCGTGGGGCTGGCCTAGAAATAGCAAAGGACCAACGTTTTGACCACCAGGGTGCTGCAGGAGGCAGTGTGGCCCCCTTGTCTCATTTTGACTGGCAGGATGCTTCAGGAGGGGTCCATCCTGCCTCCTCCCACACTCCAGCCGGCCCATGGAGGAGAACTATAATGCTGATGAAAATAAATAAATAAACAAAATAAAAATATAGATCCTCTTCCTTATCAGTTTCTGCTCCTGGGGGAACCAGCGTAGAAGCAAATCCTGAGGCAAAGGAAAGAAACGCTGATCAAAGGGAGACCTTCAGCGGAGGAGCCTCTTCTCCACCTCACTGTAATAAAAAAAACTGGTTTTCAATTGAGGTTATTTTGCCAAGCAAAGGACGGTAGTCACAATGATTGTGGGAAGGGAATTAAGCCCAAAAGAGGCATGTTTGATAAAACAGGCGTTTCTCATAAATTAGTTCTCTATTATGAGATTTCACTTCATGTACTTGGAAATTTTACAGACCTCTAAGTTCAGCATCTCGGGGGGGGGGGGGGGGTGTTATCTCATTAAGTCTAAATTCTGATAGCCACTGATGAACTTCAGACTTGTGAGGGATGAGGAAGGCCTACTCAGTGAGGAAAGTGATCCACTCAACTAGGGACGGGGTTGCAATGAGAAAGCAACACCCATTTGCTCCATTATGTATCCCACCAAGAGATCCTTATTCTTCTCACATTTGCCCCTTGAAACCAATGTCACTTCATGCATCCTAGTCTGCCCCTGAGTACAATCAAGGTTTGGGATTTGGGATTTCATGCCATAAAATGTTAGTCCTCATCCTGATGGCTTTTTAAAGAGTGGTTTTAAACATTAGTCACTAAGAGATTTATGGAAAATAATTTTACTCTTGAAAAAGCTTCATGTTTTAATACTGTTTCACTTTTTGTTAGTCAAGCATTCTCCTTTCTGCACCCTCTTAATTATTGCATTTTCTTTCTATTTGTTTAAATACATATCAATTGGGAATAGAAGCACACAAACGCTTGTTCTTTCTTTCTCGCACACAAACACAAGTGCACACAGTATTCTTCCCCCACCACAACCCACATGTAAGTCATATTATAATCTTTAAAAGTTGCGTGGGAGGGGAATTCTGATCTTAAACAACATTTGCACCACTGTTCCTTGCTTACCACTATGAAAATTGTACTGTTAGAAACTTGTTTTCCTTGTTGTTAGGTCACCTTTCCTGACTGTTTCCCTTTTTTTCATTCCCAGCCTGTTTCTCCTCCCCATTTCCTTACCCCCTACCTTACTCATTTCTCTAAATCTTTGCTTCAGCACAATTGATACGAGAAAAATGAACAAAATGGGACATTGAGTTACAATGACCTTTGAATCTGAACATTTCTATAGTGTTGATCATAATTTACATGCAAATGTATGAAAGGAAATGTTGATTCCTTTTAAATGAAAAGCAGATTAGGAATGCTGTGATTAGCCTTAGATGGATGCATAATTATTTTTTGCAAGGTAGGGTAATTATTTCAACTCATAAGGCCAGGGTAAAAACTAGCACATTTCAGCTTGAGCACATCTATACCAGGGGTGAAATGCTCCCAGTTCGGACCGGATCGCCCGATCTGGTAGCGATGGAGGCGGGTGGTTCAGAGAACTGGTAGCAAAAATCCCTGCCCCTCCCTCCATGCCCAGCTGACCCGCACAATCATCAGAGGCTTTTTTTTAACTTTTAAAAGCATTTTTTCTACAACCTCTTCAGCCGATCGTCAAAGGCTTTTAAAAGAAAAAAAACCCTTTTTTTCTTTTAAATGCCTCTGACGATCAGGCAACTCAGCTTGGATTGTCAGAGCCTTTTGAAAGAATTTTTTTACAACCTCTTCGCCGAAGAGGTTGTAGAAAAAATGGTTTTAAAAGTAAAAAAAAAATGGCCACGCCCACCCAGTCACATTACCCCACCACCACCAAGCCACGCCCACAGAACCAGTAGTAACAAATTTTAGATTTCACCACTGATCTATACAATGAATTATACACCTACCAAAGCGGTGTCCCCTCTTCTCTAAAACATATCAGAAATGCATCAATCCAACCTTTTCATAGCTCTGTCTTTTGATTCAGGTGGAGAAAATTCAGAATGCTCATACGTCCCATGAAATTCTGGTCCAGAAGCTTTCATTTTGCAACTATAGTATTGTATTATTATATAAAATGGAAAGAGAAAAGAAAAACTAAAGGAAAGAAACAAATTAGTGACAGAGTTGCAGGCAATTAAAAATCCAGACAAGAAGAGGGCAATCTGCCCTACAAACATGATATCAGATGTGTATCAACTGTAACAGTGGTGGGTTCCTCCCGGTTCGGCCCAATTCTCCCGAGCCGGTAGCGGTGACAATACGACGTCACCAAACCGGTTCTGCCCCCCCCGTGCCCCCCACCCCCGCGTTATTCTTACCTTTTATTTGGCCCCGCCCCCAATCTATTGCTGCCTCCTGAGTTCTAGCTGATGGCTAGAGGGAAAAAAACTGTTTAAACTCTTGTCGTGGGGCTTCAAAGGGCCGCCCTACAGCTGATCAGTGTTAAAAGAAAACAAATGAGTAGACCAGTGCCTGCAAAAATACATGAGTAGATCAGTGCCTGCAAAAACAAATGGGTAGACCAGTGCCTGCAAAAATACATGAGTAGATCAGTGCCTGCAAAAATACATGAGTAGATCAGTTCCTGCAAAAATAAATGGGTAGATCGATACTGCTCTGTAAGCAGTTAAAAGCCTGGTAGACCAGTACCTCTGCTAAATCCTAAATAATTGTCACATGACCATCAAGCCATGCCCATAAATAAGCCATGCCCACAGAACCGGTAGTAAAAATTTTTAGAACCCACCCCTGAACTCAGTTGTCATTTGAATTATGCCAAGTAACCAAGCAATTACAATGAGGATGCTGAGATTTATCTTTCTGGCTGTCTCTCCATCCGTTCATCCACCCACTTACCCACCCATCCATCATATTTCTCTCTCTCTCAAGAGCGAAGAAATGACTGTTATACCTCCGGTAAATACTGTCCAATAATAGAGCTAAATACTTAGCTAAAAGTGCCTTGGAAAAGACAATTTAAAAAGTCATGTGATTGTATTAAAAATCATGTTACAATTTTTAAAGACTGTGTTTCTGTTCACTACTAACTAGTTGCATGACAAGGAAAAGTGGAAAAATGTGAGGTACAGCTTTTTCCTATAAAAATAACTGTCCCACTAATAAAAAAATACAGATTATCAATCAAGAGAGTGTCAACCATTTAACTTAAACCTAAGCATAGCTATTTTTAAAATAATTGGAATTAAATCTCTTGAGAAGCTAGCCCTAGGATTTCTAGTATCAGATATCCATGTTCACAGAGATATTAGCCATGTAATCATGACAGACATTTTGCAAATAAATAGCCCCTCTACTTATCACAGCTTCAGGATATACAATACGCTTTCAACAGTATTCTTATGAGCGACCCCAATCCTTCAGGAGCTGCTGAGTCATCCATCTGCCAGCTTGTGCCTTGAGATGGGTCTTTCCCAGAACTTTCACATTATGGGTACATGCACATAGCACTCTTAGTGGCAATATTTCCACAGCATACCAATCTTAGTGTTCAGTTTGTTAAATGTGAGTTAGCTGATACAAACATGACTTGTTTGTTTAGCTTGCAGCTGTGTTTTTCAAACCTGACAACTTTTAAGATTTGTGAACTTCAGCTCCCAGTATTCTCCCAGCCAGCATTCTGAGAGCTGAAGTCCACACATCTTAAAGTTGCCAAGTTTGAAAAACACTTCTTTATACCTTAATGCAGTGGTCCCCAGCCTTTCCAGCTCTGCGGACTGACAGTGGTAGTTGCAGTGGTGGGAGAGGGGATGGTTTCATGTGCATGCCAACTGCAGACTGGGGACTGGGGACTCCTGGCTTAGTGCATTACAGAAAGCCAGAACACAGAGAAGTTAAGTAGCTGAGCATGTTGAGGCAAGGCAGGAAGGAGAAACAAGAGACAGGCTTCCTGACATGCCATTCTTTTGTTCAAACCCACATCTGAAAATCCTGTGTAGACCAATCAATCAGGCCTGTTGTACTTTAGGACCGCCGTATGCCTGAAACAACCGAAACCTTGAGCCCCGTGTTTTCTTCACTTCGGCGCCATCATCATTAACATCCTCAGGAGGGTGCAGGGAATGGGAACATTCGACCGGCCTGATGGAGTTTTCCACTAAGCAGCTGACCTGCTAATTACTGTACCTGAGACAGGATGGAGACCGGGGCTTCTGAATGCTGGCAAGCTGTGACATCCTTTCTCTGAGGAGATTGCTCCTCTGAAACATTGGGGAAAGGGCCAGGCAGGTGTGACAGGGAACAGGGGCTCGTTTTTTAGATATTGTGAGGCAGTAAGCAATATCTGTCTGAACAACAAATGCAGCTGGAATTAAGGCTGGAGTATTGACGCTGTTACTGATGATTCCTAAGGTGGTTTGAGGTAGTCCTCGACTTATGACCACAATTGAGCCCAAAATTCCTGTGGTTAAGTGAAACATTTGTTAAGTGAATTTTGCCCCATTTTATGACTTTTCTTGCCTCAATTGTTAAATGAATCACTGCAGTTGATAAATTAGTAATCTGGCTGTTAAGTGAATTTGGCTTCTCCATTGACTTTGTTTGTCAGAAGGTTGCAAAAGGGAATCACATGATCTTGGGATACAGTAAGGGTAATAATTATGAACCAGTTGTCAAGCATATGAATTTTGATCACATGGCCATGGGGAAGCTGGAAAGGTCATAACTGTGAAAAATGGTTGTAAGTCACTTTTTTCAGTACCATTGTAACTCTGAACAGTCACTAAATGAACTCTTGTAAGTCGAGGATTACCTGTACTTTCTTTTTAAATCAAACTTAGAGAAAAATGTTATGCATGTGCCAGCCCTTCAAGGTAGGTGAGGTCAAGAAGCAGG
>WNWU01013589.1:577082-590869 GCA_012654045.1 Ptyas mucosa | reverse complement strand
GTGAATTCTGTGTCAGCCGTAACATACTCTTTTTTTAGCACTCTCCTGAGCTACAGGAGGGCTGCCTCTGTCACTGGCCCCCTTCAAGTGTGGGAGGACTACATTTCCCAAAATTCCTCAGCCATGCGTTGAGTGCAGCAGCACCTGCTTTCTAAAATCAAGTACCTGATCTTGGTGTCCAGAAAGAAGATATTTCCATCTTGGTACCTGACAGAAAAAGATGGTGGAGACAGAAAAGTTCTGACCCATTTATTAATCCTATAGTGGCTCCTAACATTACTACCAATTGCGGGGGAAGGGGTCACTGAGGCCACAGGTAGGCAACGATTGGTTATTCAGCACCTTTCTTTCCATTTTTTCAGTGACTAATATATATTTTTACAAACATATTCACACATATATTCCTAGGGCACACTAAAAACTAGGCCACATTGATTAAATTACATTAAATATAATGTACATTTTTTTCTAAGAACTTCCTCACTTCTTTAACACAGGATGTTTGAACATTCCTAAGACTGGAACGTTTTCCCTTTAAAAATATCAATGGGTACATAAGGTAAGAAGACCTTATCCCTGTGCCATCTGTCTCTGAATTTTGAGTTTTCTATAGTTTTTTAAATTTTAATCTGTGTGGTATTAACATTTTAACATTTTAATTATTTTTCTATTTGTTTTATAGTCTTTAAGCCACCTAGAGGCCCCTAATAGGACAGATGGTTGTCATAAAAATTTAATAAATGAATAATAAATATTGGCCAATATTGTGATTGGCCTATGAGGCCGGACTTCTGGTTCACCCTGTACATCTTAGCCATGAAAACCAGTTGTGTTATTTTAGACTACTCATTCTCTCTCCACCCAACCCACCTCAGAGGGTTGTTGTTCTGGGGAGTAAAGGAGAAGGAAGGTATGTTGGATATGGTTGCTGCCTCATTTGTCAAAACAATAAAGGCAGGATACAAGGAAATAAATAAATAAACTGTAAATTCCAATTGTTTGATTTTTTTTTTGTTTTGCATAGCAATAGCATAGGACTTAGACTTATATACTGCTTCACAGTGCTTTATAGCCCTCTAAGCAGTTTACAGGGTCAGCATATTGCCCCCAACAATCTGCGTCCTCATTTTACCGACCTCAGAAGGACAGAAAGTTCTGAAATACACTTTGTGTAAAGAAATACTTGAAGCTTAAAGATGTTCCAGGCTCAGATATAACACCACCACCGACATCATTTTTCACAGTGGAATGGTTCCTTGCCACCCTTCTCCAAATATTAATGATTGTCCATTTTTGATTTAGGAAACTGTCTCAACAGCATTAGTTTTGTTAGCTTTCCATTTTCATCTTTCTGAGGACAGGATCAGCTGAGGCCTCAGCATTGAAAGTCAGCATCACAAATTTCATTTCAGTTAGTTTGCAGAAAAGCAAGAGAGGTTGGCAGTGAAGTCTGCAAAAAATTAGTGGGTTAAAATCTTACTTTCCCAGAGAGGCTGAATCTAGCTGCCCATATCAACCGCCAAGGATGGCTGCTGGGTTTGCAAACTGCTATAGGTTAGGCTACAGTGAGTTTGAGTAGCCAATGACTCAGCAAACAGTGGAAGCCCTATTGTTTATTAATTACATTATAATATAGTGATCTGGACACAGCAGTTGGAATGTGTTGACCTGGGTTGAAAGTTTAAGCTTGTCATATACAATCTGTCACAATGTTGTATATAAATTCATAAATCTCCATGTAACCCAGGATCATAAGAGCTGTAGTCCAATGTTTTCTGGTGAATGACAAAAAAACTGACTTAAATAAGCCCCTTCCTTCCTTCATTACTTTGTTCTTTTCTTTTCTTACAATGAGCTGTTTAGGAGAATGGAGACCCATATGCTTTGCTTATCACCCAAATCCTCATCAATCCATTATCCTTCAGCAAAATCTTCTGAACATTAACCGAGCAAAGACAAAGGTCTCCAAAACAGGGGAAGGCCGCTTGATTCGATGCCTCTGAATCAAGAACCTTTGACTCCTTTAAATTGGCAACTGAACGGGAAGATAAAGGGAGAAAAGAGGCTCAGAGCAACTAAAAGCCTCTGAAGAAGTATTTGAGCAACTGCATCCAACATTAATGTTGACCGAGGGCAGGTGCCTGTGTTTTATTATCCCACAATGACTTTTTATGGGCTGTCCTGCAGGTGAGTTCTTAGCCAGGGCTTTATCTGGGCAGAGTCTCAGCTTTGACCATTCAACACTTAAGTAAGATATTCCCAAGCATATGCAGTTTATCATGCCAGTTTTCTGGACAGGCTTGATCACCAGAAATCATTTTAAATCAACCTCAGCACTAAGGAGTTATGAACTTCCATTCTCTATTTCCTGCAAGGCCTTGCTCCTCCCTGCAGCCATTATCCAATGGGAAGAATTGCATCAAGGAGGGAAGTTCTTCTGCTGGATGGAGAGGAAGGAAGCAGCAAGCAAGGATGTCTTACTTCAGGACTCCCATCCATGTACCCTGAAGTGGAGGGGAAAGCTTCTATGAACAATAGGCATTATATTTCATCCAATTTGTCAGCAATGATTCATATCCTCCAGCTGGAAAAGATGTGGGGAACTTGCGGTTTCTAAGATTTTACTTAACTCCCAGCATCCCTCACTGTAGCTAAGATTGGCTGAAGCTGCTGGTAATGATTGTCTGAAAAAGTAGAGCAGTGTTTCTAGACCTCAGCAACTTTAAGATACATGGACGTCAATTCCCAGAATTACAAAGCAAGCATCTTCTTCAGGGAAAACAAGGAAGCTTCTTGATGTGGGACGAAGGAACTTCAATATATCCTGAACTTAGCTGATAGGTGAGTAAAGACTTGCTCCCACCAACCCTTTCCTATTTACTCTCCCACACACCCTGGGGCTGAAAAGGTCATAGAGACAATGATGACATCACAAAATTGCCCCCAAGGCAAAAGAGAGTAAGTATCAATTCAGCAGCTCTGGGCAGTAAGCACTGAAGAACATACATTACAAGCTCCATAAAGACAATCAGTGAGTCCTAGATTTTGGGGTGTGGGGTGTGGGGATAGGGGTTCTGGCTAGCTGAAGTCATTTTAAATGATCATCTAAAAACTGTGTCTGTAAGATCCAGTAATGGCAAGGAAGACTTAAAGAAAAAAGAGCAAAAGTTAAGCAGCTTTTCTCCCAAGTCTATCAACAGTCCTTCAAAATGTTCTCTTCTGCTCTTTTGATCTGGGTACCCAAAAGCTATTTTGAGGAAGCCCTTTCTTGTCAAATAGTCCCTCATACATATGCATAAACATCAATTAATTATTAAGCATCATATATGAATAAGATCTGATTATGATAACTAATTCAGTTTAATAAATTTGAATCTGCTATGATGCAAGCTAGTTAAAAAAATAATATTAGATCATTCACTTCTATGGCTGACTTTCCTGTCAATACATGGTAATTGTGCACAGGGGAATCATTCATAGATATGATATCACCCCTTTCAGCCATCTAAATGGGAAATGCCTGATTATTGCAGTTACTTTTGTGTTTAATCAGGGAAACTTTGCAATTGATATCCCTTATCTCTGGAACTTCCTGCCAAGAAATATAATTTGAATATTAATTGGGCATTGAATCACATTTATTATAAGCTGCTTTCAATTAAGATGCTGGGCTGAATTTTTTAAATATTGAATCTGCTGCTGTTTTTAAAACTGTAGTTTTAAATTAAGAATATTAGAGTTTTGGGACAACCAAAATCTGTTGAATTGTACATATGTTTTGCTCTCTTGATGGTCTGCTAGACATTTTAGGAAAGCACAGATTTGGAATATCCAAAATAAACCAATAGTTATTTAGTTAGATAAATTAATTCAGTTACCAGTTTAAAGTACTTTCAAATAAGCCTGTGTGCCAGATTTCTCCCTCTTAGTCTTCTACAGAAATGCTGACATCTACAACTTCTATCATCTCAAACTAGTATTCTCTTTGGGAATAATGGATGTTACACTCTGAGACCTCCTCAAGGTTCCAAGTTTGACAAGGTCAAAAAATAACATCATGGTCAATATGTTTCACCTTCATGTAACATTTATTTATTGAATTGGTGCCCGGCACCAATCTTCAACTAAGAAATGACATTTTATAATTTGCTCCCATGTTGGAAAGTAAAAGAGCCGAGGTGGCGCAGTGGTTAGAGTGCAGTTCTGCAGCTACTTCAGCTGACTGCTAGTTCAGCAGATCAGCGGATCAAATCTCACCGGCTCAAGGTTGACTCAGCCTTCTATCCCTCCGAGGTGGGTAAAATGAGGACCCAGATTGTTGGGGGCAATATGCTATTTAGTATACTGTCTTTGGTGTAAGCCGCCCAGAGTCCTTGGAGAGTGGGCCGCATAGAAATATGACAAACAAACAAACAAACAAATAAAGCAAAATACAAGACATGCACACACATATAAATTATGCATATGTTTTATCACATTGACAGAGATAAAATGCATTTTACTTATTAAAGTTATATGACACCCACCTCACTACCCAAATTTAAAGCCTCATTAAATATGCTTAAAAACACAATTGAAGAGTTTGGCCAGGATAAAAATATTTTGTCTATTTCAGAAGAATAGAAAAAGAACTAACCTTATTACCTTATTTCCTTATTTCCTTTGCCAATCAGTTCAAAAACCTGGAGAGCAACTCTTAGGAAGGCTGCTTTTTCCATTCTTTCTAAACACCTTGAGAGTAGTAAGTTCAACAGAAATGTCTTTTTTTGGAAAAAAAATGATATTGGAGCAGGCTCAAAAGAAAGAACATCGCCTTTCAAAAATGTCATCTATAATAACAGAGCACTGTATAATTCTTAGCCAAGATTTTGAATTTTGCTTAAAAACAGGCAGTTAGACAATATGAGCTATTTTAACAAGGGAATTTTATGAAACTTTTAACAGTTTCCTGCAAGAGTCAAGCTGCAGCTTTCTGGACAGCTGTTCCCAAATTTTTAGGCAGATTTTCTGATTAGCTATGGAATTTCTGCTCTCACATTTTTCTATGTGCAATGTTGGTTTAGGATGAAGAAAGATGCTACGGTCCCGGCTGCCCAGTGTCTCAGCAGGAGGAGACTATGGCAAAGGACTTTTTGGCAGGGAAATGGGACCTTTGCAAGACCAGCTTCGCCATGGAGAATACGACTTACTCAAGTTTGCTCCCATGTTGGAAAGTGACTTTGTGCAGGTATGTCTAAAGATGATTTCTGATTGCCAGATGTTTGTTAGTTTTGTCACTTGCCGCCAACCTTCCCTATAGAAAATATGCTTTTTAAAATTAAGTTTCTGATAGCAGAACAAAGCAACCTATAGCAAATGATATGTTCCAACAATGAAAGCAGAAAGAGCTTCTGAGTAGATGAGGATCATTTCTCAGATGGGACCTTCCAAACTATCCATTCATTTCTACCTCCCCCCATTTGCTCAGGTTCCTTTCCACTGGTTTTTGCAGTGGAAAAACCCTGGGATTACATTTCCAATCTATCATTTCATTTAAAAATGTATAAATTGTGGGTGTTTGCTCTAGGATACTCAGCAGAACTCAGAAGGATCATAAAAACAAGCTACAGGGGAAACCAGATTCTTCTGTTACTGGTCTTTTTATTATATACATTCAACCTACATTAATAAATATTTGCAAAAAAATATAAGGGAAATAAGGAATGACAATTTTGCCATATAATACATAAGTTACATTGATTATATTCCTGGGAATTATCAAAGTAGACAACTGGCCATGCACATATGTTTGTGTTTTATTGGAAGGGAAAAAAGGGTGAATCAAAGCAGTAATACAAGCAAAGAGGGGAAAAATAGATAATTTTCTACTTTTTCTCCTACCTGTGGATTCTAAATAAAACACTGGCTAATTTTTTTTTCTAAGGAAAAAGGATTTTAGGTTGGCATTTTACATTATAGAATTCTTCTTGATAAAGGAACTATCCAAAATATGTAGGAAATAATCCAAGATATCCAGTATAACAGCTGTTTTTGTGTTTTATCAGTTCATTCATGGCATGTAGAAATTTAGCAGATGCAAAGTTGTTGTTGGCACCAGAATAAAGTGATAAGAGCTGGGACAGATTTATTTCCTGCTTGCCAGGCTGCAATTCAAGAGCAAGGAAGAATAAGAGGAAAATAGATGGTGGCTGTAGGATCACCCTTTTCCCCTCAGAAATGAGAATGAGAATTTTTGAGCCTTCATGATGCCTTAAATGGATCCAATGGTCTTAATCAGCCAAAAGCAACATTCAGAGCTAAAATGGGCTGATACTCCTTGATCCTGGAATCAGTTTTCTCCAACCAGTTGGCAGCATTTAGGAAGTGTCCAGTCCCTTCTTAAATGATGCCCCATTCCAGAAAAAGCTGCATTTGTGGAATTTCTGCCATCATGGGAGCATGAGAAAATAATGATGTCTGCCAAATGGCAGTAAAAACAGTGAAAACACCTTTTCCGCCTCTTAACAGCAGCCTTGATTTTAATAAATTAGCAAGTGAAGCTATAATGATTTGGCTATAATAAGTGTTACTATCTGATAATAACGGAGAGAGCAAGTAGCTAATAAAGGATAAATAAGAGGGCCTGCTTAAAATTGTAATCCTAATCATGAAGAGTCAAAGAGTCTTCCTGCTCATTCTAAAATCAATTTGAAGAGAAAAGACCGAGTTAGATAAGGTGCTAGATAACAAGGATTCAAATATTTAAAATATATTTTGGTTTGTTTAATAGAAAACAGGGTGAAACAGAGTGATGGACTAGAAGACGGTAAACTGAACCATAATTACAGAGATTGCCCAGATGCTTTTTCTTCCATACATTGGAACTAGAAAACCCATCCTCCATGTCAGCATAGCCACTGGAGGCTGAAAGTGATTCGAGTTTGGTTCCCTGTGGAAGGGGATCACTAGAGACTTATGTTCTTGCACCCCACCTGTAAAGGAAGCCTGGATGGATGCATAGAGCTTAAACTTCTGAATAGGAAGATCCATTGTTCCTATCTGATTCACCTGGAACCAAGAAATATTTACAAAATTAAAAACCTCAGCAATGTTAATCCTATTGAGGGTTATTTTGTCAGGGCATCTGAAATTCTGGAGGGAAGAATCACCTGCTTACTTGCCTTCACAAAAGGGCTGCCTCTGCATTAATCCTGGTTTGTTCTCTGCAGATTAGCAAGCGAGGAGAAGTGATTGATGTGCACAATCTAATTCAGACGGTGACTGTTGCAGTAGCTTGCACAAGCCCCAGTCTGCTGGTCCCCAATGTATTACTTCTGGCTCGTCCCCTCTTTCCACCTGAAGAGCCTCCTACAAAGCTTAAATCTTTCTTTCATCCACGCCACCCAGCTAAGAGATATGAGCTCACCAGGTGGGTTTAGTTTTTTTCTCTGAAATGTAGCCTCATCTTTTTCAGATCTACTATAGATTGGCCCCTCTTTTTATGGACTGGGATTACCTACTTTCTGTAGAGGTAAGAATCAAATAGACCAAGACTGTGTGATTAGTCACACAGAAAATGATGAGACCCTAGTCCAAGTCCAGGTTTATACCTAGACATGACTAAATAAATTTAGACCTGTCACTCTTTCTCCCATGGCATGCTAGTGCCATTTTATATGGTCTTAATAACCTTAGTGCCAATTGTACTTTTTGAACATTTTTTTTCGCATTCAGTAGGAGAATATTTAATTATTTCATTGCATTCACTCAGAGTTTGCAGAATATTGTATTAAAGATTGTTAAATTGCTTTAATTTAATGAAGTGTACCAAATGAAGCAACAGCTTTCAAATAGTAAAAATATTCACTGATGTTCTAATAGCTGTAAATGCGAAAAAGCCGTCAACTATATTCAATGCCTCTTGTCTTCCTCCCCATATTGTAGGCTTTTTCCTCTGTGTCTGGTTAGGATCTCAATCCACAATCCCGAGAAGAAGCAACTACGATTCAAGCTGGCAAGTGGCCGTACCTTTTACCTGCAGCTCTGTCCCCAGCCTAGCACCCAGGAAGATATCTTTGGCCTGTGGATCAAGGTTGTCAATATGCTGCGACCACCTTCAGACTTGAGCATAAAATCTCACCGCAAGACCAAACATGAAACCTCCAAGTCAAAGGTGTACTGTCTTTCTTTTGCTAACTTCTGTTTGTTTTTATATCATTAGTGGAATGGCATGTTATGGAATAATGTATGCAAAGGGGATCATTCCAAGACATTTGCAGTCCAAGTACTGACAGAGGAAAGGGAAGGAACATAGGTAGCTGCTTTATTCAAAGCCAGACTATTTCTCCAATTAGGCCAGTAAAATTGACATTATCTAGGGACGTGGTGGCTCAGTGGCTAAGATGCTGAGTTTGTCGATCGAAAGGTTGGCAGTTCAGTGGTTCAAATCCCTAGTGCCGTGTAACGGGATTAGCTCCCATTACTTGTCCCAGCTTCTGCCAACATAGCAGTTCCAAAGCACGTAAAAAATGCAAGTAGAAAAATATGAACCACCTTTGGTGGGAAGGTAACAGCATTCTGTGCGCCTTTGGCGTTTAGTCATGCCGACCACATGACCACGGAGACATCTTTGGACAGCGCTGGCTCTTCAGGTTTGAAACGGAGATGAGCACCGCCCCCTAGAGTTGGGAATGACTAGCACATATGTGAGAGGGGAACCTTTACCTTTACCTATTGACATTCACTGGCAGACTTTCCTGGGGGTTTCAGAGAGAAGTCTTTCCCGCACCAACTTAGGGTTATTGTACGACTTGGAAAGCATTCCAAAAATGATGAACAAGTAAGATTTATTGCTTAGACCTTTCTCGTTCTTGTTTGTTTTAGAGTCCAGCAGGATCCTTAAATGTAGAAGAAAAAGTGAGTGTAGAGAGTGTATACTTAGCATCTGAAACTCCCAGCCTTATCCATGAAGAGGTTGCAAGCAGACAAAGTCTGATAATGTCCATGGAGAGCCTGCCAAGCTCCCAAGGGCCCAGTTGGTCTCCCATTGCCAGTGAAGAAAAGATATTTGACTTTGACGGCTACCCACTGGCAGAGGGAAGGAGGTCACCACCACAGCCTTTTGAAAGACCTCCCAGTCGCAAGAGCCGAGGCAGTAGGAAGGAGAGGGCTGGAAGCACTGCTTCTTCAAACAGGTATCCAGTTTATTTATGACCATATTTTTTTGCCACCATAATCAGAAAAGGACTTGGATTTCAGATGGGGAAGTCAAGAGAACGTGCTACTTTTTGGTAGGGTTTTAGCTCTAAATCCCTGAACAATCTATAGCTGAAGTAATAGATGCATGGGGACAGCTGCTAAAGCAAGTGAGATATCCCAATTAGTTGTGAAACCTAGGTCTTTCAGATGCTGCTCAGCGACAGCTCCCAGCATTCAACCAGCATAACTAAGACTAGGAGATGTTTCATGTTGATATTCAGCAGCATCTGGAAGGTTTGTAATTTCTCCCTCTTGATAACTAGAACTGGAAAGATTTCACTTCACATTTCTCTTCAGTTATGAAGTCCTCCGGTGATATGATATCCTCTAGAAGTGTTCATCCACAGCTTCCATCATTTCTAAAAAGTAATCAGAGATGTAACCTAACACTCTGGAGGGCAACAGCTGGGACAGCTTACAGTAAAAAAAAAAAGGGAAATACACTATATTTGAGTCATAAATCTGATTTACCCTATTTTTCAGTGTATAAGATGCACCTTTTTACCCCCAAAAAGGGGATGAAAATCTGGGTGCATCTTATATGCCGAATGTAGCCCCGCCCACCCACCAGCCCCCAGCCTTTGGCCATTTTCAGCCAGTTCCAGGCGGCAGGGATTCCTATTGCCACACGGCTCTGCAATGTGCAATGGGAAGAAAAGCACTTTCAGGCGGCAGTGCTGCAATCCCCACCCCGAATCCAAAACGGTTCCCAGTTCCCCCGCTGCATATTGCAGGGGAACTGGCTGCCCGCCGCCTTAAACGCGGCTCTGAAAGTTGGATTGGGGAATCCAGGCAGTAGTGGCTGGAAAGGAGGGGCATATTACTTTAGGAGCTCCCACTCGTCTCAGCTTGGCTCCTGGGTGCAGAGAGGTTTAGGGAGCGGCAGCGGCGGCTTCTCACATTGGTGGGGAGTGAAGTAATCTTGAACATTGTCTGCCCTGAGCTGCCCACTGGGCAGCCAGAGGGGTGACCAGTGCAAATTGTGGCACCTGCCTTTTCCCCGAAGCTGCCGGGTGGATTCCGCCCCCCCAGACCGTCCCGAAGAGGTTTGTTCCTCAGGCTGTGCTTCTCCCTCCCCCCAGAACATGCGAGGGGTCTTTTGGGGGGAAAGGGAGTGGTCTCTGCATGTCTTGCTTGCAGGAGGAGGAGGAGGAGAAGGGCGGTGCCACCTTAAATGCTGGTAGGCAGAGATAAAATACTTTTTTCCTTGTTTTCCTCCCCCAAAATTAAGGTGCGTCTTATACTACGGTGCATCTTATACACCGAAAAATATGGTACCTGCAGTTTGAACCAAGTATAGACCCTGATCAGATATTTTTAAAATTCTGTTTCCATCACAGAGGCCAAGCATAGCCATCAGCCTGACAAAATTGTACATCTCTGGCCCAGATGATGCAAGATAGGCTTGAAGATTTCTGGGTGGGACTTCTAGCACAATTATTTTGCGGTTCTGCTTTCTATGAGTAGCCACTTGGGGATCCAAATATCACAATCCAGCACACAACTGGAAGGCAAAGATTGGGCAAGTCTGCAGGAAAGAGGGGTTTGGGTTCTTCAGCCCAAAACAAGCATTTTATGTTATTAAAGGAGCGAAGCTTCAGGGGTTTCCCATTGAGAGTTTGAGGAGATTGAAAGAGTTTGTTGGGAATTGTTCTTTCAGGAAAACCAGTAAGAGCGGCAGAGGGAACAGGAAGAAATCAGCCCGGAAAGGTAAGACAGGCTATCATCCAAATGTCCCTGCCCCTATGGCAGCTTATTCTTGAGATGTGCTCCAGATGATAGCCAGCATCATGCTTGCATCATTCATCCCCCTAACAGTTGGCATTCCCGGGTGTGGCTCTTTTCTGTTATTCCCCTACCATGTGATCCTGGGAAAGCTAATTTTTTAAAAATAATCCAACTGCCAGCCACAGAAGGGGGGAGGCCCTTGCCCTCAACACCTCATGGGAAGATGAAGAAGCATTTTCTTTTGTTTCTCTGCAGACTCGTCCCGGAAATCCAGCAAGATCCTCTCCCTTATCAGTTTTTGCTCCTGGGGGAACCGGCGGAGAAGCAAATCCCGAGGCAAAGGAAAGAAACGCTGATCAAAGGCAGACCTACAGCGGAGGAATCTCTTCTCCACTTCACTGTAATAAAAAAGAACTGATTTTCAATTGAGGTTGTTTTGCCAAACAAAGGATGGTAGTGATAATTGTGGGAAGGGAATTAAGCCAAAAAGAGGCATGTTTGATAAAAGAGGCATTTTTCCTAAATTAGTTCCCTACGATCAGATTTCACTTCATATACTTGGAAATTTTACAGACTTCTAAGTTCAGCATCTCAGGTTTGTTTGTTTGTTTGTTTGTTTGTTTTTGTTATCTCATTAACTCTGAATTCTGATAGCCGATGATGAACTTCAGACTTGTGAGGGATGGGGGAGGCCTACTCAGTGAGGAAAGTGATCCACTCAACTAGGGATGGGGTTGCAGCGAGAAAGCAACACCCACTTGCTCCTGTATCCCACCTACGAGATCCTTATTCTTCTCACATTTACCCCTTCAACCCAAGTCTTTTCATGAATCCTAGTCTGCCCCTGACTACAATCAACATTTGGGAGTTTATGAAAAGTAATCTGACTCCTGAAAAAGCTTTGTGTTTTAATTCTGTGTTTCATTTTTTGTTAGTCAAACATCTTCCTTTCTGCATCCCCTTAATTCCTGCATTTTCTTTCCATTTGTCTAAACACATATAAATTGGGAATAGAAGCACACAAACGTTTGTTCTTTCTCTCTCACACACAAACACAAATGCCCAGTGGTGGGATTCAAGTAATTTAACAACTGGTTCTCTGCCCTAATGATTTCTTCCAACAACCAGTTTGCCAAACTGCTCAGAAAGTTAACAACCGGTTCTCCCGAAGTGGTGCGAACTGGCTGAATCCCACCACTGCAAATGCCCACAGTATTGTTCCCCCACCGTAAGTCATATTATAATCCTTAAAAGTTGAGTGGGAGGGGAGTTCTGAAGCTATATCTTAAACAACATTTGCACCACTTTTGCCATTATTTTATTTTTTTGCACCCTACATATGTTTGTTCTCAGTTGTATTGGCGTTTGTGTTTCCTCTTTAATAGCATCCAATAGCCATAAGCAGTGTAAATCTGTGATGCTTCACCACCCATTCATCAGAAGTAGTCAACATGAACAACAGTGGGTAGGATTCGAAAAATGCTTATTGACTTGTCCAGGATGATTCAGAAATGCCCCTCTCTCTAGCCCTGTCCAGCTCCTCTGCTGATATTCTGCCATTGTTCCCCCTTAACAAATTTGATACAGCAGCACCTGGCAGTGGTCTATCATGACTATGCCAAACTCCTTACCCAACAGTATATTGTAGCAGTGATGGGAGTGATGGGACTAACTCTTTCCATACATCCACCATTTCCAGGCAGAGCACAGAAGTATCTGGAGGTTTCTAATATAAAAAAGGGTGTGGTAAGGGAGAAGAATGCTAAACAAAAGTTTTATTTACTCCCCTTTGTGACTCCAATCTTCTTTATTCAGCTTGGACAAGCAGCACAAAAAAGGAACCTAGTGATACAATAGTTCTGAAATGATATCTATCCCCATCTTGCTGCTATGATACAAGTACCATATTGCTTCAGAGAAGGGGGAGTGGGTCAGGCTGACATCACAGCCCCATGCCTTTTCTATGTTCCTTGAGATGTCACACACATGTCCCAAAGGAGGAACTTGTGAGGCAATCCCTTGTTTCCCCCAAAATAAGACATCTCCTGATAATAAGTCCAATCGGGCTTTTGAGCGCATGGCAATAAGGCCAAGCGCTTATTTCAGGGTTCAAAAAAATATAAGACAGGGTCTTATTTTCAGGGAAACACGGTAGTATAAATCTGCTGCACAATTAGTACGTGTTTTTCCAATCGGCTAGTGATATGAAGAAAAGAGGCACCAAAGCTGGAAGACTAAACTACCATCCTTTTGCTTTCATGAGCTAAATTCATAATCGGAATAACACTATTAGACAATAAATAAGAATGAGGATCAGCACTGAAGACAACAAATTTTCTTCAGACATACTTTTCTTGTCAGATATTGCCTACGTATGATGCCCCAGCACGACCATCAGTATATATCTGACATTTCTGTCAATGCAGGGATCCACAAACAGCATTTTAATTCACTGAGAAAGACCAAAAGCTAAGGTCACTTACTACACTAAATCGAAGTCATGCTTTAAAATCACAAGTCTGAATTCATACAACGCACTGTTAAAACCAAACAAAGATGATGGTTTTGTATAATGAACTCAGTCATATTATGCCAATCCACAACAGAGCATGCTACTCTCCAAACGGTACTTCTGCAAATTTTCTCCTTATTGCTTCTTTCATTTAACCAATTTCATATTAAGTTAAGCAATAACGCCAGGGGTGAAATGATAGCGATGGCGGTGGGTGGTTCGGAGACCCAGTAGTAAAAATCCTTGCGCCCCCCCCCCCCATGCCCAGCTGAGCTGCACAATCATCAGAGGCTTTTCAAAGCATTTTTTT
>WNWU01013589.1:560693-576682 GCA_012654045.1 Ptyas mucosa | reverse complement strand
GAAAAGTTAAAAAAAAAAAGTTGGCCACGCCCACCCAGTCAATTTAACCCCCCACACACCTAGCCACGGCCACAGAACCGGTAGTAACAAATTTTACATTTCACCCCTGAATAACGCTCTTTGCTTTTGCCTTAATTAAATGCCACTGTGGCTTAAAAACAATTACTACCTCTATTGAGAAGCTTCTACATTAAGCCAAAAAGAAATCAGATCCTATTATGAATTAGTTTTATGTGCTCATGGAACAAGAGAGATATTTCTATGGTAGCTATAGGTAGCTAAAAGCCATCCAGGAAGATACTTCTGCCAGTGGTGAAATCCTCCCCGGGTTGTCACCGGTTTGCTGCCTGTGCATGTGCACTGCACGCCAAATGCATGCGCAGTGCATACCAAATGCACGCTTCATGTGGAAAAAGCAGCTGTTTGAAGGTAAGTAGAACAGCGAGGGGAGGGACAGCTGTGCTGTGTGATTTAGATTCATTAGAAAGCAGGATTTCCTGCTTTCTAGTGAATATAAATCATGCGGCATAGCTGATTGTCAGAAATACTGGTTCGGATGAACCGGTAGCTTTTTTTTTACTACCTATTCGCCTGAACTGGTAGTTTTTATTACTACCGGTTTGCCTAAACCAGTGCAAACCAGTAGCATTTCACCCCTGCTTGTGCCCCAGATTCAATGTTCCAATGGTTGCTCCCTCCACGATCACATGAATGTGTTTTGGGCTCTTGGCAAATGGTCCTCATTTACAGTCTTGCAGCAATATTGCTACGTCACTGCAATTTATGATATTTCTTGCTGGAAATTGGCATTTACTTCCAGTTTCCAGCAAACAATAACAATACCCCCCCTCCCACTGTGTACAATAGACTTGCTTTTTGGTTTGCTTAAATAACATTTTTTTAAAAAGTAAAATCAGGTTGATCACATCATGACCCACTTAATAATCAGGCTCTTAGAATCACAATACTAGGTTCAATTACAGTCATAAATTGCAAATTACCTGTATAAAATAGTAACATGAATGGGGCTATTGATAAAGGATAAAGAAAATTACCTAATATTGAGGTTGTAACGGATGAGTATACAGATTCAAAGTATATTGTAAGATTAAAAGAAAATAAACCCCAAAATGAATTCACAAGCACTTGTGATATCCCTGAATACTCCTTTACATTTGTGCAAAGAATAAGTGCAATTTTACTGTTGAAGAATTAGTTCTGCAAGCTGTCTGGCTCCATTAGATCTGTCACTTAAATGATAAAGGACACAACCTTAATTAAAGCCATTGATCTTATTTTACACAGGATCACAAAGTTACTGTCAAAATAGCCATTCTGCTCAACACAAGCTATCTCTAAACCTATTTATAAATGTAATTTTCCTTCACTTTAAGTCCTATAAAATTAAGATAAACAAATCCAAATAAAAGACTACATGAAGAAGCCCCTAAGCGATTCCCACTCAAATAAGCTTATTAACTTGTAGTTTTATTTTTTTTCTCCATAATATGAGGACAAGACATTTTAAAATCAGCTTTTCCTTTTTTTCATTGAAAACATTGTACGAAAACATCCAAATAATTTTGTCTTTCACTACAAAGCCTTTCTCATACTCTAGAATACAACTTTCATCTTACAATTATTCAGGAATTATTTCCCAAAAACTATCAGAATTTAGGCACTATCTCGGCTGTTTAGCTGGCTTTTTTCAGCCTTTGACAGGAAAAAAGCGTTGGCTCAATCCCAGTTTGTAATGAAGGCAATTTTCTTTCCACTTATACTGATTTAACTTAAGGCAACAAAATTATTTTAGTGAGACTCAGTGAAATATTAACATTTTTTCACATCGAAGTCTGCTTACTCCTACCACCTTATGGCTTATTCTGTAACAACTTTTTGTTCACTTAAATGCCATTGTTCACTTAAATGCCACTTAAATGCAAGTGAAACTTCTAAATGCAGAAATAATATAAGGGGACAAGTAACAGGCTTGTGATAATATGTAAGATACAGGGGTGGGTTCTAAATTTTTTTACTACCGGTTCTATGGGCCTGGCTTATTTTGTGGGCGTGGTTTGATGGTCATGTGACAATTTTTTAGGATTTAGCAGAGGTACTGGTCTACCAGGCTTTTAACTGCTTGCAGAGCTGTACCGGTCTGCCCATTTATTTTTGGAGGCACCGGTCTACTCATTTGTTTTTGGAGGCACCAATCTAGCCATTTGTTTTTGGAGGCACCAGTCTACTCATTGTTTTTGGAGGCACCGGTCTACCCATTTGTTTTTTGAGCACACTGGTGCCTTTTAACACTGATCAGCTGTAGGGCGGCCCTTTGAAGCCCCGCAGCAAGAGTTTAAACAGTTTTTTTCTTTCTAGCCAATCAGCTGGGACTCGGGAGGCAGCGAATAGATTGGGGGTGAGGCCAAATAAAAGGTAAGAATAACACAGGGGAGGGGCGGGAGGGCCCAGCTCCCGAACAAACAGAACCGGTTCGGTGACGTCATATCGTCACTGCTACCGGCTCGGTCAAACCAGGCTGAACCGGGAGGAATTCACCACTGGTAAGATATTTGCTTGCAGTTAGGTCAGGCTAGAGAATATTAGATTTAACATTCCCCCCCCCCCCCCCCAAAAAACGCCCTAATTTCTAGGATAAGGGAGATATGGCAGAAAGAAGGGAGTTATCTGCTGCACACCTTTGTTAATAATGAATGGGGCATGAGCATTACTTGTAAAAAAGAGGCTAAATTTGGTCAAGCTTTCATTAATAAACTGCTTTAATTTCTGGCTTTTGTAGTGAATACATATTATGACATTTCTTTCCCTAGTGACTTTGGTTACCCTGGATCCTCTTCTGCTGAGTACCTTCCCTCCTTCCTTCTAGCCAGAATGGTGTTAATAATTTAATAAATTATTACACCACTTGACTCCCAGAAACTCTGGGTGATTTACAAAAAACATTTGAAAATGAGTAGCATTCCAAAAAATACAAAACAAAGAGGATAAAAAGATGGCAAGAAAAAACATCTGGATGAGAACAAAGAGAAAGGAGTGTTACTTATCCTCAACAAAGGCCTCTTTGCAATGACTCATGTCTTCCGTATGTCTTCAAAATACCAACAGCATAGGTGCAATTTGAACATTTTATGGACAAGGCCTAAATATTTCCATCATCAAATTTTATTTCATACTGCCCCACTACTGCAAAATATTCCCCAGAACACATTTTTGCATGGTAAAAAATGATCAGGTCTGATTTATATCTGTAATTGTAAGCTCAGGTGCATATTCATATTATTATTTTTACAAATGACTCAAGGCAGTATCCAACATATCTCCCTCTCCCTGTTTTCCCCACAACAAAAAGAGAGTGGGTTGGGCTAAGAGAAAGTGACTGGTCCAAAGTTACCCTGTTTGCTTTCATGGCTAAGGGAGAATTTGGACTCATTGTTTCCTGGTTTCTAGCTGGGTGTCCTAAGCACTAGACCAAACTGAATCTATTTGAAACAAAACAAAATTAAAACATTTAAAGCAAAATTAAATTAAAACATTTGAATTAAAACATTTAAAACAAAAATCCATAAGATGTAGTGTGTCAATGAAGCAAAACTATATTTATACCAGAAAAGTCACTTTAGGTATAGAACCTACTCAGTCAAATGTAAATTTCATTTCTTGAATAAATCACAACTAGGTAGCTTTAGACTGCATGTTGTGTGAACTCAGTCCTGTCATTTGTAATCCACAGGATAGATGAAACCAGTCAATCATGGCTTATTACATAAAAAGCTAACCATAGTTCATCATAGTGTAAGGTCCCAAAATATATTTGAGTCACCAGAATGTCAAAGAGAGAGACTCAAGACAAGGCTTGCAAAAAGAAGACGACTTTATTTATGGCCAAAAACAAAATACTGGGTGGGACTATGGGTGGGACCATATCCAAAACATACAGATACAATACATGTGAGGAGATAGCCACACCTTCAGGAAGATATGGCTTCCTTTTTATGTCCTCAGAGACATTAACTAAGTACCCAATACTGGCCTCCTAGTTTAGTTTTGTGTAGTCTTTGTTGCCCTGCAAAGGAATAGAAGCCTCCCAATTAGCATTATCTCTTGTTTGAGCATTCCTTTGTTCTCCCAATTGCTCATTTGGCCCCCTGGGCTGCAGGGAACAGATCAAAGTTGTAAATTTGGGCTGAAGTGTAAATTATCATCTGGATGATGTCTGCAGTTCCAACTGAGATAGGTACCATGCTCTTGGACGGCAGGAGAAAAACGAGAAGATTGATATGGATTCAGATCAAATAACAGGAACATATGTTTGACAAATACCAGATACATTACAGAGGCCTAATAACAGGTTTGTTACAGGAAATACAAATATAAAGGCATAATATATGTGATACAAATACAAAGGCATATTTGTGTTACAGATATAAAGGTACAATATATGTGTGTTATACGCTATATATGTATTACAGGAACCTAATGGTTACAGAATAACAAGTTTCTACTAATTCTAGTATACCAGTATATTATATTCTAGTATTATATCCTTATTACTTTTTCCCTTCAGTAGTGTAAACTCCTCGGGTCTTTTGATTAAATTCATGAGTTGCCCTAAACTGTGTACTGAACTGATTTATTAATACAATATTGGTTTGAGTAAAAGATCTACGACTTATAACCGCAATGACTTGATTCAACCAACAGATGAATAGCTGAGCATTTTATAATAATTTCAGGGCTGATGCATAGTGTATAGGTATTCCTACTTTACTACCATTTGTTTAGTGATTGTTTGAAGTTATGAGGACACTGAAAAAAAGTCACTTATGAACGTCTTTATGACCATCAACATTTATGACCATTGAAGTAGTTCCACGGTCACCAACATTCAGATGCTGGGCAACTGGTTCATATTTATGACTGTTGCAATATCCTGAGGTCATGTAATCATCTTTTGCAAACTTCTGACAAACAAAATCAAAAGGCAAGCCAGGTTCACTTAAGTATGTTAATTCATTTATTAACAGCACTTAATAATCACTTGACTGTGGCAAGAAAGAACAAAAAAAAAACAAGGCAAAACTCAAATCTCTCCCTCAGCAACAGAAATTTTGGGCTCAATTGTGATCGTAAATCGAGGATTATCTTGTAGAAAGTGAAGACAAATAAGAGAAGAACAGCATCTGAGAAGAAAAACGGATCCACGGATCGCCTTTCTTACGCAAGAGTAAAGCAAGCCCAGGCATTTCGTAGCGTTTGTACATGCGTTCCCCCGATTTCAATTCTAGGAAAGAAAAAAACAGGGCCTTGGGAAATATCGTCCTTCACCTGGGAGTTCCTTTCTTCCCTCATCTTTGCTTTGCTTGCCTTCGCTTCCAAATTATTGGAGAAAACACATTCCAACGCCGGCTGTTAAGACCAAGCCTATTCGCTCTGACACTAAAGTCTCGCTTCTTTTAATGGGACGTCTCTTCCTGCATCACGTGGCTTCATTTTCTCCCACCAATCTCCGAGCTGAATCCGGACGAGCTGCAGAAGTGCTGAAGATCGTGACATCCATTCCCCTCCTTTAGGCGGAAAGGGAAGGCTTGTCTTCCCGGCTCTGAATTTACTCCTTTTCCCCTTAACGGTCGTGCATGACAATGGCTGAGATTCTGGAGTTCCGCGTCCCTCCGGGGAATGGCCGGACTCTTCTAGTCTTGGGGTTGGAGTCGGAGGAGTCGGAGGCAAGTATCGAAAAAGCAAGGCTGGGTTTTGCTCCAAGCATTTCTCACCCCGGGTGTCGACATCTTTTTAAAGTTTCCGGGACGCTTTTTTCAATGCATTTGTGTAAGCCAGCAAAAGCAGCTGTTGCTACCTCTCCGTCCGCTGCTTCTTTGTTAGAATATTTATTGGCAAGGAAGTCCTTCGAGCTTGTGGGAACCGTGTTTGAAAAACGCCTTCTTCCCGCCTTAAGCGTTGGGGCTGTTACAGCAACCCCGCCTTTTCAACGTCGGAATCGCTGGGTCTAGCGGCATTTTGGTGCCGTTGCCCCTTCGCGGACGATGGGAGTGAAGGCGAGTGTATATATTCAATCTCAGTAGAACTACACAGTACGCTTTGCGCAAGCAATTCGTCCTTTTTTTCAGGCTTCAATTCATTGAATTTACGATACTCTCATAGCATATTTAAGGTACCTAAAATTTGCCGAAGCTAGTTTTCAAATTGTGCATTGGTCGAGTGAGCTTCTATCTAAAACTTCCTTTCTAAAAACTGGTCTATATAGGCCTGGCTGTTCATTTGGCACACGGCTGATTCATATTTTGTGCCTTAAGTTTCCAAATCATATTCTATTGAAAGATGAAAAATAAATTCACGAAGTAAAATGCAACAGAAGTTAGCTGTTGTCTAAAAACATGGACTTCCATTCTTTTACAAGGCTTGATTTTTGTTGCCTCAGACTAACTAATTTTACCTTATTTTTAAACAGTTTGTAATGAAGTATATTCTTGTTATAAACAAGAAAACTCTTGGGAAAATGTCCTTAAGGAAGTAGACAGGGCTTGGAAAAAAATACTCGATGTCTGATTTATGGCAAGGATTTGCACATACAGGTAGTCCTCAACATATGACCACGATTGTGCCCAAAATTTCTGTTAAGTGAGACATTTGTTAAATGAGTTTTGCCCCATTTTACGATCTTTCTGCCATAGTTGTTAAGTGAGTCACTGCAGTTGATAAATTAATAATCCAGATGTTAAGTGAATCTGGCTTCCCCTTGACTTTGCTTGTAAGAAGGTCGTAAAAGGTGATTACATGATCTTGGGATACAGTAAAGGTCATAAATATGAGCCAGTTGCCAAACATCTGAATTTTGATCACATGATCATGGGGATGCTGGAAAGGTCATAACTGAAAAACGGTCATATTTTTCAGTTCCATCATAACTTTAAACAATCACTAAATGAACTGCAAGTCAAGGACTACCTGTATAAGCACCCCTAGTTCCACCTTCTTTGAGCATTTGGTGGTGCAGTATATAGCTAAGTAGGGTCAATCACAGTTTTATCTGTTTTTATAAATGATATGGTTAAAAAAGATACATTTTCCCGTGGTAGCTTAAAGCACAATTTTAAAACACATTTAAAAGTTAAAATTAAAAGTGACAACCAACCAACAAACAAGGTCTAATTACCCCCTCCATATCAAAAAAAGAAGCAAGACCAAAACTAAAGATGTCCCACTAGCGTAACTGAGTTGTTGAAATATTAAAAAGTGGAACATAATTTTTTTTTTAATTGTATAGGCCCGTGATGGTGAACCTATGGCATGTGTGCCACAGGTGGTATGCAGCATCCTCTCTGGCCACGCAAGCCATTGCCCCAGTTCAGTTCCACCGCGGATGCGCGCCTCCCTCCAGCCAGCTGGTTGTCAGTCTCTGGCGCGCGCGCATTGCATTTGGGGGGTTTGGGCGCGCATGCACGCTTTGGGCACTCATTCCAGAAAAGGTTACCCATCATTGGTATAGACACTATTGGGGAGGGATCCCTAAGCTAGGAAATTGAGACTTTACCATTGAAAAGATTGTCTTGAGTTCATAGATAAGCAACTTCCCTCTAATTTTTTGGATTTAGGCTTATTTTATCAAAGCTATTGGTAGCTTCTTTACTACTTCTCTTTGCACCCAACAAAATCTTTCTTTTTGAAAAAAGTAGATGGGCTCACAAATAAAAACACTGAACTTTATTGACCTACATACCTCTAAAGATACAGGTAGTCCTCGACTTACAATAGTTTGTTTAGTGACCATTCAAAGTTACAACAGCACTGAAAAAGTTGATTTATGACTGTTCTTCACTCTTACGAATGTTGTAGCATCCCTATGGTGACGTGATCAAAATGCAGTGCTTGGCAACCGGCTTCTGTTTGTGACAGTGTCATATAATCCCTTTCTGTGACTTTTTGATAAGTAGAGTCAGTGGAAAAGCCAGATTCACTTAACAACCATGTTACTAACTTAATAGTTATAGTGAATCGCTTAACAACTGTGGTAAGAAAGGTTGTAAAATGGGGCAAAACTCACTTAACACCTGTCTCACTTAGCAATAAAAATTTTGGGCTCAATTGTGGTTGTAATTTCAATTTTTTTCAATTTAATTCAATTTATATGCCGCCCCTCTCCGAAGACTCAGGGCGGCTCACAATACATTTAAAATCCTAATAAAAAACATTTAAAAATTAAAAACATTAAAACGTAAGTTGAGGACTACCTATACTCTATAGATTACAGGTATGCATACTAGAAGTCATCAGCCAGCATGAAACTGAACCACTATTCAAGGTTTGCCCAACAAAGTAAGAATGAGCAGTCTTCAATATGCCTTCTGTCCAAGCCTAATCAACTTTCTGGAAAATTGTGACTCTTAGTTGCTGACAACCCATGATCTGAGACCCTTTAGCTTTTTCACAAATATTGTCTTTTCTAATAGATTCCTTTGTGTGTTTGCCTTCCCCCCGCCCTCCAGCATGCTCTCCATCTTATATTCTCTACCTTTGGACTGCTCTATTCTGTAAGACTCCGCAGAAATGCTTCAGTAGCTGGGCCTGGCTATCATGCCTTTATTAGGTTCTACTCTGCCCGAGATGCCGGCAAGGCACAACAGGCTTGCAACGGGAAGTCACTGTTTCAGAAAACTGCTCTGAAGGTATGTCACTGCATAAGCTAAGATCATAGAGTCCACAGCTCATATTAGACTGTGATTTTCTTAATGGTGTTTTACGCAATGAAATATACCTGAACTTTACAGACCTCTGTGGTTATGTTCATTGTTGTTGTTAGTTGCGAAGTCGTGTCCGACCCATCATGACCCCATGGACCAGTGGTCACAACCGGTGGGCCGCGAGAAAATTTTGGTGGTCCGCGGCACACTCGGGTGGAGGAGCTACTCCGGGATGAGCAATGGCCAGTCCTGTGACTAGAGCTCTGGAATATGGACTCTGGACTGGCCAGACAGCTCATGGTGGGCTGTAAATCTCTGCCATAGAGGGAGGTTCGTGCAACTTGCAATTTTGCAGCGCAGCCCTCGCCGGCCGGAATGAGGTAATGGTGCAAGGGGGGGAGGTGCAGGTGGGTGGAAGCAACAGGTGGCAGCAACCCCTGGGCTGTTTCTTCCCCCTGCTGTAGCTTCCTGTTGGCTGAACCCATCAGTGGCTGTCCCTGCCTCTCACCCTCTCTTCCCAGTCACTCCTCCCCTGGCTTGAGAAGGGAAGGGCAGGACATGGAGATTCGCTCCATATTCAAGAGCAGGAGTGAAGTTTTGTCTCTTGCTGGATCTCGTGGGTGTTTCTTCCTGTCCTTGTTGGTGCTCCGCGCACCTTGGGGAGATGCTTGACTTCCTCTCAGCCCCAAGACACTGGCTGGCCCATGAGATGGGAGAGAGAAAGAGAGAATGAATGAATGAAAGAGAGAGAGAGAGAATGAGAGAAAGTGGGAGAGAATCAGAAATAGAATGAGAGAGAGAAAGAGACAGAGAATGAGAGAGAGAGAGAAAGACAGAATGAAAGAGAATGAGAGAGAAAGAAAGAGACAGAATGAGAGAGTGAGAGAATGAGAGAGAAAGATAGGGGGAGAGAGAGAATGAGTGAGAGAGGGAGGAGGGAGAGCTCCTGAACAGATTAATAGAGTTGGAAGGCACCTTGTAGGTCATCTAGTCCAACCCTCCGCTCAAGCAGGAGACATTACACAATTTCTGACAAATGGCAGTACAATCTTTTCTTGAAAGTCTCAAGTGATGAAGCTCCCATAACTTCCGAAGGCAACTTCTGTTCCATTAGTTAATTGTTCTCTCACTGTCAGAAAGTTTCTCCTCATTTCTAGGTTGAATCTCTCCCTGGTCAGCTTCCATCCATTATTCCCCGTCCGGCCTTCAGACGCCCCGGAAAACAACTTGACCCCCTCCTCTCTTTGGCAGCCCCTCAAATATTGGAAGACTGCTATCATGTGTCCCCTGGTCCTTCTCTTCACTGGACTAGCCATGCCCAGTTCCTGCAACCGTTCTTCATACATTTTAGCCTCCAGTCTCCTAATCATCCTGGTTGCTCTTCTCTGCACTTTTTCTAGAGTCTCAACATCTTTTTTATAGCGTGGTGACCAAAAGTGGATGCAGTACTCTAGGTATGGTCTTATTAGGGCTTTACAGAATGTATTAGTACCTCACTTTATCTTGATTGTATCCCTCTGTTAATGCAGTTTAGGATTGCATTGGCTTTTTTGGCTGCCGCTGCACACTGCTGGCTCATATTTAGCTGGTTGTCCACTAAGACTCCAAGACCCCTCTCACAGGCACTGCTATTAAGCCTGGTTTCACTCAGTTTATATGTTGTACTTTTAGTAGAGCTTAGCATGAGATGCAAAAAACCCCCCTCTTTTTTAACTTCCTAGAAGAAGCTAGGAAAGTCAGCCATAGTTTGATTCTAGTTTCTTAGCAGCTTAATCCTCTTCTAACTCTTAACAGTAGCTGCTGAAGTAATAGATCATTGTTGGCCTCCCTGCTAAGGATGGGACAGGAAGGATGGAGTTGGTACTAGAGGGCTAGGCTATGATAGCAGCCTAAGAAGAGTGAGAGAATACAGTAGAAGCTCAGAGGAAAACTGGACTAGACTATAGGTAGTCCTTGACTTACGATCACAACTTGAAGGACCCCATCCGTCACTGGGAGTCCAGGCGCTTCAGCAAGAGTGCACTGGATTCGTATTAGTAGTCCACGGGATTTAAAATTATGAACTTGGTGGTCCCCAAAAGTTTGGGGACCCCTGCCATGGACAATGTTCCTCCAGGCCTTCCTGGAGTGTATGTGTGTATGTATGTGGGAAGACATTGGAAGATGTTAAAGAAGTTGCTGAACACCAAAAACAAAATCAAAGTACTTCAGCCCAGCAAACAAAATGCTGAAGTACTTAACAGATTTTTGTTGTTAGTTTCGAAGTTGTGTCCAACCCATTGCGATCCCATGGGCAATGTTCCTCCAGGCTTTCCATCCCCCAGAGTCCATTCAAGCTCACGCCTACTTCTTCAGTGACTTCATCCAGCCACCTCATTCTCTGCGTCCCCTTCTTCTTTTGCCCTCTGATCTTTCCCAGCATTAGGCTCTTCTTCAGTGAGTCCTTCCTTCTCATTAGGTGGCCAAAGTATTTGAGTTTCATCTTCAGGATCTGGCCTTCTAAAGAGCAGTCAGGGTTGATCTCCTCTAGGACTGACTGGTTTGATCGCCTTGCAGTCCAGGTTATGTTCATACAACACTGTAAATTAAAACCTAAGAAACTGCCCTAGTACAATATGTGAACCAGATGCTACAGCTAAAGGTCTTTTAAAGTAATGAATTATTGCCATAGGATATCTTTTAGTAATTTGAAGCCTGATTTTATCAAGATCCTGAATAATTTTTAGCAGGTAATCTAGAATGGGGTGCTGACTTTTCCTTGGTAGGCAAGTTGCTATACTTTACCAAGGGATGCAGTGAACTTCCCTTGGAGTAAGTGAATGTCAAGTTCCCTAAAGAATCTGTTCTTTGATCCAAAGTGAAAAAGGGTATTGCCTCTGGTATTTCATATGTAAAGCAGCCTTATTAATAGTAGCGGCTTATTTCAATATTGTTAACACTGTAGCATCTCTAGCCTTACATGATTATCTGTGAAATCTTTGATCCTGTTGGCCCTGAAGAAATGGACAGGATCTTTGAAGCTGTAAGCATGCCACCTGTATCTTAACATCCATACTTCTCATGATTGATTAAGGCCTTCCAAAAGATGGTATGTGACTAAGTCCAAGCAGAGGTAAACACTCCCTTGAGAATGGAGTGGTTCTGCTTGCACTTAATGAGGCAGTGCCCCACCCCTTCCTCAAGAATTGACTGTACTGGATAATTTTCAGCCTATCTCTAACCTTCCCATTTTAGAAAAAGTTGTTGAGAAGCTGTTGTTTTGTAGCTCCAAAGTGTCCACATTTTAGCAAATTATCTGAATCTCTTTCAGTTAAGTTTCAGATTGAATGCCATCATGAAGCAGGCATTGGTTGTACTTCTTAATTACCTCTGGTAGGCCCATTATGCAGGTGATATAATATATCCATGCTGACTCTCCTTGCTCTCTTAGAGGGTCAGTCTCCTCAAAGTTTCTGAAGTATCCCAGGATGCTGAATTGTGGACTATTGACTGTATACAAGCGGTCCATTTGCAAACTTTGGGAACAGGTACAGTTTTGGGATTGAAATGGTGAGCTATCTTAGAATATGAAATGCTACAGTATCAAGATGTGTTGGCTAAAACTTCCGATTGATGTTGCAAAAAGGGGCGCCCTGTGAGATCGAGGAGAGTCTCAGCTCTCCTGTCTGACCCGGGATTCTTTTTCCTCTCAGCCACGGCGAGGAGAAGAGGCAGCCTAAAGATAGTTGCCACAAAGCTGGGATAACCGAAGAATAACTGAGACTTGTGCTGCAGCGAAGTAGATAACTGTGACTGGAACTAGGGGAGAGGATTCCTTTTTGCCTAAACTTAACCCCAAGGAATAATTTAGAACTGTTGGCTCAGAATTATTTGTTAAAGCAGCATCTAAGCATTCTGAGAAAATACCAGACCGGAAGGGAAAAGCGCAAGAGAGAAAAATAATAAAATTTGAAATATACAAGAAAAATGGACTCTTAAACTGGGAAGATGTGGTACTGAAAAGGCATTTTAAAATGCTGGAATCATTTACCTTTAAACTTATTCTGCTTTTATAATTGATTTACAACTAAAATGATGATTGACTAGCGGCAATACTGAAATCTAAATTGAGAGGGCCACCTGCTAACAAAAGAAAAAATTACAAATCTGGGAATATTTATATGAAGGACTGTAGAAATATTTACTGGATTATTCCCAACTATCCCATGACTACTGGAGACTCAAATATGAAAATAAGGAAGCTATTTAATTAAAGGGACTCCTGAATGTTATGCTAGAAGATTGAACCTGTAAAGGGGACGCAAAGAGGCTTTTGATAACTTCTGGAACTATTTAAATGGAACTGATTGTTTACCTATGGATTACAAAAAAATTGTGATTAGTGCACTCCTTGAAGGGCAACATAAGGACTGAATAAATAGTTCTTGGACTGCTGGACAAAAGTTGATTTTAAAAAAAAACACAAAATAAGATGCTTTATAAGAAAGAAATGAGTGGAACTTTGAAGGCGGTGGCGTTATTTTTTAAAACACAAAGGACATCATGGAGAAAAGATTTAAGGAGGTTTCGGAAAAAATGAAAAATACTATACGAGGGATGATGAGTAAAGACCAAGACGCCCAGGAAAGGGAGGAGCCAACAGAAGAAATGGAGGAAAAGATTGAGCCAAAGAACCAGAGAATAAAAGAAGACAAGGAGGACAATGAAAATAATCGTGACTGATGAATTAAATCAGGGGGGAAATATATTAAGAGAGTTGAAAAGAGAATTGGAGATACAGGAAGATATTTTTGAAAGGGAGATAAGGGCCTGGGCTGAAATTTTGGAAACTAGGCAGTGGAAGAGGGCAGAGGTGGGAGAAACATTTGGTTTTAACAGCCAAGAAATAGATACAGACAGAGATAAAGATCCAAGAAAGGAATATAGGAGGCAAGTGAAAAAAAGCATAGGAATTAAAGTATTGAAGTGGGCAAGAGGCTGTGGATAGATGATTTCTCTTTTTTGTTGTTCTGATTTGCTTTGCTTTTCTTTTTTTCTTTTTTTAGGTAGGTGACATGACTAGAAGTTAGGTAGGACAGAAAGAAAAAGTTTTTAAAATAAAGGGTGATATGATTAAAAGTTAGAATAAGATAGAAATAAGAGAGGGGAATATTAGTGTATACACTTTTATATAATAAAATAAAAGCAATAATGAGAAAATATGGAATAATTGAATAACTATAACTTAATATAAATGTGTATTATTAGAAATATGTAAGTTGACTGTAATAATTACGATTAATTTTACTAGTTCTATTTGTATTAGAATGCATGATACCCAGGTACCACACTGTTTGTGCATTGATATGTTTGTAAAAAAATAAACTTGGAAAAAAGATGTATTGGCTAAAAATTATATAGGTTGAAATTCAGCATATCTGAAGGCAACCATTTCAAGTTAGTCATGGAATGGAATTTTTTATGAGTTCTTATATTGGTAACAAACAGTTTTCCTTCCAATTTTTACATGTTTTATTGGAAAATATTAAATATTTATGAAGAGCAAAGAAAATGGTATTAAAATATGTCCATCTTTTTTCATCTATTTGTAAAAGACAGGAAAATAAGTGGATGGATTGTTGGTAGTATCTTTCCTGTTAGGTTCTTAGAAGAATGAAATTCAGTTTTTGATGGCTTCATTTCCTTTGGGAGAAAATGGGGTGGGTGGGTGTCTGTACTCCCCTCTAATGAGTCATCGAATTCTTGTTTTTCAGGTTTGCATTTGTACCAGACAGAGGGCCTTTGCAAAGCAAACATTACCTTTGAACAGTTACAAAAGCCAAGAATTAGCCAATTACTACCTTGGCTTCAATGGTTGGTCCAGTCGAATCATCACTGTAAGAATGACTTCATTTTGTTTCTTATTTTTCTATTTTCATAAGGATGCTAAGACTAAATATAGCAATAGCAATACAGCTGGCTTATATGCCACTTCATAGTACTTCACAGCACTCTCTGAGCAGTTTACAATGTCAGCATATTGCTCCCAACAATGTGAGTCCTCATTTTATTGACCTCACAAGAATGGAGGGCTAAGTGAACCTAGAGCCTCTTAGTGTCAAACTCCTGGCAGTGGGCAGAGTTTGCCTGCAATACTGCATTCTAATCGTTGCACCATCAGGATAAGAGAATACATTGTTTAGTAGTTGACCACATGTGATCAAACCTGCCACTTGTTGACACATGTGTAAATTAAATTACCACAGTCCAGTAATCTCCAGATGCAATTCCCATTTTCCCTATCCATGCTGGCATAGAATGGGAGAATATTCTACTCCAATGTGTCTAGAAAACAGGTAAGGTATCAGGTTCCGGTGTATAAAGAAAACTCGACACACACAAATGATGGTTTGAATCCTTTACCGGCATGAGCTAACATCCATAAATCAATACAGGAAGATTTTGTTGGAGCTAATGCTTTGTGCTCCCCACCACCTTATAAAGCTTTATCACCCAGGTGACCCTTAACCCAGCTCCTCCCCACGCTCCCAGCTTGTTGGCTACTCCTCCAGATTAGCCGTCATTACAGCTGTTTCCAAACCTCTCAGTGTCTCAGCCTAACCCAACAGCTGCTCAATCAGCAGCTTCCAGCTGCACTCGCTATCCAGCCCATTCAGAAAGATTGCTGCCAGGCCAAGAGATGACGAAGAGACAGGCAAGGAGAGATCTTCACATTGCGTGGTGGCCAGGAGGTAAGCTGAGGAGCCAGCGTGCCAAGGGAGCTGCCACTCTGCCAGACCCCCACCCACCAGAATGGCAGCCCTGACATGCAGCTGCACGTTGGGGCTGACATAAGGAAGATGTAATTAAATTATAGGAGATACTATGTTAACATGGAGAGATGTTTTAAACTGATTCTTTTTGATAACATAATTTAAATGTTCATTTTCTACTTACAGGACAGTGATGTTCTAAGAAGTGTTTGGAGAAAAATATTAATTCAGGCAAATCTATATTGGTAGTTGTACTTCTTCATTTCTGGGTGGTTTATTTGTTTTCTTATTATGGCCTGTTTGTTTACTTATCCATTTAGATATTTATTTATTTATTTAGATTTGTTTGCTGACCATCTTATCACAGGGTGATTCTGGGCAGCTTATAATGTTAAGAAGGATAAATACCTATAATATGAATAAAATACTATAAAGGTACAAATTATCAACTAACTAAGAGATGTGGAGGAAGCAGGATGAACAGGGAGGTTGGCGGAATTTGTTATTAAGCACCACCAGTGTG
>WNWU01013589.1:546739-560593 GCA_012654045.1 Ptyas mucosa | reverse complement strand
CCCCCCCCCCCCCCCCCCCCCCCATTGAAGCCCCAGAATAACTGACAGAGCCAGGTTCCGGGTTCTTACAGAAGGTCAGGAGGGTGGGAGTTGACTTCACTGTCAAGGGCAAGATGTTCCAAAGGGGAGGAGCAACAGCAGAGAAGGGTCTTCTGGACCACCGGAGCCAGGCTGATGGGGCCCACAGCATGCCTCCTCAGCTAGCACGGGTGGGTCAGACCAATTCCATTGTGATAAGACAATTCCTCAAGTAACCTGGACCTATGTCATGAAGGGCTTTAAAGATGATTACTGACATCTTGATTTGCATCCAGAAACAAACTGGTAGCCAGCACAGTTCACAGAGCAATGGTGTAACAAGGACCACTCTGGGCCGCAAAAGTTTTATCCTCCGTTGTAAGTTTTGATTGAGTTTTGCCCAGCCATCCATTTTTTTTTCTTCCACTTTGGTCATTGCTTCTATATGGTGTGGCCCTGAAGTCCTTTTCTCTCCTGAGGAAAGGGATAAGATCTTAGAAACTAGTCCAAGATATATTTTTTTTAAATACCTTCAAGGCCTAGTGAAAGAGATGAATCCTTCCTTCCTTCCTTCCTTCCTTCCTTCCTTCCTTCCTTCCTTCCCTTGAATTCCAGAAGACAGGGGAGCAGTCTTCTATTTGTTCTCACTCCTGACTTGTTCTAGACTCTGTCTCTATGTGAGAGGCCAGGTGCTTCTTGTTCCATGAGTATAGGGAGCTGCCAAGGATGCAAGCAAAATATGAACTGCACTCATGGTGCAGAACACTTACCTACATAATGCAAATGTTCTGCAATGGAATTACGGGAAGGGGAATGAAAAAGAATCCAACATAGGATGGATAAAGGTATGGACTCTTGTTTTCCCTTCTATATATTACTCGCATAATGGAACAGCTGCAGAATGTACCTGGCTCTGAAGATGATGAGAAAGAAGAAGGAGGAACTTTGCCCAGGCACCATCATTCAAAATATCTTTGTGTGCAAGAATTAAGTATCCCAAATTATGGAATTTATACCAGAGGGATGGGTGTGGCTGAACTTCGTGTGAACCCCAGTCAAGGTAACATGGGAATGGAGAGGGTAGAGAAGGCTAGAGTGAAGTACCCAAAGCAGTATTAAAGTAATACTATCACAGTGCAGTCAGAAATAGGGTTTTTCCTTTCTTGGATGGGATTTTGCCCATTGAAAGAATCACATTTGGGGATGATTCTTAATGAAGGGCTGTTATGGATTTCAGTGACATTTCCATTCCAATAAAAAGCACAGCAGTCTTTGGTTTATGTTAAGTTATGGTTTAGCGTTAAATGTAGATTGAGATTAGGTTGGAAAGGTGGTTCCTAATTTTTGGAATCTGCAGCAAGTTTAAAAAATGGCTAAATAGTCTGACTGGGTTTAGTCTCCCTCAGCCAGGTATCCTACAGCTATGCTGGAGAACAATTACCTGAAGTCCCATCTAGTTTGGGAAGTCTAAAAGTTTGTAGAACATTGGAATCACAGGAAGGTGAGATTAGTGCTAACCTGATTGAAAAAAAGCTTGATTGGAGATAGATTGAAATGTATTTGAATATAAGATGGAAATGTGCTCCATTATATTCATGCTGCATGAATCTACTTTGAGGAGTCCCACAATTAAAAAACTAGGAGATTGCAAGTTCTAGTCTTCCCTTAGGCATAAAAGTTGGCTCAGTGACTTTGGGCTAGTCACTCTCAACCCAACTCACCTCACAGAACTGTTATAAGGAAACATTATTTACACCACCTTGATGGGACATAATCACCGTCTTCATTATCCTTGAAAGTAGGTTAAACAGAGATGTTATAGTAAGGACTGTATTAAAGTCACAACAGCACACTATTCAGCAAACTGATAATAAGGCTTAGTTTAATGTGCAGGCTCACTGAGTTTCATAGCCAGATAGTGGTCAAATTCACTATGCTCCAGGCTTAAATCTACTCCACTGGTAAAAGGCTGTTAAATCAATGTTTGCCACATAAAAAGACTAGTGTAAATAAAATATAAGTAGAACAATTTGTATTAATTTTCTTATGTCAATGTTTTTTATATACTGAATCTGAATTAAACTTGAACTGGCTATTGCATCAGAACTGCCATTTTTTGCTGGGGCAGGGCTCTCATTGATTAAAAAATGTTCAGCAGTACTTGAGCTACCAAGAAAATTTGAATCAATCTCTTATTTTAGATTTATGTCTTTCAGAGTTTCTCACAGCCTCCCGCAATGCTCAGAGGTTTGCAGTGCAGCAGGCACTTTCGGATGCATTTCGGAAAATACTCTTCATAGTCTTAGGCAAGGCCATCCAACTTCCTTATCCTTCTGTACTTCCCTCCATCTCCCATCTAAAGAAATGTTTGAATATTTTTATAATTAAATATACATTCCAAGGATATCAAGCTATTTGCTTGCTCTAAGTCACACCTTCAATTTCTTTTTTTCAGAATGGCTTGTTTCAAATCTTAACCAGATTTCCTGAATTTATACTTCACTCTAAACCTGTATGTGGTTTGTTTGCAGCTTAACATACCACAGAAACTCAATTTGGCTTGTTCAATTGACAGTGGGATATGGATCACAGCTTAGTGTAATTTATGATCCTTTTGTCAGTATGAACAGCAAAAAATTGCAAATAAAAATGGAAGTGTTTTCCCATGAAGTGTTCTTGAAAGCCTAGCTTAATAGGAAAGAGAAGCAAAGAATGTGCGAAGCCAAGGCTCATTGTAATCTTATTCATCATGCCAAATTGAGGTGAAACATTTTTTTATTTATTCTGTACACACTGTCTCTAAAACTTCTTCAGTTTGGCTCAAATTGTTCATGTCATCTAATGTAGCAATTTCAATCTCCAGATGAGCTGGATAAGAGCTTCCGTTATTCCAATGAGCTGTTGGCGAGTACAAGTTGAATGGCCTCTTATACTCTTCTCATTGTTGTGAATACATTTATCTGCTCTGTACTTTGGCTTTTTCTTCTCAATGTATTCAGCTTCATGTGTCCATGTATCCCTTCTCTGTGCCTTGTCGTTTTTCTATTTGCCTTCAAAGAAACTTTGTTTTTGGCACGTCAATAATCATAAAATAACTTCATCCTCTGACTCTTCATTTCTCTCATGTTTCTTGCATCATGGGAACTCCGGATTCATTTTGTTGATATATTTACATTGCTGATATTCATGCTCAAACCAATATTTTCCAGTTGATTTTTCCTTTCACTGTCATATTTCAGGGGGACATTACTGTTGATTGTTATTGAGAAACAACTTTAGCCATTGCTCAGAAGATTCTGCCCACAAATCTCTCCTATCGCATCTAAATTAATCTTAAATCTTACTTTCAAACTGATTATAGTCATTGATTCTAAACACTTTAGAAATAATAAGAAAGTATTATCAATTTTAGTTCAAAAATCCTAAATTGAGAATCTATAAAATTCTAAATTTTGGAAATGTTTAAAAATTTGTGTTCATTTATGGTTGATTTGTTCAAGTTGGCCTTATTTTTAATTGTTTATTTCAGAAAATGGGAAGTTGGCAGTGGAGTACAGCTGCCCTGAGAAGGACCCCATTGACTGTTTATCAGAAGAGGAACTCAGGGGTCACATTCAGGTAAACAGAAGCCCTTTTTAATGGATTTGTAGTTGCTTTCTTTTTTTTCCTTTTTTTTCTTTTATCAAGAATAAAATACAAAACAGAAAAATGAACATCCAGCATTAATGAGGAAAAAAATACTGTGTACAACTACCACCAACCCAATGTTAAATAGATCTAACCTTGAACATAAAAAAAAAATCCACCTGAAAAGTAAATTAAAAAAAAACACACCTGTTAAGTTCTCCCCTTACATAACAGGACTACAAATAGTTAGTATAAGCTTTTCCATCTTATTTAACAAAAATACTATATTAAATAAATAAATATTCCAGATGAGTTAGTCTCTGTCTAATAATCAAATTTACCCAACATCTAACCATAATATATATGTAAAAAAGGAAAAAAAGTCAACAGGTTAGCTCAAACATTACATTCATCTTCAAATCCTTCAGTTAATTTTCTGTGATTGTATTAATGTAAAAAGTCCACAAATGGCTTTCAATCTCTTATAAAATTGTCTAGTCCCTTGTCTCTAATCAAGGCAGTTAATTTTGCCATCTCTGCAGTTTTAACTTTAATTCAGTCACTTTTAAAATCCATTCTTCAACAATTGGCATCTCTTCCTTTTTCATGCTTAACAAGTCCACTGTTTTTTAATTGATTTATGCCTAATAGCTACAAGAAAAGCTTCAGGTTTCATTAGTATTTGTACCTTAAATATTTTCTGCATTATCATAATTATCTTTATCCAGTATAGTTTAACATGTTTACAAGACCACCACATATGATAAAATGTACTTGGATTTTGTTTACATTTCCAACACTTGTTAGAGATTCCTCTATACATTTTCACTAGTCTGTCTGGGCTCAAATACCAACGATACATATACCGTTTTTCGCCAAAACAGGGTATCATTTTATAAAAATTTCCTTTCAAAGTAACTCAAAAGTAAATTTTAGACCATTAGTCCATACATTCTCTCATTTATCCAGCACTATGTTATGCCCCAAATTTTTCACCCACTTTACCATATAGTCTTTGACATATTCATCTTTTAGATTCATTTTTTTAAGTAACCATTGTATATACTTTTATTAATTGGGGTCATCACTAGGACATAAGTTGAGCTGCAATTCAACAAAACAAAAAACAAAACTAGCTTTATGAAGTTTAAATCTTTTCAAAAATTCTATAATAATTAAACCAATCACAACAAATCCTCCACTTACTAATTGTTCTCTTGTTTTTATCTTAAGTTCCTCTTCTTTAAATGTCAATAAATCCCAATATGTCATCCATTTGCATTCCAATAACATCTCTTTACTATGTAGTACTCCATGGGGCGATAGCCAAAGTGGCATTTCGTTAGCCAATTTTTCTACCATACACGCCCAATTGATTGCCTAATGATACAATTCTTAAAACCAGAGTTCTCTTTTACCTTGTCATACCACAAATAAGCATGCCACCCAAATCTCAAATCACCTTCAAGGTCTAACAGCCTGATATTTTTCAAAGTTATTCAGTCTTTTAATCATTCCAAACAACAAACACCATCATCTTTCAACTTGTTTTCAATTAGCAACCTCATCTCTTGGTATCATAAGTGTGTGGAAGCTGAAAGGAACAAATAGAAATAATTATCTCTCACAAGCATTTTAGAATGCAATTATTTCTGGAACATTTATGAGTTTATCAGACTTGGACCAAATAGGTACTGATGGGAGACAAGTGGGCTGGAAACCAGAGATGCTATGGTGTATAACAAGTCACTCATCAGCTCTTAGCAATACAGGTTGGCATTCCAGCACTGCTGACTTCCCAGGCTTGAAGGATTGTGAGTGGTGAATTGGTTTGGTTTTTATATTTTTATATTTTTTCTTTTAAATATACATCCATATTGTATGTGGACAGTGTTGATTCTGGGCATCACTCATATTAATCCAAATGACAATATCAATATTAGTAATCTTATCACATTTATCAAACTTAGGTGATCCTCATAATATTATTTAAACAGCAGGGGAAAAATGCCTAACATCTATAAATCTCTAATCTTTCTTTCTAACTATTATTTTTGTTTATTCTATTAAAATATACGTTCTAATATTTCCCCTATCTAATTTTATTTCCGCCTCTATCAGCTTACAACAAGCTCCCTTAATTTTTAAAAGGCAGCTCTTCTCTATAGTTTCAATTTTTATCAATTTTTTTACTTGCCTCCCACACTCCTCGTCTTTATCTTTATCTCTATCTTTCTTGTTCAGTCTAAGCATTTCTCCTAGTACAAACTTAAGCTGGCAATTGTCCCAAATGCCTGCCCATGTCTCAGTCTCCTTATCAAAGATGTCTTCCTGTCTGTCCAATTGTTGATTTATCTGTTTTATTTCTTTCAATCTTTCTTCCTTTATCGGCTGGTTTGTCAGTCCTATTTTTTGCTCCAGTCCTTGATTTATTTGTTGATATCACCACTTCATCTGTTCTTTTATCAGCTCCTTTTGCTTGTCATTTGTCTGGTTTTCCTTATCATCAAGCTCTTGCTTCATTTGCTGGTTTCTCTGATCCCTGTTTTTTCCCTGTTCATAGTCAATTTCATCCAGTGGTGGGATTCAAGTAATTTAACAACCGGTTCTCTGCCCTAATGATTTCTTCCAACAACCAGTTTTCCAAATTGCTCAGAAAGTTAACAACCAGTTCTCCCGAAATGGTGCAAACTGGCTGAATCCCACCATTGATTTCATCCAATCTTTCTATTGTTTCCACCAGTTCCTGGGCAGTTTGATCTTTATTTGTTGTTCTTTGCAGAATATTTTCCATTTTCTCATCTATACCATCCATTGATATTTTTATACTTTGGAACAACAAAGTCATCTCATTACAAAGTCCTCTCATTTCCACAGCTGTTCCTTCAATTCCAGTCATGATAGTAATATAAGTACATTAAACCGTAAAAGTCTCACTCTATTTCAAGAAGAGTTCATAATTATATGTTTCCAATCACTAGTAGATGGTGCATTCCTCTCAGATTTCCATGGTGCCTTTTTTCCAGCATATTAATTTCAGTCAAAAGCCATTTATTTCCAAGCAAAGTCATTTATTTAGATGGGCCAATTCCAACATTTACTCCATATTCTAATAAACCAAGCTATTTTCCGAATTCTTTGAATCTGCTCTGTAATTTTATTCTTTTATTCTAGTTACCCAGAGTTTCTTTTATAAAATGTTTCTCTTATTTCCATCTCTTGTAAATGTGAGACAATAGACAGTTAAAAGTCACAGCCCTACATTTGATATCAGATATCCCTTTCCTCCTCTGAATTTCCAGGAGTCTAGGAGTCACTTTTCTTTTCATCCGTAGATGGTGCTCTTGACTCATCAGAGATCTCAGAAGTGCTTATTTTCGCAGTTTAAACAATTATCCTTTTGAACTCTGTTATCACGGATTTTTTATTTTTGGGGGGGTCAATTTTTAAGTAGAAGAAGAATCATCTCACCCAGAAACAATCATTGTTCAATCTGTTCGCTCTTGCACTTTCTTAGATGCTGCAGTTATTCCCAGCTTCGTGGCAGCCATGTTGACTGCTGCTGCTCTTCAGATGAACGGGATTTTCCAAGTCAGGGAGGAGAGATGTGGCTCTTCTCAACCTGCAAGGCACCCCCCTTTACTTCATCACCCCTCCAAGGTGTCTATGGCTCCTTTTGGAGCCCTCCGATGGGGAGAGCTCGGAGCAGGACCGCAGAGCTCATGGTCCTCGCCTACGATGACGCCAGAAACACAACCAGATATCTGAGTGGTGAATTCTGGAGAAGGGATTGTTTCCAGTTTAATAAGCATTCCTAGAAGCACAGGGTGCAAGTGTCACATCTATAGACTTCTCTACAACCCTTATTACAATATATTGGACATGATAGAAAGAAGTGTTTCTTGGTGAAATGACTAAACTTTTGCAATTCATTTTCCAAGAATGCTAAGAAATATATCAACGTGTGCAGTCTTTCAAATATTGTCTACCTCTCTTGCCCACAGGCTCTATATTCATTTCAAGTTGTGAGGGTATGGAAAAGCTCGAGAATTTATGCTTCTTTGACAAGCTGTGACCGCTCTAAAATGAGGTTGGCAATCCTCTTAGAAGAAAATACAGAGCTAAAAATTGGAAATTCTGGAAACTGCAACCCATCTTTGCTAAAAGCTGTGTAGTAGGCAAAAGTCACTTTAAGCAAAATTATAGAGCCATGGTAGCTAAATATGGACCTTGTGTATTTAGAAGAAAAACAACATATGCTGGAGAACAATTGTGACCGGTAGTACTCCTCAACCTGAAATCCTCCAGATACAATTCTGATAATCCTGGTAAAACAAGAATCGAAGCTCAACAAAAGCATAAAAGATTATCAAATCTTCTGAGTTTGTTAGAAGCATCTGTCCAGCCTCTCATGAAACTGTCTATAATTAGCTACATCTTTGATCTGACACATAAAGCTATTCTTCCTTTTCAAAGATAGAACTGTCCTCTTAATCTGATCTAACCTTTTTCTCAATTGGCTGTGGAATAGGCCAGGGGTCTCCAACCGCTTGGCTGCAGCCTACTATCAGGCCATGAACTGTTTGGAACCGGGACGGAGAAGTGGCAGCCACGTGTACGCACACATCTCCACCTGCACAAGCAGCAGGCGAGTGTTTGTCATTTGCACAAGTGGCAAGCACGCGTGCCCGCCACTCACACAAATAGACCTGCCACGTGTGTGCTTGCCCACCATTTGCACGGAATTTATACCCTTCTCCCCACACCTCCCCGGCAATCCACAAAGCTAGAAAGGTTGGGGAATTTTGAAATAGGGCACAGGAAGAAAGACAGCAAAAGAAATAGTGAATGCATACATGTATACACAAAATTATATCAAGTGTCCTAGTTGCTATGCCAGCATGTAAGCATGACTGAAAATGACCAGTACAGAACAGGACAAAGCATATCAGAAAATGTACCCAGGTGATCAGCTTACGCTGCACTCCTTCCCAAAGAGGAGACACATAAGATAGTTTCATCATGTATTGTCCAAATACTGTGGGATTTTTTGGAGCTAAATCTGCAGAGCTAGAGTAGAACATTAAAACAAGCAGTCGGTCTTTTAGAATGTGTTTGCATAGTTAAACCATGTTTTTTAAATAGTATTTGCAGAGTTCAAAAAGTCATGGTTTGTTTAGTTGTAGTTACTGAGTTAATAGCTATAGTTGGTTGGGTTCAGTAATTGCATCTGCTATCATTTTTAAACTAGGGTGGCTTAATTCACATACTAAAACAACTATAGAAAGTTTTGTATGATATCTTAACAAGACTCAGAAAGATAGAGAATTTGGATCGATGTAAGTAACATCCTATGTCCGTGATGGTGAACCTATGGCACGTGTGCCACAGGTGGCACATGGAGCAATATCTGTGGGCACGCGTGCGTTGCCCTAGCTCAGCTCCAGTGCGCCAGCTAATTTTGGGGCTTTCTGGGCCCACTGGAAGTCAGAAAATGGGCCGTTTTCAGCCTCCGGAGGACCTCCAGGGAGATTGGGAGGGCCGTTTTTCGCCCTCCCTAGGCTCCAAGAAAGCCTCTGGCAGGGGCGAAAAATGGGCCTACTGGGCCCACCATGCCATCACGTGCCAAAAGCGGTGGGGACACGGGGCAGGCGCAGGGGGGCATTGAATTATGGGTGTAGGCACACACACGCGCGACCCCTCTGCGCTGCCGCCTCTTGGCACGTGATGGCAAAAAGGTTAGCCATCACTGTCCTATGTCAATCGAAGAGTTCCTTGTGAAAAGAGGGAAAGACGAAAAAAGAATGAAATTGTATGTAGAAGGAGCCCATTCTTGCTGTTTGGGGCTTCTATTAAACTATACAGAAAGCATCCAAGAGATTGGAATTTTTCAAGATGTATTGTATTAAAAAATCTGTGACAATTGAAGAATTCAGCCTTTGCAAATTATCCTGTAAATTATCAAAGCTTTTCTTCCCTCTCTTCCCAGGTTACTGAATTATCATTTTCACAGCTAAACCGTCTAGGAGAAGAGGAAAGCTTGTGCAATTTTCACATGGATGGAGAATAGCAGATTATTGACACAGATTCTGTCTTCTTCTTACTGATTTGGAAGGGCATCCTGTTCTCTCCTAAGCACATTATGCATTACCCTGGAACTGGATTCTCCTTGGTTTTTGGAGCATTTGGGTGATGAAGCTACCAAATGCAAACTACCAGTCAGGAGGCAGTGCTCTGACTAATTGCCTATTTATAATTAGTGATGATTGGAAAGGCAGTAGTATTTTTTCTGGTTTTTATATTTTTCTAATAAGTAGCTAACTGATAGAAAATATGATTTGACTATCTTTTTTTTATAGGCAGCAAAAAATGGATACTAACTTTCTATCATAAATCTCCAATAGGGTGATTATTCTCCTCCACCCCCAAATCATTGGGAACTGAGGGAGTGGGCCAATAAAAATAAAACAAACAATTGAAAAAAGGAAGAAGCAAGAGACATATTTTCTCCCTTTACAGTTACTTTTTACTTTCCTCCAGATTTTACCTCAACTTTCTCTCTAGTATAGCTCCCATTCATCCTCATGCCATCCCAGAAATAAAATGTCTGGGGGATGCTATGGTCATTATGCTTTTGTTTTTGTATGAGAGAGATGTTCCTGTATATAACAATAGTCAGTGGATAGAGAGTGAGATCACACAATATTATAAATGGGAGCATACTATTGTATAGGCAAGTAATTTAAATGGATTATTAAATGAAATAATTATTTTTGTGCTGCCTCATCCATTTCTTCAAAATTGGGTTTTGGGCGGGATGTGTGTAACAACAGCCATAGGAAATCACTGTTGCAAGATGATGTGTTAATTTAATCACCACAAAGCTCCAGCAATCATTTACTGATTTTTACTTTAATGTTCTTTGGAAAAAATTTTCCTATGGAAATCAAGCTGATGTCCCTGATTAAGATCAAGTTGTTCTGGAAAGTATTTTAATTTATTTGGGATGGATTTTTGTTGTTATTGCTATTTTTTCCATAGTTGTCATTTTTAATATTCTCAAGGTTGATTTTATATTTTTAGATTTACCATAGGTATTGTAAATTGTCCCACTGATAGTACTCATGTAAGCCTCCAAGAATTAGGCTGCTTGCAACGTGATACAAATGCAATAAATTAATTAGGTCCAAAGGAATAAAGCTGGCTGTGGTACGTGAAGTCTCTGTTTCTAATTTATCTGCTGTTTCTTCTCAGGATGATTCTGTAGTATTGCAGGCTAACTCTGCCCGTAGTCTGGAGTTCAATCCTGATGGGCTCAAGGTTGACTCAGCCTTTCATACTTCTGAGGCTGGTAAAATGAGGACCCAGATTGTTAGGGGTAATATGCTGACATTATAAAATCAAAGAATGATATATAGCACTGTGGGGGGGTATACAAGTCTTAAGTGCTACTACCCTCCTTCCTCTACTATTTAACCCTTTTTTTGAGCCTTGGGTAATTTACACTGATGTCTTTTAGTAGCTGGAGAATGATAGCCAGGCCTTACAATCTGATTTTTCAGTTGAAATATACAGTATTCCCCATTATGGCTCTGACCCAAAAAAATAATCACAAATATCTGTGATCTCATGAAATCAGCTCATTAGCTATAAAAGAGACCACTGCCTATATTGTTGCCGTGGTTCTGGCAATTCTACGATGTCAGGAATCATGGTAAAATGATGTCACAACCAAATGGAACCCTTGGAATACCTTCTCCATTACCAGCCTCACTAGTGCAGCCTCCATATGGAATGATGTGGATGTGGTTGCTTGGTAACCACATAGAGTCACCTCCAGGCTGGATGCCATTTTCCAAGGCACCCTTCACTGGGTCATATGGAAAAGATGGGATGGGTTGTGGCTTCCACTACCCTTCTTTTCTTCCTTGGAATTTTACTGGAGCCTCTTAGGTGGTTGGATGCAGCGATACAGCCGTGCCCAGATCCATGCCATTGTACATTGAAAATCCTCAACTGCAGCAGGATTACCAATTTTCCTGCTCTCAGCCATGTGCCTGTTCCAGAGCCATTTGGTCATCCCTATATTTTTGTTATGCTGTGAGTATTTAAGTCTTGGAGGCAACTACCACACCTATAATTGAGAAGGGAAGTCCATTTTAAGGGAAGAAAATTTTTGTTACAAGTGAGAGGAAGATGAGGCATAATATTCTCAGGTACAATAAGCATAAAGGTGAAAAGTTGTATATCCTGAAATGTATACCGTGTTTCCCTGAAAATAAGACAGGGTCTTATTTTCTTTTGGGCTTCAAAATAAGCACTTGGGCTTATTTTCAGGGAGATCTTATTTTTTTAAAGTGCTACCGCTGGCCCTGCTCTCTCCGTCATGCTGTCTGCTCCTCAGAAGCAGCAATGGAAGGGAAAGAGATGGGAGAGGGGGAGAAGGGAAAAAAGCGATCCCAGCTGCTTTGCAGGAGGATTGCGTGATCATACCGGCAATAGATGGAGGCAGAGGCATGAGGGAGGGAGGTAATCTTCGGTGCGGCTGCAGACACGCCAAGAGACAGGGATGAAGTGGACAGCGGGTTGGGATTGCTTCTGCCTCCACCTACTGCTAGTGCCTCCTGTGAGCACTCCATGAGGAAAAAGCAAAGTGGCTGGCCACGGAGCTACCAGTTTCGGGAAGCGGCCTAGACGGGCAAAAGTCTGCTCCATCGCCCTTCAGCTGTGGAGCCCGGCCAGGAAGACGGAGGGCAGGCATCAAGATCTTGGCTGCCCCAAAATGTGTTTTCAAAAAGCAACTGGACTTTCTTTGTGGGAGGTTTTTTTTGGGGGGGGGGGGGATTGTTTTTTTTTCTTTGTTTTTTCTTGTTAAATAATTGTTTTGCTATGTTCTTCCCTTATCATCTAGCCCAGGGGTGGGCAATTGTATCTCTTTTACAACCTGTGGACTTCAACTCCCAGAATTCCTGAGACAGCCAAGCTATCTCAGGAATTCTGGGAGTTGAAGTCCACAGGTTGTAAAAGAGACACAATTGCCCACCCCTGATTTAGCCAAAGGTGATATAGAGAGCTAGGATTTTTCCCCTGTTATTTATATATCTTAACAGTTGCCCTACTCTAAATGGTGGTGTGACTTTGGGCCTGTCACACTCTTTCAGCCCTAGGAAGAATGTTATGGCAAACCATTTTCTAAATCCTGCCAAGAAACATTGCAAGTACCAGTACAGGCAATTACCTGGAGTCATTAATGACTCAAAGACACACAAAAACAGAAGATAGCAACCAGCAAAAAAAAAAAAATTGGTTACTAAGGGCAGTGGCAATATTACAATTTGTTATTCCATTACACGCTCAATCATCCCCATTTAACATGGGTGTGCTAACTGCAGATATGGAAAATGTGATCCAATAGCTCTGGAGACCTAATACCTATTGTAGTTCAAAACATTTGGAGAGGACCTAATTAAAAAATTAATCTGAAACTAAGGTAGATATTTATTCTGAACACTGTAGGCAGATAGGCATAAAATACACCTTGGGATGCATTATTAACATACTCAAAGGTTATATTTCAGATTAGGCAAAGAAGTTGGTTAGAAAAGCCAAAAGTGCTTTTTTAAAAAAATTACTGTATTTTTCAGAGTATAAGATGCTCTGGAATATAAGATGCACCTAAGTTTTTCAGGAGGAAAATAGGGGGAAAAAATTGCCTCTGCCTACCAGGTATTCATCTGGCTAGCGTCCTTAGCCTGGTCAGCTTCAGCACATTAGTTCGCTGTTTATGAGCGTGTCCGTGAAATCGCCAAAGATACATTGCCGCCTGAAAACGTGATGGACAGAAACGGGGTGTGCAGAGCCCTAAAATGCAACACGCAGAGGCCTAAAATGCAATGCCCGGAAACAGCGATCAGTGGCAATGTGCTTTAGCGACCCCCGCAGCCTTGAACGGCACTCAAACTGAGCAAAAACGTAAGCCATTGTCTGTGGCAATCTCTGCAGCCAGGAAGAGGACACACCGAGGCTGAAGGGTGGGGGCCAGTGGGTAGACGGGGCTACATTTGGAGTATAAGACGAACCCAAATTTTCAGCCTCTTTTAGGGTGGGAAAGTGTGTCTTATACTCCAAAAAATATGGTACAGCTTATTAAATAACGAAAAATAATTATCAGATTTCAAGAAATCTGTTTATATTACTTAAAAACATCTA
>WNWU01013589.1:500348-546339 GCA_012654045.1 Ptyas mucosa | reverse complement strand
CAGTAGGGAATTTCAATACATATTAGACGGAAGTGACAAAATAACAAAACAATTTCATCTATTTTTATTATATAAAATAGCTAGTTTAATATAATTGTTATAGATTTGACCTTGAAATCATTAAACTCTGAGTTCTAGGTCTCCCTTAGGCATAAAAACCAACTGTCTTCCAATTCTATTGATATATTTAGAAATTGTGAAATTCATGTGATGCTAAAGAAGGTGAAGCCTTAGTCCCAACATATTTTGACTAAGCCTGCTGTATTTTTATAAGAATATAGACAAATCAACAAGCATAAGTATAACAAGAGTCTCAGAAGAGTTGTTATGTTCTCATTTTCAGTATAGTTTAATGTTTGGTTTCGGTTTTTTTTAGCAGAAATGTCAAGGCAGCTGTTTGCCCCAGTGTAGAGCCAACTCAAGAAATATTGTAAGATCGGTTTCTTCCCAATATTTCATTTTAAGGTCTACTTATAGGCAACTTGTGACTTTCCAGAGGTGACTGAAGTGCAACTGTCAGCGTCCCTCACTGTTGTTTGTGAAGGTTAGAGCTGCCAGACTACAAGTTCACCAGTCTGTGAATAACAAAAATGAGAATGTGTGTAAGGGGAAACACATCTGAAGCTCCTTCCCGGCATTAAACACCTGTGGCTGATCTTGAGAAGATTCTGTGGTGACTTGAGTTGTATCATTTTTTTTCCAGATGTATCTCCATTTAGTGTGTAAGATTAATGTGATGTACAAATGAGAGATAGAACATAATGCTCATTTCAAGACATTCTGTACATTTGAATTATATGTATTCTCTTATATTCATTTTTTCCCTCCAGGGATTTTACTGGAAACACAGTTTCTTCCATTAACAAACGGGTGTGGTGGGCCTATCCTTGGACTGAATACTTGTGAGTATACTCTCATGTTCATCCTACATAACTAACTTGGAAGGAATATCCATTTCCATTGTTAGTGCTTGGAGGTTATCCATTACAAGTGTCTCATCACTGCACATAGACTAGTGAAATAGACAGTATGGTGTTCATCTTCCACCACAGCGAAAGGCTGTGATTTTGCCTGTATGTTCTAAATTTTCTTCCATCTCTTTAGAATCTTCAAGAACAATCACTTGAGCAGACTGGATAATACGTCTCTAGATGGCTTGCTTTCACTCATACAACTGTAAGTTTCTATTCCTAGCCATGTCTTACTTGCTATTTCCCAAAGGACTGTACCACTTTTAAACTGAGTGAAACTCCTAATGATCAAGTTCCTAACAAGTAGAGCATGCAATTATAAAGCTTACACTTTATTCCTATGATTTCTCTGGCCTTGGGTCTTCTCTTTTAAAGGAGTGATTTGCTTTCTTGCATTTGAAGCTATATTCCTGGCTTTTCTTTGAAATGATTGCCTCATCTGGTTTCGTGACACTGAAATTGCTCAGTAGTAGGCTGGCCAAAAGGCCAAAGTTTTGGGATGTCTTCCCCAATGAGTGCAGAAACATGAAGGAAAATTAGATTTATTAAATGGGTTGATCAAAGAAGGCAGAATGAGAAAAAACACTGAGTTGACCAGTGAATGGTTTGGCTGAGAAGTCTTGTGTTCAGTTCAACCACTAATCAAACCAGGCCAACACTGATTAGCTCTTATTTACAATTTGTATAATTTTATATGTTTATAATTATGATGTCCTGGTGTTGAAAATAGTCAAAACAGTGCAAATCAGCCTTAGACTAACAGAATCAGCAAGGCTGAGAGTTAAAAGATTTGGTTATTGTAGAATTATCCTCAGCCTTCTAGCAAAGTTAATTTGAACTGGGTCAGCATCTGCCAGCACCGGACATCCTTTGAAATCCTGATTATTCAGTCAAGCTCTCTTCTAGGAAATGTAACATTGAGAGTGCTTTGCAATAGCTTCACTCCTTGCTGCAAAGACCACATACGAATTTGTGGGAAATAACACTCCATTAGCATTAGCTCTCTTGGGGTTTACTCCTCTCAAAAAAACATTTTTTTTTCAAGAAGGTGGGGGTTTGTGGACTATACTGTGGTAGAGAGATTAAAAGGATAGTAGCCATCTTGCTTGCTTTGTGACACAGTGCCCGGAAGGGGAAGGCAGCCATTTCATCTACTTCACATCATGAAGGGATCTGAGGATACTAAGAGCAGCCAAAATAGACATGTGTCCAAAGATCTCATGGTCTTCTTAAGATTCTGATACTCTGCTCCCTGAAGTTTCATCAGGCTAAAGGAACTTTTAGTTAGAAAGTCTTGGCTATAGTTGAGTTGCTTGAATTTAACAGCGGTTTAAGGATAACAGAAGCTTTGACTACCTAATCCATTGCATGTTGGGAACTGGAGGGGGTAGCAGTTTGACCTAGTTTTTGATGGATGGCGGTTGTTTTACCTTCAATTCCTCAATAAGAGCGGGGCACCTGTGAGTGCAGTGGATGATTAGAGGTTGGATAGAAAGGTAGTGTGGTTTGTGTTTGTCAAAAGCATCCTAGTAGCAATAGCACGTAGACTTATATACCACTTGACAGTGCTTTTACAGCCCTCTCTAAGGGGTTTACAGATCTATTGAGCCTATTGATCCCAACAATCTGAATCCTCAATTTACCCAACTTGGAAGGATGGAAGGCTGAGTCAACCTTGAGTCTGGTGAGATTCGATCTGCCAAATTGTAGGCCAACGGGCAAAAGTAGCCTGCAGTACTACATTCTAACCACTGTACCAGCACAACTCATAATACCAATCAGAAGGGGCAAGGGCCAGGGGTGGGCGGATCTTGGGGGCAAGTAGAAATATGGTAGTGGTAATGGGCAGCGAAAGATAAGAGTTGGAGGTGGAGAGTGGGCTGTTCACAGAATATACAGTCTCAATGTACTGTTTTGGTTCTGGGTCCTGATTCCTTGTGCAGATCCCCAATTTCCTTAGGCTTTGGACTCTGGCTGGTGCTTTTGAATAATATTGGTTTTTAATAAAGTTCTAACCCTAATTTTAGGTTTAATCCTTGGGCAGCCATCTTGATGTGCATTACTGAGACCTGGCTGAGCATGAAGAAGGAGTATGGCACCAAAGCTATGTTAGCAGAATTGCTATGTTTGGGTGGGAGTTGAGAATGGGTGCTGCCCTTAAATAGCTGGATATGAGGCCTTACTTGTGAGATTAGGGATTAGATGAAATTGCTAGTTGGCACTTATAGTTCTGGGGGATTTCATCATGCTTATTTGCTTAGGCAACAAGGTTGTATGCCACCACAATTACAAGGTTCTTGGTGACCAACAAGATATAAAAATACCATAAAGAGTAAAAAAAAAAGTAAATAAAATGAAAACAAATATATGCCATAAATCCTCAAAAGCCCTCAAGAAATGTGTTTATCTTCAACCTTTTACTAAAAACAGAAGTGTGGGAGACAGACAAATCTGCAGTTTTAGGACAGCCTTCTCCAAGCTGATGCCCTTCAGATAAATTGTTTATACTCCCCCTTTATTATTTTTTATTACTAACTTGAGAGAGTAAATACACAATATACTCCTTCCTCCTATTTTCCCTAAAACAACAACCCTGTGAAGTGAGTTTGGCTGAGAGAGAGAGAGAGAGAGACTGGTCCAAAGTCACCCAGACAGCTTTCATGCCTAAGGTGGAACTGGAACTCACAGTCTCCTACCTTCTAGCATCGTGCCTTAACCGCTACACCAAACTGGCTGTATGCAGGGCTATAATTCCCCATTCTGTTTGCTACCATACCCAATAGTGCTGCAAAAAATAATTAAACTATAAGGGGATGGATGGAAAAACAATGGCACAAGGAGGTTTGTTGTGTGTGAAGTACTGTGCCGATCTCATCCACCCACTACATATTGGCTTGCTATATTTTATTAAGGCTACATATAGGCTAGCAAATAAATGAAAAACACATAAAGCAACTGTGAGAGGTGAGGATGGAGCTAGCATTTTGTTCCAGGTGTAATATAATGTGTGTGCTCTTTTAAACAGGGATGTCTCATATAATCGAATACAGACCATTGAGAAAAACGCATTTGAACCTGTTCCACTTCTGCAATCTATGTAAGTCTTTAAGCAAAGAAAAAAAACCCTCCTCAGTTTGAACCATGGTGGAAATTGGAGAAGGAGGCAAACTGAAATCAAATGAGAATTAATCTTCCAGCTGTAAGTGTGTCAATGATTTATTATTGAATGGTTGACCTGCCGTCAACAATTTTTAAAATGGGGAGGGGGAGCATGGACTCAAGGATAAAGGAGGCAGATCTCTCTCTAGAGGGCTTGACCCAAGGAAGACAATACAAATTTTGCATTTTCTAAGAAGTAGCATATGAGTTCAGACTGAACTCTGAGTGGATCAAGATTCAACTTTAGGTTTGATCGTCAGGGCCATGCCTAAGTCTTCATAAGTGGGAAGAGCCTAAAGTGTTTTTATGGAGTTGCAGGGCTTACTATGAACTTGGAATCTCTAGAGGCAAAATTATATGGCTTGCAGGGGATTTAATTAGCCCTTTGAATCATGAGCTCTGCCGTCCTATTAAATAATGACACCTTAACCCTAAACTTGCATTGACACTTCTAACTGAGGAACTAGTGTGGTAATTGGAGGAAGCCTGGAGTGATTATTCAAAAGGTCAGAATGGGAGTATACAGCTAGTTCATTGGAAAAGGAAGAAATCACCCTCACCCTGCATGTAATTCTCACATCCCCAGTCAATGAAGAAGAAGAAGAAGAAGAAGAAAATTCTTTTGGGTCTGCTTTATTTTATCTGTTGTTTATTTAATACAGTGGAAGACATTCTACATAGCTCTCTTTCTTTCCTTTCCTTTCCAGCAATCTCAGTGGCAACCGAATTGTGCGGATAACACAGGGGGCTTTTCATGCCTGGCACGGAATGCAGTTGCTATACAAGTTGTAAGTGAAAGTAAAACTCTTTCAGATAGTGGGTGAGATAGATGGCTTCTAACAATGGGGCATAAACTCTCCCCTAATGCTTGCAGGAGATCAACAGGCTTGTATGATGGCTTTCAATCCCAAACACTCCTCTTTTGAAGGAGAAGGGGAAAATATAGCCTCTGAGTAGGGACAGCCAACAGTCTCTTAAGTTGGTCTCCAAGGCAGATGTCTTGATCTCCCACCAGGACATATCTGGGATATTTTCTTATATTGTTATGACTTTACATCCCATTGTTCCAATAACATTGGTTATTCCACACTGCTTCCTTGGAGTAACAATAACTAGCATTTTGTGATGAATTCTTACTGAGCTATATAAATACATAATAGATAAGTGAGATTCGAGGCACTATTAGTATAGCAATGGTCCTTAAATTCATTGTTGCTACAATATATTTAAGGCAAGTCACCCAAAATACAATGGCAGAGCTTTAACTCTTTTAGATACTAAGCATTTTCTCACAAACTCTCTTTTTTCATGTTCAAACAACTTAGAGAGGGAAGGAAAAATATGATATATTTTTAACTGTAGTTTTTAACAAAAGGTAAGCATTGTAGTGGAAATATTTGCAAATTTAAACCTCATTCTCAAAACACTTGTGAGTAAAGAATCACTAAATTGAAAAGTATTCCAGGAGAACATTAATCTCTTGAATTTAGGTAGCATTAATGCTATTGTTTAGTCTGTAAAATGTGAGAAAAAGCCTTTGATGGAATAGGATCATTTTGGGAGAAATGATCCCAAAGAATAAGAATTTAGGTATGCCTTTAATCTAGCACAAGATCTTAGAGAACAAGTAGAGAACCGTGGCTTTGCTACATTTAACATACATGCAATCACACTGACCTCAAAGGAGATGCTCAGAAATGAGGGACTGATTTAAAAAGAGGCAACGTTCCTATTAGGAGCTTTGGAATGAATTTGGTGGTAAGAGGAACCTGTTCTTTAATTGAATGGAAAAAATGAAAGGGAAGAATAGGACAATCAGAAATAGGTTTAGTGCACTTGAAATATAACATTTTATCTGGTGCAAAATAAGCCAGATAAATTCTTTACCATAAGATGTAGCAAATATTACCTTGGGTAGTTCTAAAGGGAAAAGGAGAAAAGATCCATCAAAGGCTACTAGTCTTGAACACTCAGGGAATGCTGCTAAGGATAAGAGCATGCTCCTGCTACTTTTTTGACTGGAAGTGAGAACTAAGTATGCCAGATAACTATAACAAAGTTGAATGCAGTGGAAATGAGTTACTTAAAAAGTATATTACTTCTTAAAAAGAAATCATAGGGTCCATAAGAATATTGATGATGAACAAATACGGATTAAAAACAAAAGTAATTAGCCAGTATGGAAGAGATGCAGTTTGTTGAGATGGTTTAAACCGAGTGAGAAATACAAAACAATATATGAAGAAAGAGGACTGAGAGAAAAGGAAAATGTGACTGGATGGAATTGACGAGGATCTCAAAAGACAGAAAGGAAAAATGTAAAGACAAAATATGGGATGGGCATGGAAACAAGGATACTTGTATGTAGGTAGGAAAATGTGGAGAGATAAAGTAAAAATGCTGATATAAACTGGATTTATATTTCTTTTTTCAGATCTGCTGCCTTTAATTTCTTTTGCTTATTATTTCTTACTAGTAGGATTAGTAGTTAATAATAAAGTTATTTAAAGTCAAAGACCAAAAGAAAACTTGAATAATGTGCTTATACACTACCTGAATTCTTCCTGTTTTATTCTGCTACCCTCAATTGTGCCAAACTGATAACCAGCTCTTTTGTCCTTCAGGATTCTCAGCAATAACCCACTGAGAAAGATTGAGGATTCCCATTTCTACAAATTGCCCTCACTGAAATACCTGTATGTGTGAAGTTGCTCTTGGCTTTATTAAGGGTTTGTTTACTCTGGAATGCATTCAGTGTTTTTTTTCCCCCTGATTAATTTGGCTTGGGCTACTATATCTGAAGATCAATATGGTCCTTGGGCAGGATCAGAATTACCTGGGTCCAGATTTTCTTACAGCCATAGAATAGCATAACCATGGACTAGTCGTTAGCTGTCAGTGCTTTAACATTGTCTAGATCAGGAAAAAAGATCTCACTAGAAGACTAGAACTATGCTTCATTGAGATGGTTAGGTAGTTCACCTTGAGGTCTGAAGGAAAAGTTGGTAACTCTAAATAAATTACAGTGTTATTTTTGTGAGGAGAAAACAAAATAGGCATGAATTATATGTGTCTGTTAAGAAGACCAAAAGGAGTAGGAAAGCATTGTATATTTTGTATTTGCAGTTGTCAGCATTTCATTACATTAATTTTTAATCCTGGGGCCTGGATCTCATACCTAGGCTGGAATTTATGAATGAATCCATGGAACTATATGAAGTTGTTTTAATTTTACATTTGTTTTTTGTCAGCACACAGTAAAGGAAACCATCTCAATATATTTTGTACCCACTGGAAGACTTTAGGCAAATCGATCTATAAAGCTAATTTTTAGAATAAGCATTGAAGCTCAAGCCTTGTTCAAAATCAACTGTTAGTATTTTTATTTGGTGTGAACTTATCACAATGTATGTATTCCCCTACAACAGAGGTGGGCAACTATAGCCCTTTTATGACTTGTGGACTTCAATTCCCAGAATTCCTGAGCTAACATGGCTGGCTCGGGAATTCTGGGAGTTGAAGTCCACAAGTCATAAAAAGGGCCATAGTTGCCCACCCCTGTCCTACAACAAAAGCCTTGTGGATTAGGATAGCTGAGAATGAGTTGCTGATCCAAAATCACCGAGGGAGTTCAGACAATTAAGTGGAGCCTGGAACTTGGGTCTTCCCATGCCCAGACTTAATCACTCTGACAACTCCTATAGAAACCAGTGCCAACTATCTCAGTGATGGGCTGTGATTATTTAATAGGAAGGAACATCTTCATATGCATTTCTTTTCTTACTTTAAGCATTGATTCACATAAGGCAGGATTGACATCCTGGCATTTGAAACTCAGCTTGAGGGATAAGTCATGGCAACTTTCCATCCCAGCTCTGCATGATGAAGAGTTGTGTATAGTATTGTTCAGCAGAAGCAATCCCTTTCCTACCTCCCTACAGCAGCTGGTCAAATCATTTGATTACTTTTAAATTACCACATTGTTGTTTGGGTCCTTTTCCTCAAGGAGCTCAGAGCAGTGAAACAGTAATATTTATTCATTTTATATTTGAGCAATCCAATCAGATAAACTCAACACTTACATTGGTTATTGAATATGAAAATGGGCTACCAAACGGGTAATGTGTTTGCTAGGTGTACTGAACAGTAAACATATCATGCTAATCCAAAAAAGGAGCACAAAGTAAGATTTAAAATAATCTAATTTTGTCTATTATGTGACTGTAGATGCTAGGTCTTAACTTAGTTAACTGTTGTAAGCCCAGTCATAAACTAGGTCCGTGATGGCGAACCTAAGGCACGAGTGCCACAGGTGGACGTGGAGCCATATTGGTGGGCACAGGAATGCTGCTTTAGCTCAGCTCTGGCACGTGCATGTGCCGGCCAGCTATTTTTCAGGCTTTCCAGGCCTACTGAAAGTCAGGAAACAAGCTGTTTCTGGCCTCCAGAGGGCCTCCGGAGGGCCTCCGGAGGGATGGGGAAGGCTGTTTTCGCCATCCCCAGGCTCCTAGAAAGGGGAGAGCAATAAATGGGCCTTCTGGTTCCATCAGAAGTTGGCAAACAGGCCGTTTCCAGCCTCCAGGGGGGTGTGGAAGGCCGTTTTTGCCATCCCTGGGCTCCTAGAAAGCCTCTGGAGCCTGGGGAGAGTGAAAAAGGGGCCTTCCGGTTCCACCAGAAGTCAGCAAATGGGCCGTTTCTGACCTCTGTGGGGATGGCAAAGGCCATTTTCACCCTCCCCAGGCTCCAAGAAAGCCTCTGGAGCCTGAGGAGGGTGAAAAACAAGCCTACCGGGCCAAACGGGCCAAAAGCGGGGGGGGGGGGGCCTCCAGGGGGCACTGAATTTTGGGGGGGGGGTGTGGCTTGCGCCCCCCCCATGCTCCCCCTGCTTTTGGCACGTGACAGCAAAAAGGTTAGCCACTACTGAACTAAGTCAAAGGATAGCCAATGAGACAAAGTCTCCCACTGAATGTCATGAATTTATTTTCACTGGCTGTGTTCTGCAAATTATCTCTCTCTCCCTATCTCTGGAAAAGTCAGCATGTCCTTTTTTTGCAGGGATCTTGGCTCTACAGAAATAACCATAGACATACTAGAGAATTTGCTCAAAATGTCCTTCAAGTTGAAAACTCTGTAAGTATCTCTGATCTTATTCTGTAACTTCCAAGACAAAATGGGAAGGGGGCCATATTATCCCTTTCCCCCCTTCTCTTCTTTTTTCCCTCCTCTCATACTTTTGAAAATGCCAGTGCAGATGTTGTCATTTCCTCATGGGGAGCATTTTACTAATATTAAAAGTAATAGTAGCTCAAGCCACTATTAATACATATTTCCCAACGAGAATGCTCAGTTATCATGGATGTTGCCTGTGGATATGGTGGTTGTCCCAGAACATTTTCTGTCCACAGTACATCTCAAAACAAGCCAGAGTTTCTTAGAACCTATCAACTAAAATTTACTAATGGAAATATCAAAACTGGCAGGTGAGAATCCCTTAGAGATAGTCTGTACATTGCTATCAGTCTTGCTCTTTCGCATACATCCAATACAGTGGTGAATCCAATTTTTTTTACTACCAGTTCTGTGGGCGTAGCCTGGTGGACGTGGTGTGGCTTGGTGGGCGAGGCAGGGGAAGGATACTGCAAAATCTCCATTCCCACCCCACTCCAGGGGAAGGATACACTGAGCCTGGTGGCGCAGTGGACTAAATTACTGTTAAAGTAGTATTAGCTGCCAGCTGCCTGCAATTACTGCGAGTTCAATTCTCACCAGGCTCAAGGTTGACTCAGCCTTCCATCCTTCCGAGGTAGGAAAAATGAGGACCTGGTTTGTGGGGGCAATAAGCTGACTTTGTATAAAATAGAACACCACTTAGGGGGAGCCAAAAAGCCCTACTAAGCAGGTATATACAAAAGTATGTAGGCTATTGCTTAAAAGCATTGTAAGCCGCCCTGAGTCTCCGGAGAAGGGCGGCATATAAATCAAACTAATAAATAAAATAAATACTCCAAAATCCCCATTCCCACCCCACTCCTGGGGGAAGGATACTGCAAAATCTCCATTCCCACCCTACTCTGGGGCCAGCCAGAGGTGGTATTTGCCGGCTCTCCAAACTACTCAAAATTTCTGCTACTGGTTCTCTGAACTGCTCAAAATTTCCGCTACTGGTTCTCCAGATCCTTGTCAGAACCTGCTGGATTTCACCCCTAATACAATATGAACTGCAGGTAAGAGGGAGAACAGGGACATCAAAGGAATGTTCCATTAATGTGAGCAGTGAACACTGATAGAGAGTTTAGGATTAAAGGTGCTAAAATACTTTTAGTACATGTTAAGTTTGTGGAAGTCAGATGTGTCTGGAAGTCTGGAAAAGGCTAGTTAATATAGAAAATAATTCCTGAGATCAAATCATAGTATAAGTCATAAATTTATAAAAATATAGGAAGCATAACAATCTGTCTTAGCCAAATAGCCTACAATAATATTGTCTATGCTAGCTTTCCCTAAGTGGGAGCCTCCCAGGTATTTGAATTTCATATCTCACTAGTTTATCAAGCAATTTTAAAGCTCGCCAGGAGGGAGAAAGTTGGTTTACTTTGGTTGTGCATGTATGACATTGAATTACAAACAAGCCAGTCATATTTTAGTCTGGTATGTTACACTTCAGAACTGACTATGGAAATTTTGAAGTGATAAATAGCTTGTGCATTTTAGGATTAATTATCAACAGTAAAGAAATTAGCCATCAAGAAATATGCCATAGACCAGGGGTCTCCAACCTTGGCAACTTTAAGCTTGGAGAACTTCAACTCCCAGAATTCCCCAGCCAGCCAAGGAGCTGAAGTTCGCCAGGCTTAAAGTTGCCAAAGTTGGAGACCCCTGCCATAGACTGGTAAGGAAGCAATTAAGAACTTAGAAAAGACGTTCAGATCCTTTGATCTGTCCACATCTACAAAGATCAAGTGAAAGCTGGACTTTATAGAAATAATGTAGATATTTTTGAACTTTGATGTTGGAGAACACCCCTGAGAAAATCACAGATAACCAAGAAAAGAAACAGATCATAAAACAAATCAATCCAGAATTTTCACTCAAGGCATGTCCAAGTCCATATTATTGTATTTTGGACTTATTATGTGAGGACCCAGCTCTCTTGAATGCTTGAAATATGGAACAAAAGAGAACTGGATCTTAGCAGAAATATGGATAGACTAGATTACAGCAATGATTGATAGATTACTGGAAGACCTGAGAAGCCATATGGGAACAGATCGTCCTGGAGAAAGTCTGTCTATTTGGTTGGTAAGATTTGACACCAACGACAGCATATAATTAATGTTGTGCAAACCCAATCTCTGTAATTCTTTATGAGTCACAGTATCATATGAGCCCATAAATTTGATTCAACTAAATTAACTCTGATTGAGTTTACTATGAAGAATATGCTGTGAGCATAGCTGCTGATTGATAGTAGCTTTAAATTTTTAATGTTTTCCCAATCCCATCTGAAATTATCAGGGATTGAATTGATGTATACTTTTTTTTTTACACACATTGCAATTTCATCCTTGCCATTTCTCCTTGCCAATTCTGAACATTACAAAGTTTTGTTTCCCTGTGGAATTTCTATTTTCTGGCATGAAAACTTCAGCATACAAAGCATATACTTTAGCTAGATGCAAAGGTTCTTTCTAGTTAAAAAAATCTCAAGTAGGGCTAAGACCTATTACAATTAGATAGAACTGATGCGTTAAATGTACCAAGAGTGAATATAAAGATTTCCCTGTCCAGTCGAGTCTGATTGTAAGAGAGATGCTCATCTCTGTTTCTTATGGAAGGAGCTTTCCAGATGACAATCTCAGCTTATTAACTCCTGAGCAATTGTACTGCTTAAATGTACAAGGATCTGATAAAGCCAGATTCCAGCAAGATTCTACTACTGTGCCTAAATACTGAATTCAAAAAGAGTCTCTAAGTTGTAGTACTAGCTTGCATAAATAACTGGAGAATTCTAGATACATGGTCTAAGAATCTTCCCCCTCAAAACTTGTTTTCCTGCCTGTACCACTTAAATCTAGTAACGAGGCCCTTTTCCTGATGGCTCTCTGCTTCATCCTCTTGACTGTTTAATGCTGCATAGAAATATAATATCCAACTAGTAGTCAGATAGATATTCTTAGACTCCCATGCTGGGGAGCAATTATCACCATTGTTTGCTATCTGTATCTTATTACCTCAGCCCAGTTCTGAGCCACATGGACAGAGAGAGCTTTCCTTGTGATTGTTCTAAACTGGCACTGGACTGAAAGGGCTAGATTGAACTGTAGCTTGTAGAAGTAATAATAAAAGTTTGTGAAGCCCTTGTCCTTTTTCATCCACAGTGTTTTGCCTAGGAAAATGTCCTGCTGCCTTTGCCAAAATCAGGATGCCATTGAAACCTTCTCTAATACCATCAAGTTGGATTGCTCCAAACAATGTGTCTCAAACAACTTTGACTATGGTAGGACAAAAGCACTTTCCCAAAATACTTTGTAGTCATTCCAATCCTTTCACAGTTGTAAGTAAATTAGGTTTTGGGGAGAAAAAACAGCAGGGATAGAACAATACATGAGTGTGGCAGATGTGAATGATTTATTTACAAATTACAGATTGCGTATTAAATGAATGTATAGCCAAGCATTGGCATGCACCATAATTTTTTAATTATTTTTTTATAAAAATGTCAGATCAATCCATAAGTAGTGTGGCATCTGGGTGCCATATATTCCAATATCAGATTAAACATTATTATTACATTCAATCAACTTAATTCCCATAACAATACACATTTATATTAGATTACAGTCTATCATTCAATTATTCCCCCTATTTCTCATTATTACTTTCATTTTATCAAATAAAAATGTAATACATTAATATTCCCCTTATTTCTATCACTTATTCTAGCTTTTAATCATAACATCCTATATTTAAAAAAACTTTTTCTAATCATGTCACCTGCCTAGAAAAGGAGCGGAAAAAAAGAATAAAGAGGGAGGGAGGGAAAGACAATTCAAAACAACAACCAAGCAAAGGAATCATCCATCCATAATCTCTTGCCTGCTTTGTACTTTAATTGCTATGCTTTAAAAGAAAGAGGGGAAGGGGAAAAGCAAGTCAAAGACAATAAAAAATCATCTACCCATCATCTCTTGCCCGCTTCGATACTTCAATTGCTATGCTTTTTTCTCTTTAGACCTGTCTTCCCCCTTCTTCTTTTAAGTCTCCATCTATATCTATTTCTTGGATGTCCAATCTGAATGTTCCTCCCACCTCTACCCTCTTCCACTGCCTATTTTTGCCGAGGCCCCTGCCTCCATTTCAAACAAAAGATTTGCCTTTTTGGAACCATTGGTCACCCAGTCCATAATTCTTAATTGCTCACTCTAAGCAAAGTAGATGAGGGGGTCTCATTAACTATGAGGGAGCTAAAGGCCTGGAATTCAGGGTTGTTCTTCCTTCTCCATTTTGTGACTTGTGATAATGAGATATTATCTCTCGTTCTCAGATTATTTTTCTTTGAGTTAGCAGAAAATAGTAAAAACCTTTATGATTTAAAGGACATAATTTTTTAAATTTTAATCCAAACATTATGTTAAATGGTCCAATCTGATACCTTCTAGATAGCCTTTAGCTAGGATTTCTATGATCTGTGCTTTCAATCTTATATGGAAAGCACCATGTTGGAGAAGGCTGGTACAGTCCATAGATCAAACCTGATCTATATAATGACCACATATTATCTGTGGCAAATTCTGCTTTCTCAGTTAGAACTCTACTGTGAGTAGCTATATATTTCTAGTTTTCAAACAGATTGTCACCACAAACTCTTGTGTTAGGCCAAGCAAGCCAGTTTTTTAGCATCTTCCTTTGGAGTATAATATCACCTAATCATCCAAGCGTTAAGATGTTCTCCTGCACTGATTATTTAACATCCATTCTGTAATCCGAAACATGTCTTCTTAAGAGTAGTTGGAACTAATCCTGGGTTAAATGGGTACCAGATTGAACTGTAGGCCACATCTAATGATAATTGAATGAACTGATTTATATCTAAACTGATTTATGTCTAAACTGATATTTATATAAACTAATTTATATCTAACAAACTCAGTTATCTATTCCATCCATAGCACTTGCTACCAATGAAAGAAAAATCCTGATTCTGTTTTTTCCTCCTCCTTTTTCTTCTTTCTGAGCAGAGAAAGAGGAACTTTGGGAAACTATGCAAGATGATGTAAAGAAAGTACTGGAAACCAGAAAATTAAATGCCACCAACTTACTAAATATTATCCCTGAAAAATCTGAACATCATAATGTCACTCTATCACTCCTGGTGACCCACGGACGTACTCATTTAGGTATCCATTTTCATAAACACACACCAGATATTCTTAAATCAGTCAGTGGATTAAGTAAACTCACTCCTGATGAATATGTGGATGTGAAGTGGTCTGATAAAAATGAGTTGGATAAGCTGTACAAGTTAACAAATTTGCTACAGGTGGCTCTCAAAGCAAAATTAGCAGAAAACGGAGAGGAGACTCAAGAGATGGAGATCCAAAAGGAATTGCCTGTAGAAATTTCAGATTATGGCAATATCATCCTGAGCAATAAAAGCCATCGGAAAAGATTAAAGAACCATCTGAAAAGGGTAAAGAGAGATCACTGGCTTGGAAAAAATCCAAGGGAAAAAGAGTTATTTTTTAGGTTGTTCAGAAAAAATGTAGAATTTGCAAAAGCCACTGGAAAACCCGCAGGAGAACAAGGAAAACTTGTTTTGTATGCAATGGCAGAAAAATGGGAGAAGCTAGCAAGGGAATTAGAGCTTCAGAAGGCTGCTTCCCTTAACAGGGTTCTTCGAGCAGCACTTCATTCCTTACAGAATCACTCCATTTCGAATCTTCCAACTAAGATGCCTCTATTGACTGCTTCTATTGTAGTTAAGGATGATGCTGAAGAAACTTTGAAGAAACTTTCAGAAACTTTGAACAAACACTTGCCTGATATAACATTGTCTCATGAGACACATGTGGAGCATCATGAACAAACCATCTCTGCTCTCCCTTTGCTTCATCTTTTGAGAGACATTGTTGACAAGTTGCTTCAGGAGGAATTCTATGAAGTTGAGTTAAACACAGAGTTGGCATCTATCTTCCCAAGTGAGTCTGAAGCTCTTTTCAGGAATCTCTTTTCCCTCCTGGTCCATATTATGAACATGAACTGCAGAGAGCCCAATATCCAGATGGCTTGTGCTAAATTAATCTCTACAATAGATCTTCTCTTGAAGGACTTCAGTGTGAAAACCAGCCAGGAGACACCTGTTCTATGGAACTCCTACTTTTGGCCCACTAAAAATGTAAATGATATAATTACGGCAAGCTCCAGAAAAATGGAGAAACCTTCTAACGAGGTAAAGGATAGATAAGTAAACCTAGATAAGTAGTCCTAACAAGTACACTATTAGGAGTTTTAACAATCTCTGATTGCCTAGATGTGTCTCTTTTTTTTTCCCAGGAGACCAAATTGGTATAAATTAATTGTACATGCATTTCTGTAAAGGCAATTACTCTTTGGTTAAAAGCTTTGTTAGATTGTTTAAAATAATGTGTATGGGCGAAGACCACTTCTCTGCCTGATTCCTATGTCTGTACTCAAGGGAAAGCAACATGTGTATTTAAGTAAAGTTCTTACAAATGGTGATCAGCATCTTGAGAGAGTGGCATATAGCACAAAGCTAAAGTAAAAGTGAAAGTGAAAAGTGAAAAAGCAAAATGGGGTTCATCAGAATTAAATCAGAGATGATATGATGATACGGTTTTAAGAAAACTAGATTTGTAGGAACTGTTATTGCTTTTAAAAGGGAGATGAATCCAAATGTACTTCTTTTTTAGGGAAGGGAGCTTTTATATGGATTAGAAGCACTGCAAGTGTTTGCAATATTTCTTTCATAAAAATGAGAACTGGCCATTAAATGAATGCACTGAACAATGGCATAATCAAATGTTCTCAGTGCTAAGAAAACAGTGATGATAATGACAATAATATCTCATTGTCTCTGTCCTGATTTATCAACTGCTTTTGAAATTTGACATGCTATTTCAAAGGAACAGAATGAATATTGTCAAAAATATCTAAATATATTTAATGCTAAATTTTGCAAAAAGTTTTCTAAATAGTAAACCTGGACAATAATAAGCATAATATCTATATTAAATAAGGTTTGCTTTAATCATGATTTTCCCAAGAACCATACACAGTACTACACATAAAGAAAGTAATCATCACTTGCTTTATCTATTTCCTGGCTACTTTTAAAAAATATTTTTACCCTTACACGTATGGTATCTTCCATGCCCTAGCAGCAAAAATACTTTTCCCGTCTATATTTATAGGACTATATTTTGTCAGTGATTTATGAAGAGTTTGGTTAATATTTTGTAAACTTATGTTTTATAAAATGTATGTCTTGCATGTTCATTGTAATTTAACAATCCCAAAGTGGATTTATTATGAGCATGCATTTATAATACTCTGCCTATGGAGGTTTCCTCCCCGAATATAATTACGTATTTTAAAATGAAATTGGTGTTTTGTGGGGCTAATGGATGATTTGGCGTACAGACTCCAGATTCTTCCATCTGTCCGGTATTTAAAATGTCAAAAAAATTGCCAGGGAAAATTACAAGAGAAAATTACAGGTCACTGGAGGGGGAGCAAGAGTTCTGAAATATGCCTTTGTCTTGCCTTGAGTTTACCATGAATTGATAAGGGTCTTGGTTATGGCAAAGTATAAACCACTAATTAACCAAGATTCTATGTTCAAGATAAGCCATGATTAAAACATGTTATGGATTAGTAAATTAACTGTGTCAAATATGTGTCAGAATATTCATGACTGGGAAGATATGGTAACAAGGTCAGCCAATGAATAGGCATAGCAACTAAGTCAGCCAATTGGGAGCTGAGACAGACTTGAGCCAGGGTGCATCTTAGTCTGCAGCTTCTGAGTGCTGTGCTGAGAAAGAGAAACTGAAACCAGTGTCTGTGCATGCTGTCTGCTCTGCTAAATATGAAACTACAGTAACTGTTCTCTCCTGCCTTGTGTTGTAACTGCTACTATGTTGAACAAGAACTCTGATATTGGTATTGTAAATACATCATCTATTATTATCTATATAAAGAAGTTAATGAATCCTGCTGAATCAGTTTATCTGTGTGTGCTTCTGGATTTGATTTTTGCAAGAAACTCTGACATTATGTGTTTAGATTATAGTTGTTGCTAAAATTTTACAGGTGGGATGATATGGGCTAAGATATTCAAATTAAGCCAATGCTAGTTTAGCATTATCTGAGAACCAAGATGTTATAGGGCAGCCGAATACATATCAATGAGTATAGAGTATGTTGCTCTCTATATCATTAGTCAGGATGGAGAAGATGTTGAAATATATGGAGACCCATCTTCCATTTTCTTTCTCTTTGTTTAACCTTGCAGATAGCAAGGCAGCGAATTCCACAATCTGGGTATTACCAAAAGTTGCTGTTGGGTATTTCGGTGGCTACGGTGATGATGGTTATGGTTGCAATAATTATTTTGATTACGGTAAGCTGTAATTTTTTTCTAGAGATCTTTATACTAATTTATTAACCTACTATCTCAAAGTCCAGTAATAAAAAGATAAACTTCTCCAAACTTTCAATATATTGCTTTAGTGAAGGGCTAATATTTCTTGGAAAACACGGTAACTCAAGACTGCCACATTGCTTCAGCCAGGATGTAATATAATACCATGTTTCCCCGAAAATAGAACATGTCCTGAAAATAAGGCCAAGCCTGATTTTTGGGGTGGGCATAAATATATGCCCTCTCCTGAAAATAAGCCCTAATGATGGGGTGGGCGTGGCCAGCACAGGGACAGCCCTTCCCTTCCCCAGTCACCTCAGGGCTTCTCGGCCCCTTAATTGGATCAGTTGAGTCACTCAGGCTGCCATTCACAGCTGATTTGTGAGTGCTGCTCAGGCCGCCACCTCCAGCAAGCACAGCTGCTTTTGCAGCCAATTGCGGCTGCAAAAGAAGCCGGAGGCCAAGCGATACACCCCACACACCTCACACCCTCCTTACCTAATGATGACAGTCACAGCAGGCAATTCCATCCACGGAACAGCTGCCTCATGGGTGCCGCTCCGGCCAGTGCCTCCAGCAAGCACAGTCGTTTTTGCCATGGATTGCAGCCACTTCGGCAGCAGGAGGCCAAGCGATACACCCCACACGTCTCGCACCCTCCTTACCTAACGATGACAGTCACAGCAGGCAATCCCATCCACGGAACAGCTGCCTCATGGGTGCCGATCTGGCCGGTGCCTCCAGCAAGCACAGTCGTTTTTGCCATGGATTGCAGCCACTTCGGCAGCAGGAGGCCAAGTGATGCACCCAATGTGCCTTGCACCAGCCTTCCAAAGGATACTGTAGCAGTAGCTATCCACAATTTTTTTACTCTTATTTCGTCCTGACTGTACTAGACCATGTGTGTCAGGATGAAATAAGGGTTAAAAAATTGTGGATAGCTGCTGCTACAGTACCCTTCAGAAGGCCAGCGCAAGGCACGAGTCTCCCACTGCAGAAGTGGCTGTGACCGAGGAGTGCTTTTGGGAGAGAAGGCAAAAGGAAAGCGATCGCTTGCAAACTCCCGCCCCACTCCCACCTCTCTACCAGGCGACTCCCGGCAACCCCAGATGCCCAAAGCGCGCCCGCGCCCAGCTCCCTTTTCCACAGCGCCCAGCTCTTTATCGAGGGGATAGCATATGAGGCGGGGAGAAGCAAGACACATGGAGCGAGACAGGGCTCGCTCCTCTTGCTGTCTCTTCTCACCTCCTCGCCAGGCATGTCAGGGCGTCCTGCCCCTGCCCAAATTGGATTCAATTTGGGGGTAGCAGGTGGGGAGGGGTGGGGCTGGGGAGACGTGAGACGTGAGATGTGTCTTACCTGCTTTGTAGCTCCGTCGCATGTCTCACCATAGTCTGAAGGCAAACACATTGTACGGTAAAAAAATCTCGTGAGTTCAATCAAACTTCTCAAACTCGTGAGAAGTTTGGTTTTACCCTACAACGTGTTTGCCTGCAGACAACAGCGAGACACGCGACGGAGCTACAAGGCAGGTAAGACGCGCATCTCGCATCTCCCCAGCCACACCCCTCCCCACCTGCTACCCCCAAATTGAATCCAATTTGGTCAGGGGCAGGAGAAAAGGGAGAGTTTCTTATTGAGAAACAGAAAAAGATAATTGTTTCCTGTGCCAGTCATTGATTCTTTTTTCTCACAGTGAAAAATCTTTATATTACTCTCTCACAATCTCACCTTTCTTTTTGGATTAAAACTTCAGGTCTGGGAAGGCAGAAAGTTAGTCAGAGGATGAAGGGATGGGATTGAAAAATTTTAGCAACTAGTTTTCTGCCTGGTTGCTGGGTGCACATCGCCTACTCAGCTTCCTGCACCACGGGGGGGGGGGGGCGTTTTTGCCCTCCCCAGGGTTTAGAGAGGAGGACGAAAACATCCTCCCCATGGCTCCAAAGGCCATCCAGAGGCCAGAAACAGGCGTTTCCGGACTTTGCACTTCCAGAGCCTCCACGCAGGCCCTATACTTACCTCCCATCCAAAATGGGCCACATGGAGACTCCTGGGAGGGGACGGGAGGGGAGGGGAGGGCCAGCCAGTCCTTCCAACTACCAGTTTGGCAGAGCAGATGTAAAATTAGCATCCTGTCTGAACCGGCTGAATCCCACCCCTGAGAGGATGCCTCCAAGTTCTAGCACTTTGCTAATCTGGTTGAAACTACAAGGGAAAAATCAGCATTCTTTTCAGACTGCCCTACCACAAACCCAAATGACAGTTTCTAGCTGAGTGCAGGAAACTACCCAAAATAATTTGCTGCCCAAATTTGAGCACCAGAGAGTGAATTTATTTTGGCGCCTATGAAAGAAGATTATGTGAAAGCCTCTCACTCTCTCTAGCTGGAATTTAATTGAGTTAATGATGCTACAAAGTTTATTTGTGTCCTGGCATAATAGGAATGGAGAAGTGCCTTGCACAATGCTTTTGAGGCTCATCTCTTCTGCCACAAATTCATTTACCTAGAAAGTGTATCCAATTGACTGGGACTTGGATAAGAAGGCCTAGATATGAGGTTGACTTTTCTCCAACCCTAACAGAAGAAACCACAATATGTGATGAAAGAGCACCTTCTTGCTTATGTCACATTCATAAAATCCTCATGACTGCAGTTGGAGGACAAAGAAAACAAAGCAAAAGACTGAAATTATATATCCAATGCATGTAGAAGCCATACAAGAAGCAATCTTACATACAAGAGTCAACTAGTGCAGAGTTGCTATGGCAGTTCTTGGGGGGCCCTAGAGTGGGTCATGTTACACCACTGCTCTGCAAGCTGCACTGTTGCTGGTTTGCTTCTGGGTGCAATTCAAAGTGTTGGTTATTATCCTTAAAGGCCTGCATGGCATAGGTCTAAGATATCTGAGAAACCATCCCACCCCAATGAGACTGGTCCACCCCATTCACACCAGCAGAGGAGACATGCTGCAGGCCCTATCACTCAAGGAATTTTGGCTGGTGAGGTCCAGGAGAAGGACCTTCTCTGCTGTAGTTCCTGCCCTTTGAAATGTCTTACTTCATGAGGTGAGATCCCACCTATCTGACCTTCCATAAGGGCCTGAAGGTTCTGCCAGATGATTTGGGGCCCCAATGGGGGAGCATCACATGGAGGTGGTTGATCCCACCTCCCACCCAGTGCACATCCTGTTTCCTCTCTCCCTGCCTGTTTTACTTTTAGTTATTTTTTATTTGTTAATTTTATCTTTGATTGTAACTTCATTTTTATCATCTTAGATAAAATGGTTTTAATACTTTTAATGCAATAAATCATCTAGGATCGCCTTGAAACAAGATGGATGGCAATTAAATCTAATAAATCAACAAATGACTAGGTCAAGCTGGGCAGGTAATGATAAAATATTCAAACTGCTGCCAGAGCAATACTTAATTTTAATATTTTACCAGTACCTCAGGAACAGAAGAAGAGGAACCAAAGGCACTTCAAAGAAAGTGTAAGTAGCCTCAGCGTGCAAGTCAAGATTATTTCTCTTTAAGAATTTTTTTTTGAGAAAAAGTTTTTATTTTATAATCAAACAAACATACAATTCATAGTCAATCATACAATGTATCATTTAAGTACATTTTTTTATCTTCTTCTAACAATATTTGTCATATCTTAATTTTATCATCTCATTTATTGTGACATTTCCCCCCATTTTCTTTACTTTACTATTAATACATTTATCTGTACTTCAATTTTATCCCCTCTCCTCCTTCAACCCTCCTTCCTCACACATCCCCCCCCCCCCGATTCCCAGAGCAAAAACAGGGTATAACATTTAACAAACATAAACTAAAATAAGCTAACTTACCACAGAATTCAACACTCCCTCTCACTCTTTAACTCCTCTTTTAACAATTATCCATCAACCTACCCTTTATAAATTCTCTTGTCACTTTTCCATTTGTTAAATCATGTCTAACTTAAACATTTCTTCTCATATTACTTTTTAAAAACCCATAATCTTAAATTGGACATTTTAAAATCTCTTAATACATCAATAAGACATCCTTCAAAGTATAAATTTCAAAACTTTTACAAAACTGTCCATTAAGGTTTAGTATTAACACTTCAATAAATTTGGAAAGAGCTATCCAATTTTAATTAAACCTTTTTACTTCAATAAAACAATAAACTTATCAAATTTATCACTGAAATCCTCCTCAAAAGTCTATATTTCCCCCCCAATCCTTCCTTTTCAGTAGTACTTCTTCCGCATTACTCTTAAATCATATCTGACTTAAACCTTTTATCACATATAACTTATAAGAATCCCTTAATCCTAAATTAAACATTTTTTTAAAATTCCAAAACTTTTACAAGACTATCCATTAAAATTTAAATTAACAATTTTAATACTTCAATAAGTTTAAATTTAAGAAAGCTATCCAATTTTAATTAAACCTTTTAACTTCAATAAAACAATAAACTTTTCAAATTTATTACCAAAATCCTCCTCCAAAAAAAAAAATTAATCTCCCATTCTTCATTTCTTTCTATATCTTTTCCATTCCTTTCTCTTCAGTATTTTCCCCCCTTTTTCAGCATTGCTTTTCCCCCTGCTTTTATTTTCAAAAATTTTTGAATTTTAAGTTGAGGTTGATGTATCTTTAAGACTCTTTCTCCTCTTATAATTATATCCTTTAATTTGAAACCGCAGTTCCGACTCTTCCTGTTCTTATAATCAATCATTTCATCCCTTAAATGTTGATTCTGTCTATAAAACTAAAGATTGTCACAATATTTGCCATTTTGCAGTGAAGAGTCTGATTACTGTTTTCCTGTTAATTGCGTGGAGGCCCCTAGCAAAACCTCTATATCCTGTGTAATAACCTCCATCTTAATCCTGACAACCTCTTTTTTGTCCTCCAGAATCACATCAGTCAAGTTGATTTCTTCATCTTTTCCAGCCAGCAAATCTTTGTTATTATTTCAAATTTGAAAGGTTCTTTCAATTGATTCTATTATGACAGAAGTAAAAGAGTTTAAAAGTTCTTGAAAAACTCTTACAGTCACAACTTGTGAATTTGCTGACTCATATGATGAAAATCCTCCAGCCCTATTGTCAGCCATATTTCAATCTTCACTTTATATTAATTCCGCTGTCAGGCCAATAAATCCAGTTATTTTCCACAAAGTTTAAAAATTAAAATTGATTAAAATTTATGCCTTAGTCTTTTCCATTCAGCTTCCACTTTAAATCTTTTTCTTTGTGTGTAATCCAGTAGCTTTAACAATGTTACCAGCATTAATAAGCACTTTCGATAGTAAGTTTCGTTTTCACGCCCTCAGGCACCATTTCCCCTTTGTTGTTTAAAACGGAGTTAAAGATCAGTATTTAAAATTTTTTGTTCTCCTGAGTTGCTCTGCCAGCATCCAAAGTCGAAGTTCTTATAATCCTTAATATTGCTTGCTGGTGTGGACGTGACACCTTGTTCTGCATATAGCAGAATCATCCCCGGTCCAGAGAATGAAGGGCTTTCAGGAAGCTCGCACCCTGCAAGCAGGCTTAAAAAGAAAAACCTGGAGATCTAGGAGCTCTACCCAGACCCTTCTGCTCTACCCTCCCCCTTTTCCCCGGGGGGGGGGGAGTTTCAAGTCGCTAGGCAGCCGGTTTTTGCTGTTCTAGCGACTAAACAGAATCCCGGGACTGGAGCTCCTAAAGGAGTGTCCGTTCGGCGTGCGTGGAGCCACCAAATCGCTCTCTAAGAATTTTTGAAGTGGTTCAGAATCAGTGGTGGGTTGCCCTCGGTTCAGACTGGTTCGCAAGAACCACTAGTAAAACCGGCAGGAGGCCCTGCCCACCACCCCAGATGTCGTCATCGGCAATCTGCACATGCGCAGAAATGATCCCGTTGCGAACCAGTAGTAAAGGTAAGTAGAACCCACTCCTGTTCACAATGCATCTGCAGATCCACATTTACAGGATACCTAATATGTAAAAAGTCTCATAACGTGCTTATTTCATTGTTCAACAGTAGAAAGACATTCTCGTAGGAAACAGGAAAAGGAAAGAGAAAAACTAGAAAACCCTCACATTCAGAAAGAGCAGTGAACATTGTTGACAACATCAAATGGATTTTTAAAAAAAATCATGCCAGAGATTAAAGGACTAAAACAATATTTCTGTTTTCTTAAAGTTAGACTTTAGCTTTTATGGTCCTTGGTTAAGGATCAGAATGGGAACTGTAATCCAGTGCATTAGGCGTTGTGGATTGGAGAAAGTTGCATACACCCTTCATAATATCTGTATTCATCCTAGCTAAAGATTATTCTTTTTATGCTTCACAGCAGCAGTTTTTTTAAAAGAATTTCAGATTTTCTCCTATTTATACTTTATACAAAGCAAAGACACAGTTCAAGCTTCAATTATTTTTAGGTGGCTTTCTTTCTCTTCTCAGAAAAATAATGGCACCATATATAAATATATTATATATCGATATACAGTATTATATAGATAATGTTTTTAGAAGCATCTGAGAATAAAGAACACTGAATTTACTACAATGATAATACTTGACAAAAGTTGAATAGACTGATTGGAAGAATATCTACCAGTAGTTTAATAAGCACATTGTAATGTCATTTTTTATTCTTTTTATATCTACAGAAGTTCAGGAGAAGAAGAGGGAGGTGAAGAAACCCTATCATATTATGATCATATATAGCTCTAATAGAGCTGTATATCACCTAAACCACTGTAAAATTTATTTTTGTGGTTTATATTGAATATTATTAAATATATTATCTGACATGTACCTTTTTTATTGCTATCTTTATCCTAATGCTTAAAAACATTTCAGAATAGCCATTATCCCATCGGGAACAACTGCATTTCTATTAGGCTAACGTTCTTACTACTCATGGAGATAGTGGATATCATTGATAAAATCTATAGGTTTCCTGGTGCCAGAAAGATGCTTTACAAATGTGTAGAACCTTCACGTGATGTTTGTATGGAGCCAAGCTTACCTTCCCATGTATGTATTCATTTAGTAATTACATCTCCATAAAATGTCCAATAATATTTTCAGGTTTCCAAATAACACAATATAGTATCTGTGTATATCTGTAACTATACGTATGCCTATAAATTGTAACATAAAAAATAGCAGGGAAGGAAATAAAACTCATAGTGAGAGTAAGAATTCACATCATTTACAGCACAAAATGAAAACATAGTAGATATTAAAAAGGCTGGGGAATAAAACAATATTCACTTGATATCAAAATAACAGACTTAGCATTATAAGACTATTCTCCTTTTTTAGTGAAAACATTCTGCTGTATTTTCCTCACTTCATTTGTCAGGAGCACCTAAAAAAACCTCTGAGAAGGCTTTCAGGGTACAAATTGAGATGTGAGTTTTCTAAAATGTTGGTTCCAATTCAAAAGAGCAATGGATGTAGAGCCCAAACAGTCTGTGCAGCTAACTGGAGTGGCATGGCAAACTGCTCAGTCTCTTAAAAAATCTTGTAGCATTATTTTAGCCAATCAAAATTTCAATGCCCTTAAAAACAATATACTGTGGAAGATAATCACAGCAGGATGAAGAGTAGGCCAGTTGTCACCTATGGGAAAAATCAGAACCAGCTTATCAGCCGAAACTGATAGAATGTTTATTTCTTGTCACAGAGACTGCTCAGGTTCTTAGGGGCAACATCGGATCAGGAAATTCTTTGCCAACCCCATTGAGAATTGAATGAATACTTTAAACCAGCAGTCCCCAACCTTTCCAGCTCTGCAGACTGGGGGCGGGGGAGTGGGAGGTTTTGTGTGTGTGTATGCCATTTGCGCAAATGCAGTTTTGTGCCCTTGCGCTCTTGTTTACCACTTGTGCGGCTCACTTCCCAAAAGGTTTAGGCATCTCTGCTTTAAACATAGATATATACATACACATATTAGAAATTTTGAGAATATTCGTAGTCTGTTCTCCAAGCTTACTGTTTAGCTCCCAGATTAGGTAACATCTTCAGTGGGGTTTTGGATAAAATGTCTCAATTTCTTCTCTGCTTATATAGGTACTGTTTGGTTTTGTGGTCAGTTGGTCATGTGACTGGTTGTTTATGGGGCATGAAATTCAATTGGTGGTGAGGTGGTCAATTCTGTCGCTGATTGGTGGTTCAGATGGTCTGTTTCCTTATTCATTAATATGCTGGTTCAAACTCGATGTGTTTGTTGATGGATCCATTCAGTGAATTTGTGTGCATGATGGGTTTTGGCATGGCTGATGACTTCAGCTTTGTCCCAGTTGAAATGGAGTTGTTTGCTGTCAGCACGGTTGGGTCTAGGCCCACAATGGTGAACCTATGGCACACGTGCCAGAGGTGGCATATGGATCCATTTCTGTGAGCACACGAGCCGTTGCCCTAGATCAGCTCCACCGCACATGCGTGTGCCCCTCCCACCAACCAGCTGATTTTTGGGTCTCTGCGCACATGTGGGATGGGCATGAACTCCCCTCCCAGGAGTCTCCACGCAGCCCGTTTTGGATACCAGGTAAGTACAGGGCTTGCACGGAGGCTCTAGGAGGGTGAAAACTGGGTCTACAGAAGTCCAGAAACAGGCTATTTCTGACCTCCGGAGGGCCAAGGGAGGTCATTTTCACCCTCCTGGAGGCTCCAGGAAAGCCTCCAGGGTCTATGGAGGGTGGAGTGTGAAGGGTGGAAAACGGGCCTACCGGAAGTCCAGAAACTTCCGTTTCTGGCTTCCGGAGGGACAGGGGAGGCCGTTTTTGCCCTCCTGGAGGGTCCCGGAAAGCCTCCAGATCCTTTGGAACCTATGTACGGTGAAAAACGGGCCTACTGGAAGTCCTGAAATGGGCTGTTTCCGGCCTCTGGAGGCTTCAGGGAGGCCTGCTAGGCCCAAAAGGGGGTACAAGGGGGTCATGCGCATGTGTGTGTGTGGGGGGGTGGGAACCACAAGGGGGTCGCATGCACCTGCGCATGGGGTGAGGTAGTGTGGGGGGATTGCGCACGTGTGCGCAGGAGGTGAGGCATGTGGGGGGTGGGCATTATGGGTGTGGGCAGGCACACACTATCACGTGCGCACACAAACTTTTGGCACCATAGGAAAAATAGGTTAGCCATCACTGATCTAGGACTTTGGGTCATGCTGCTCGTGAATTCTGGTTTTTAATTGTCCTCCTGTTTCTCCAGCATAGAACTGGTTACAATTTTTGAGTTCACTTTGTATATTACGTTGTACCTATCCTTCCTTCCGTGTACTGCCTATTATTCCTGTTATTCCTAAGGGCTGCAGTAGTCTGGCAGCTATTCCTGATGTTCCTTTGATGTATGGCAGGACCTGTTTCCGTGTTACCTCTCGCTGTGTGGTTTTCTGGGGTTCAGGTGCCATGTATCACAATGTAAAATTCTTGGGATAGCCATTGGGGAGGAAAACGTTGAAAAGATGTTTCTCCTCTGCTTTTCTTAGGGATCTGATGCTGCCATGTGTTTTGGGTCTCTTAAAGTGGGTCTGGACGCAGCTGCTTTTACGTGCTGTGGGTGATTGCTTGTGAAGTTCAGAATTTGGTTAGTGTGCTTGGATTTCTGGTCAGTTTACTGTTTTTCTGTCTCCTCATATCCATATCAAGGGAGACGTAAAATCCATAAAACTAGCATACATACATATATTGGGCTCCCTTGATCCTACATCTAATGCTTGAGGAAAAACTCAAGTTTCAACAGTCTTCTGTAATTTATAGCTCAATGTCTTATGCAAACCTTATGCAAACCTTTACAGTATCTAAATCATAGAAGGGTTGGCTGGATTACAGAAAAGCTTTCCAGTTTTGGTTGTGATTCAGTCCTGCAGATAAAGATCCAACTATAGGGGGAGGGCCAATTTAAACCTTGAGAAATCTAAATTGATTTTTACAATGTTAAGATTAACCAGCTGGAATCAGGTGCAAAAGTGATTTTAAAAAGTTATTTCAAGTGAACTTTGTGAGTCATGCCCTAGGCTCAACATTACTATAGCTCAGTAATGCCAACCACTTAATTTAAACATAGCTATTGTTAAAATAATTGGAATTAGATCTTGTGAGAAGCTAGGATTTCTAATATCAGATATCCATATTCACACAGAAGTTAGCCATGCAACCATAACAGAAATTTTGCAAATAAGTACGACAGGCTTTCAACAGTGTTCTTATCAGCTAAACCTCTTTGGTGACCCCAATCCATCAGAAGCTCCTAAGCAATCCATCCCTGACTAACAACTGCCAACTTGTGCCTTGAGATGGGTTATTTACTTTGACATTATGGGTACATGCATATAGCAACCTTAGTGGTAATATTTGCGCACCATGCTAATCTTAGTGTTCACTTTGTTTATTATGGGTCAGCTGGTACAAACACAGCTTGTTTAGGTAGTAACAGTGTTTTTCAAACTTGACAGCTTTTTAATATTTGTAGCTTCAGCTGCCAGAATTCTGGCAGCCAGCATTTTGGGAGTTTCAATCCACACATCTTAAATTACCAAAGTTTGAAACTTCACAGCTTAATGCATTAGAGAAAGCCAGAACACAGAGAAGTTAAGTAGCTGAGCATGTTGCGGCAAGGCAGGAAGGAGAAACAAGAGCCAGGCTTCCAGACATGCCATTCTTTTGTTCAAACCCCCATCTGAAAATCCTGTGTGACCAATCAATCAGGCCTGTTGTACCTTAGGACCGCCCTATGCCTGAAACAACCAAAACCTTGAGCCCCATGTTTTCTTCACTTTGGCACCATCATCATTAGCATCCTCAGGAGGGTGCAGGGAATGGGAACATTCGACCGGCCTGATGGAGTTTTCCACTAAGCAGCTGACCTGCTAATTACTGTACCTGAGACAGGATGGAGACCGGGGCTTCTGAATGCTGGCAAGCTGTGACATCCTTTCTCTGAGGAGATTGCTTCTCTGAAACATTGGGGAAAGGGCCAGGCAGGTGTGACGGAACAGGGGCTCGTTTTTTAGATATTGTGAGGCAGTAAGCAATATCTGTCTGAACAGCAAACGCAGCTGGTATTAAGGCTGGAGTATTGACGCTGTTACTGATTATTCCTAAGGTGGTTTGAGGTAGTCCTCGACTTATGACCACAATTGAGCCCAAAATTCCTGTGGTTAAGTGAAACATTTGTTAAGTGAATTTTGCCCTATTTTATGACTTTTCTTGCCTCAATTGTTAAATGAATCACTGCAGTTGATAAATTAGTAATCCGGTTGTTAAGTGAATTTGGCTTCTCCATTGACTTTGCTTGTCAGAAGCTTGCAAAAGGGGATCACATGATCTTGGGATACAGTAATGGTAATAATTATGAACCAGTTGTCAAGCATATGAATTTTGATCACATGGCCATGGGGAAGCTGGAAAGGTCATAACTGTGAAAAATGGTCGTAAGTCACTTTTTTCAGTGCCATTGTAACTCTGAACAGTCACTAAATGAACTCTTGTAAGTCGAGGACTACCTGTACTTCCTTTTTAAATCAAGCTTAGAGAAAAACGTTATGCATGTGCCAGCCCTTCAAGGTAGGTGAGGTCAAGAAGCAGGCAGCACAGGGATTCCAGAAATATTCTTTCTGGGATCCCTCAAATAGAGAGAGATCAAAGGGAGGGCTGTTAGTCATATTATGGAGTACACAATTCCAAATCGGTTAAATCCAGATTGGAGCGAAGGATCTTGTTTTTCAGCAATGAATCTTTAGAGCCCTCTGTTGGCTAGATCAAGCAATTGCATTTACTCAGTATCCTTCCTCTTATCTATTCTGCCGGTGGAGATATAATGCAATTAATTGTCCAACCAACCATTCCCGATGTGGCATTTTCTAGACAGGTTGGATTAAAGTATTAGAATCACCTTGATCAGAATCTAAAAATTTATATCGAAGAAGTCACATTTTATTTCTACATTACCCGCCTACCCTTCTCCACACCAGGTCTTTCTGACATTCATCTAAATGCCCAAAGCCTGAAAAATGATCAGGGTATGATTGACATGTCTCTCTGGACTTAGCTTCTTATCTATCTCTTCTACAATCACTCTTCCTATCTTCAAATTTCAAAGGCACTTGTACCAAAGTAGGACACCTCAATTTACTAATCATGTTGTGCCATAACTTATTTAACCATAATTGGTGAGCATGATTCAGGAATAACACCGAAGTATAATAAGCAATGATTTATAAATGCTCAATGGCTGGTGTTAAATTAAATGAGCTATGTGGCGCAGTGGTTAGAATGCATTATTGCAGACTAACTCTGCACACAGTCTGTAGGTCAAATCTGACAGTCTCAAGATCCTTCCATCCTGCCAAAGTCGGTAAAATGAGGGCCCAGATTTTTTGGGACAATATGCTGTCATTCTAAACTTCCCTGTAAAATACTATAAGGTGGCATTTAAGGCTAAATGCCATTGCTATTAAATCAGTTAAGCCATATGAATTGGTGAAGCAAATGATCTAGCTCAGTTTTCCCAACAGGTGAAGTGTGTACATGAATGTGTATACGCAGGCAAAAACACAAAAGACTGGTCAGGGAAACAGCATCATCATTTAATTTTGCCAACTCACAGGAGGAGAACTGTAAATGTGGAAGAGTGCAAACTGGCCCTCGGAGAAGGAGTGCAAATGGCATTTTGTGAAGCACACGTATACAAGCATGCAAGGAGTACAGGACTAGACAGGTCCAGGAGGGATGAGGTTGGCTTTTTAATCTAACATTCGTAAATGGAAAAATGCAGGCATTCTTTTCAAGAGAAGAAAGAAAAGCACAACACACGTGGAAGCCATTCCAAACTTGGCTTAACTTGAAAAGAAAGAATAGTCATTCAGGAGGAACTGGGAGGAACAAGACCTATTCCTGTTTCAGTTTGGATGAAACATAAATATGGATCCAGCTTGTACAGTAGATTGGAAGGAGAAACAAAGTGCTGGAATTTTTTTTAAGAAACAGGAAATTCTACATTCCCAAATGAAATTCTCAGACACCAAAGAAAAAGCAACAGCCGCTTCGTTTTGGAAGTATAATACAACCACAACCAAAGCCTGATGAACTTTCATCAATATTTTTTATAATAAACTATGATTAGGTCTTTAAGAGGGAAAATCTTTGCAGGCTTCATCAAGATGAAGACCCAGACACCATGTCATCGTTAACAAAGGTCAAGGATACCAGCATTGGTAGTAAAAGAAGATGACGGAATGTCTCAATCAACTCCTCACAATTAAATAAAACTTCCCACCAAAATTTCTATTTAGCCTGCCATCCCTGTAGAAACTGAGAAATAGAAAGAGGGCAGAGACAGGTGAAAACAAACCCAAATACGAAAACAATGAGGTAAGACGATGTAGAAAAGCTACTGCTAAACTTTGCTTCTCATCCCGGACAACAATCTACTCCAGCAGCTGCTTCCAATGGTTAGTCTGTCCATTACCATTTCTAGCTGGGAAGTTCAAGAGTTTTCTCCCTCCTTTTCCCCCAAGCCTCCTAACCCAGAAGGCTCTGTGACTTGTGCAATTCTAGTAGAATAAGATTGACAACAAAAGACAGAAGAAATAGGCTTGGGATTGGGGATACGACTAGATACCGTCTGAAAACCGTAATTTGACAGAAATGTTCCATCAGCAGTGGGGAGGAGAGAAGGAGGGAAAAAGAAATTGAAGAATGAAGATGCAACGTACCCCTGTAATAGACATGCCAACAACAGTCATTCACAAGTAGTGAAAAAAACAGTGCTCTAAGTAGAACTTAAGTGCTCCTCAACACCCAGTGTTCTAGCTGTACAACCGAGTTTTGTCCAGCTTTCCTAAAGCAGCAGGAAGACACACAAATGCCCCCTTCGTTTTTATTGAGGCTCCACTGGATCTTGCTGGTTTCTAAATCCAGAGCTACATTTCTTTCCCTGGTGAAGTTCCTGCTGATGTAAGGTTAGGTATGTTGCTTCCCCTCTAGCCAACACCTTATCGAGGCCCAGTTGCTGCAGTTTCTCTGCCAGGTTCAAGCTGAAGATGCTATTCGGACACTTCTCAGGCTTTTTGTGTTGCAGTGGTTGCAGTCCTGAAGTCCAATCAGCATAGCTATCCAAGTGGTAGTGACACAGTGAAGCCAAAGAAGAAAAGCAAGAGGAGGAGATTGGATCCCTAATAACGCAGGGCAAGGACATGAGCGTGAGTCCTTGGCTCTGTGCAGAAATGCCTTGCTTTGTCAGTAGAGTCACCAGTCCAAGCTCCTTCTCTTTCTTCTCCTGCCTGTGTTGTTCCTTAAGGTGGGACTGAGGAGGGGAAGACAGGCTCAGCCCCGTGCAGGGCCCACAAGACGGCACAACTGTATTATAAAGACTAAGGAAGAGGAGGAAGGAAAAAAAAACATAAAGGCTTTAATATGTTTGGGTTAGGTGCTTAATTGCAAACATGCATCACAACCCACCTTGATTTGTTCTCCAATAGCCTCTTAATCTGTGCAGGCTGGGAATTCTGGCAACTGGGAAGTTTCTTTCACAGAAACTCTTTAGAACAATATCTAAATTACATGGTATTTTCTCCACTAGGTGCAGATGCCCATGATTACCTGGGTCCTGAAAATACTAATTTTTTATATAAAATAAGAAAGGAGCACATAATGGGACTCCGCCCTCTTCCGTTTAGTCTGCAAAGTAAAGGAAAGCTTTGCAGGATGTGGGCTTGTGCTCCATTTCCACAAATTGCTCCTACTCATGAATAGGAAAAGAGAGTTGCCCTAATATTTTGGAGGCTTGATTGAGGACCCTCTTTCCGAATTATAACATCATTTTATAAAAGGTACTTTTTGGTTCCCTTTGAGGTAATTGAGGCAGGCTCCTGGCAATTCATATGGGCTCCAGGTGTACCCAAACCTGGCTGAGAGCTAAAAGACTCTGAGCCTTTAAGGCTCAATTCACCACAATTTTCTTTTTAATTGGGCCTTCTGCAAAACAAAAGAAAGGTTGGAACTAGCACAGCATGTGAATTCTGTGTCAGCCGTAACATACTCTTTTTTTAGCACTCTCCTAAGCTACAGGAGGGCTGCCTCTGTCACTGGCCCCCTTCAAGTGTGGGGGACTACATTTCCCAAAATTCCTCAGCCATGCGTTGAGTGCAGCAGCACCTGCTTTCTAAAATCAAGTACCTGATCTTGGTGTCCAGAAAGAAGATATTTCCATCTTGGTACCTGATAGAAAAAGATGGTGGAGACAGGAAAGCTCTGACCCATTTATTAATCCTATAGTGCAATGATGCCTAACCTTTTTGCCATCGCGTGCCAGGAAGGGGGGGTGTTGCGGAAGGCTCATTTTTTGCTGTTCCCAGCCTCCAGAGTCACTCTAGGAGTCTGGGGAGGGCAAAAATGGCCTTTCCCACCCCTCCTGGAGACCCTCCAGAGGCCAGAAACAGCCCTTTTGCCAACTTCCGGTGGGACCGGAAGTTGGCAAATGAGCTGTTTTTGACCTCTGGAGGGACTTCAGGGTTGTGTATGGAGAAGGCCATTTTCGCCCTCCCAGACTCCTAGAAAGGCTCTGGAGCCAGGTGAGAGAAAAACTGATCTTCCCCACCCACCCGTCACCCCTACAGAGGCAGAAAGAACCTGTTTCCCTACTTCTAGTAGGCCCAGAAGGCCCAAAAATCAGCTGGCCAGTGTGTACATGTGCAGCAGAGCTGAGCTACACATGCCACTTGTGGCACATGCCATAGGTTCACCATCACGGTTATAGTGGCTCCTAACATTACTATCAATTGCGGGGGGGGGGGGTGTCACCAAGGCAACAGGTAGTTAATGATTGGTTATTCAGCCTCTTTTTTTCCTGTTTCTTCAGTGACTAATATATATTTTTACAAACATATTCACACATATATTCCTAGGGCACACTAAAAACTAGGCCACATTGACTAAATTACATTAAATATAATGTACATTTTCTTCTAAGAACTTCCTCACTTCTTTAACACAGGATGTTTGAACATTCCTAAGACTGGAACGTTTTCCCTTTAAAAATATCAATGGGTACATGATAAGGTAAGAAGACCTTACCCTTGTGCCATCTGTCTCTGAATTTTTGAGTTTTCTATAGTTTTAAAAATTTTAATCTGTGTGGTTTTAACATTTTAATTATTTCTCTATTTGTTTTATAGTCTTTAAGCCACCTAGAGGCCCCTAATAGGACAGATGGCTGTCATAAAAATTTAATAAATGAATAATAAATATTGGCCAATATTATGATTGACCTATGAGGTCAGATTTCTGGTTCACCCTGTACATCTTAGCCATGAAAACCAGCTGCGTTATTTTAGACCACTCATTCTCTCTCCACCCAACCCACCTCAGAGGGTTGTTGTTCTGGGGAGTAAAGGAGAAGGAAGGTGTGTTGGATATGCTCGCTGCCTTGAGTTATTTGTCAAAACAATAAAGGCAGGATACAAGGAAATAAATAAATAATCTATAGGTTCCAATTGTTTGGATTTTTTCTTTTTGTTTTGCATAACAATAGCATAGCACATAGACTTATATGCTGTTTCACAGTGCTTTATAGCCCTCTCTAAGCAGTTTACAGTGTCACCATATTGCCCCCAACAATCTGGGTCCTCATTTTACCAATCTTGGAAGGACAGAAAGTTCTGAAATACGCTTTGTGTAAAGAAATACTTGAAGCTTAAAGATGTTCCAGGCTCAGATAAACACCACCACTGACATCATTTTCCACAGTGGAATGGTTCCTTGCCACCCTTCTTCAAATATTAATGATTGTCCATTTTTGATTTAGGAAAAGATCTCAACAGCATTAGTTTGTTAGTTTTTCATTTTCATCTTTCTGAGGACAGAATCAAGTAAAGCCTCAGCATTGAAAGTCAGCATCACAAATTTCATTTCAGTTAGTTTGCAGAAAAGCAAGAGGGGTTGGCAGTGAAGTCTGCAAAAAATTAGTGGGTTAAAATGTTACTTTCCCAGAAAGGCTGAATCTAGCTGCCCATATCAACCGCCAAGGGATGGCTGCTGGGTTTGCAAACTGCTATAGGTTAGCTACAGTGAGTTTGAGTAGCCAATGGCTCAGCAAACAGTGGAAGCCCTATTGTTTATTAATTACATTATAATATAGTGATCTGGACACAGCAGTTGGAATTTGTTGACCTGGGTTGAAAGTTTAAGCTTGTCATATACAATCCGTCACAATGTTGTATATAAATTCATAAATCTCCATGTAACCCAGGATCATAAGAGCTGTAGTCCAATGTTTTCTGGTGAATGACAAAAAAACTGACTTAAATAAGCCCCTTCCTTCCTTCATTACTTTATTCTTTTCTTTTCTTACAATGAGCTGTTTAGCAGAAAGGAGACCCATATGCTTTGCTTATCACCCAAATCCTCATCAATCCATTATCCTTCAGCAAAACCTTCTGAACATTAACCGAGCAAAGACAAAGGTCTCCAAAACAGGGGAAGGCTGCTCATTCGATGCCTCTGAATTAAGAACCTTTGACTCCTTTAAATTGGCAACTGAACGGGAAGATAAAGGGAGAAAAGAGGCTCAGAGCAACTAAAAGCCTCTGAAGAAGTATTTGAGCAACTGCATCCAACATTAATGTTGACCGAGGGCAGGTGCCTGTGTTTTATTATCCCACAATGACTTTTTATGGGCTGTCCTGCAGGTGAATTCTTAGCCAGGGCTTCATCTGGGCTGAGTCTCAGCTTTGACCATCCAACAGTTAAGTAAGATATCCCCAAGCATATGCAGTTTATCATGCCAGTTTTCTGATCAGGCTTGATCACCAGAAATCATTTTAAATCAACCCCAACATTAAGGAGTTATAACTTCCTCCTCCCAGTTCTATGAACTTCCATTCTCTGTTTCCTGCAAGGCCTTGCTCCTCCCTGCAGCCATTATTCAAAGGGCTTGGGTCCCCTTTTCTCCAACCAGGGTCACTCGGGAGGAGATGAATCAAGGAGGGAAGTTCTGCTCCTGGATGGAGAGGAAGGAAGCAGCAAGCAAGGATGTCTTACTTCAGGACTCCTATCCATATGCCCAGAAATCGTGCATATCAGGAGACATGCCTGAAGTCAGGATTTGACAATGAGGAAGGAGGAGAATGCAAGACAAGAGGTAGAAAACAAAAATCCCAGATGTGCCCATACACATCCTTTATGTAGGAAATGGCCTTCCCATGTAGAAGAAGGACAGGTGGCTGGAAAGCTTAAGGGAAGGGCAATAGGATGCTTACCTGGGTGTCACCACGGTAACCTCTTTGCTAGAGTGCATGATGCAACAGGTGGTGATGGTGAAAGTAGGCGGGGTCTGGGGCAGATTGTTAACGGAGTGAAAAACTAAATGGGATAGGAAAACAAAGGGTTAATGAATGAGTAGAATGGGGAGGGGGGTCATGGAGGTGGACAAACATCAAGGGGAAAAGGGAAGGGGAAAGCTTCTATGAACAATAGGGCATTAAATTTCATCCAATATGTTAGCAATGATTCATAGCCTCCAGGTGGAAAAGGAGTGGAGAACCTGTGGCTCCCAAGATTTTACTGAACTACAACTCCCACCATCTCTCACTGTGGCTAAGATTGGCTTAGTTAGACAATTGGCTTAGTTAGTAATAACTGTCTGAAAAAGTAGACCAGTGTTTCTACACCCCAGCACTTTAAGATGTATGAACTTCAATTCCAGAATTACACAACAAGCATAGTTGTCTGGAGAATTCTGAGAATTAAAATTCATGTATCATATATTTGTTGAAGTTGAGAAACACTGAACTAGAAGAAAACAGGTTCTCCAGTAGAAAGTTACTACTGGAAGCCTTTCACTGCCACAGGAACACTGCCAAAACACCCATAGTATATATACTAGTAATGCTGAGTTTGGACCTCACCAATAGGCCCATATACTAACTATCACAGCTTCCAATAAATTATGACTGCTTTCCTACAAGAAAGATGAGGTGATGTTTATTAACTTTCAAATCAGGATTTCCTCAAATCTTACCAAGACAAGCTAATGTATACCATTATAGGAGTGACCCTGCTTAGCCCACTCACCAGTTGGCCTTTCTTTGGCTTTAATTGATGATGAGGTAGCAAGGGAAGACAAGGCGCTGGCATCCATGTCATCTTCTTCTAAGTCATTTAGATTGTGGACCTCTCCAATATCAGTGTCAAGTTGGCGGAAATCTTTGGTAAGGACACCTGGTCGAGGGTCCAGGATTCCTGCCAGGTGAGGCCGGGCCAGCTGCTGCCAGTGGTGCAGAGTCAAAGAACCTAAGAAGAGGCACAGAGGTCTACTTGAGTTTGCTGGACCCAGTGGCAAATCCCAGCAAAAATAATTTGTAGCATGCAATTTGTGGAATTGCAAACCAACAACATAACGAGAAATAGAAATTTCCAAACTACATGGACAACACATGAAAGGCAGGAGGGAATCTTGAAAGATTTAAGAGCCAATTGGAGAACACCAGTCACTTACAGATAAGTCCTATAATGTCATCTGGGGTTATCTGTTTATTTCAACTCATCAGGAATCCGATAAGAATGTTATCTAATTGGTTGGGTTTCACCCATTTCTATTCTGTGTTCTACTAAAGCAGTTAAACCTGGTTGTATGGAAAACATACTGTATGTTTACAGTCCCATAACAACTTTTCTAAATCTTTTGATTGTGCCCTGGTTCAGACCCATTGTGGCATTTCCTCAGGAGGCTGCCATGGTAGATTTTCTTTTTTCTATCTTCAATTTCATAATTCACTGACTCAATTCTTCCCTTTACTATGTAGGGACCTTGCCCCTTAGCCTGTAATTTGCTTTCTTTACTAGGCAATAACAACAAATACTTTTTTTCCTATAATAAATTGCTTTGCCTTTAAACCTTTATCACAGACTCTCTTTTGTCCTTTTCTGTTTTTCTCTAAATGCTCCTGGGCAACGTGTCCTAGGGCTTTTAACTTATTCCTCTGAGTTCTAATATATACTGTATATTAAGTTCTTAGGATCTTCTATATTTTCACACCAGCATTTCTTAATACGGTCTAAAACCCTCAACCCTTTTCTTTCATTAAGAGGAGGAGGAGGTTAAAATTCCATGGATCTCTGGGGAATTTTTTTAAATACAAACAATAGAATAGACAGTCATGTGATCCAAAATATTGGATCTTGGCCTACATATTTCTTAAATATAATTTTAAGGGTCTGGTTCATTCTTTCAGTAAAATAATCTGCCTCAGAATGATAAGGACTTTTTATTCTTAAATCTCCAAAAAGCTACATGTGAGGATCTCGATTGGTGTGCTTATCCTACTAAAGATTTTGACCAGTTCCTTAGCTATTCGTTTAGCTCACACATTCCTCAGTGGAACTGCTTCTGGATACCAAGTTTCTTAATCACAGACAACTAGGATATATTCACTGCATTTACTAGATCATGGCAGAAAGACTACAATGTCCAGGGCTATTTTAGAAAAAGGAATGGGAATTAAATGTATTACCTCCATTGGAACTTTATTGTATTCCACTTTTGATTTCACTAATTGACAAACAGGGCAGGATCCACAGTAATGGGCCACATCTTTATAAATCCCTGGCCAATAAAATCCAAACTTCTCTATGTGGTCCCATTTCTACGCATATGTCCAGGCTGTGGATTTTCATGCCTAGTTCCAATATAGCCTTGTGATATTCCTGAGGAAGTACTATTCATTCAATTGTTTCCCTATATACGGATGAAAACTAATTTGAAACAGCAGCTCTGATTTTTCTTGGAATCTGGGTATGGTCTCTTTGTTTCTCTCCTTTTCTGCTGCTAACCAACAATGTTTTAATATTGGGTCTTTCTTTGCAAGGGTCCTTGGTAAATTTCACATTTCGGAATCTCTATCGCTATGACTCTATCACTAGCTTTGTTGGCCTTTCTTAAAGCTTTCTCCTTTCTAGGACATCTCACTTCTCCTTTTAAATCAGGATGGCTAGGAACAATCCTAGATTCCTTCACTTATTTCTGCTCCATCCTTGTCCTTGCCTTAGATTGGGCTCCTGTGGTTACTCTCGGTATCTGAGCTCCCTCCTTGAATCCTTTCCTGAGTTCAATCCTCAGTAAGTGGAAAATCTGTTCCAACCATTAGGTTACATGGTAAGCCGGGGATTATTCCTACCACCGTTACATGAAGTACATATAAGTCTTAACAGGAATTTAACATAGCTTAAAATAAACAAGAAACAACCCCTCCCCCAAAGTCTGTACTTTTCTCCACATTAAAATGGGAGGAGCTGTCCTATAACAGTTTCACACATACCCTCCTCCCAACTAGATCTTGGAACTGCCAGGAATTCACCCTTCCAGTTCAGGTTTGCCTGTAGAAATTCCCTTCCCTTTTGGAATTTCATAAGATTACTTTTGGAAGTGTAGCACAGATACTCTTTGACTTACAACCACAACGGAGCCCAACATTTGTTAAGTGAATTTTGCCCTGCTTTATGACTTTTCTTGCCATAGTTGTTAAGTGAATCACAGCAGTCATTAAGTTAGTAACATGGTTGTTAAGTGAATCTGGCTTCCCCATTGACTTTGCTTGTCAGAAGCTCACAAAAGAGGATCACATGACCCCAGGACACTACAAATGTCATAAATATGAATTTATGAGCCAAGTATCCAAATTTTGATTACGTGACCATGAGGATGTTGCAATAGTCGTAAAGGGTGAAAATGGTCATAAGTCATTTTTTTCAGTGCGGTTGTAACTTCAAACAGTCCCTAAATGAACGGTTGTAAGTCGAGGACTACCTGTACTATTCAGAAATGGCACTCTGAAAATAATGAGCTTGGAAAGCCAAAGGACACGCATTAAATGAGTAACTCAAAGTAAGCTGAAGAGGCATGGGCTCCCCCTTTGCACTAACCTTCCATAGGCTTAACAATTTGAAGCTTATCAGGGAAGCAACAGTAGGAGCTCAAGGAGGTGCCAGAACTGCCTGAATAGTTGGTGCCTATGGATGCGATGCTTCCATTGGGGGTCAGACACCCACTGAAATCCTCTGCCTCCCGAGCCAGGCGCTTCAGTTTGCATTCACGTTCCATCTCAAAAAATGAATACTCAGTGCTGTGGTTCTTCTGGCGAGCAGACAAACTCTGGATAGCAGCTTCCAAGACATGGCGGCCAGGTGTACCTGATGTAGCATCGACACCGCGGCTAAAATAAAGAGAGTTGTGAAGGGGATCTGATTCTGAAAGCACCACCATTAGCCTGTTGCCAGAGGGGGGAAATCCTGGTTCTCCATATGTTGCTGAATGATAGCTCCTCACAGCTCCAATGTGCATAGTGACAATGGGGGATTCTAGAAACTGTCATTCAACATCTTTTGGAGAAGAACAACTGACCATGATCCATCAATAAGTCAACAAAAAGATAAACATCTGTCCCAGAAACAGATCCATGACTCAAAAAAATGTAATAATGAAACTGGATGGGAGACACAAATATGGTGATAAGAGATTAGAAAAAAACCAACAAAGACATCTTGTCTTGATTTCAGTAAGAGCAAGAACTGGACTTTTGGAAACTGCACTTTTATAAGATTTGAACCAAAACATTTTTCACTAGAGGCAAAAGGTACCATGAATGGATAGTAAATTCCCTGGGATTGATAGGAGATATTTTTGGGTACATCAGCAATTTGATGGGTTGTGCCCAACAATGCAAGGTGTCAAGAGGACACCGTTTTGGTTTGCAAATCAAAGTTCAAAAAAGCAGTGCCAAAGGAGTCTAGCTGAAAGCTTTTGCCAGGGTAGGCATAGCAATTAGAGAAATAGGGTAGTAAGAGTTACTCTCCTTGTTTTGTTAGAGAAATCCAAGGTGATGTGAGGAAGGAATGAGATTTGTCTTTCTTTAGCCACCCATTTGTTATGCCTTTTTCATCTCAAAGCCCATGCCCTGAATTGCTTTCTAGAGATAGAAACATAGTTATTTGGCAGCTTTTTCTTCATCAAAGGCCCAGATACTGATGAATCTTTTAATGTCCCTTAAGGCAGTCCTCAGATCTTTCTCATTTTTTTCTTTCCATGGGACTACCTCCAACTATGGATGACCTGGAAAGTTTGGGATCCATCAAGATAAACAGCCTTCCCTGAAATATATGGTCCCCATAAACTGTTTGAATAGGTTCATGTCCCACCAATAACTATGGGCAAGGAATGAAGATGGAAAAAGTTGTTAAACTCTTGGAAAACAGCCATAATCGAAGGCTGGTGAGCCAGAAATTATGTAAATTTGGCCTTTAAGATCTAATCCAAGCTTCCTAAGAACATGGTCTGGATATTTGAGGATGACAATTTCCAGAACTCTAGTCCTAACTCATCTGAAGATTGCCAGATGGGAAACTGGGCTAACTCAACCATGAGATATCTCCTACAGGATTTGCAAGGCTGTATTCCCACAGAGGAATCCAGATCCTAGTAATACTCACTGGATATCATTGAGAACTTCAGGAGCCAGGTGACCCTTTTCTTCTGGCATAATGGGGCTATCTGAGCCATAGTGGTTGTTACGTGGAGTGCTAAAGTGACTGCAGGCCACTGAAGCTGCTTTGGGGGAACGTGGAGGAAGACTCAAAGGGGTTGCCCTTCCCGATTTAGCTTTTGTTGCTCGTTTCACAGCCTTCACTGTCTCAAACACACGCCGGACACTTCTGAAAATAAGCAGACAGATGGAAATATTGTGATCAGTGATAGAAATCAAAGGGAAGGTTGGTCACTCTCTTTGTCAAAAGACTCAAAAGTCACATCCTTGAAATACTTGTAGGTGCCATTTTTTTCCCAGTGTTGTTTTTAATAAAACCATAGCCTTTACTGTCCATAACGCCAAGAAGCATTCTAAGCTCCACTTATCTGCAGTCTAAGTCAGTTCAACTCCAGAAGTCTTCTCCAGCACCTCCTTCACAATAACACCTCCCTTACCTAGTGAGCATCCCTTACTTCTTCCTTCGTCACCATGGTATCCCTAGAGCTATAAACTGGTTTTGTTTTTTTAAAATTCAGGCGTCTTGCCAATCTGTGAATGCTACTGTACTCTCCACTCACTTGTACTCAGATGACCCAGAGCTGTCCATCCCTTTTCTCATTGTGCTCTTGATCTCTGCAGCCAGGGAATCCTGTAACAAAAAGTAACCATGGGCAGACTATTCTTCTGGCAGCAAAAAGTAATAGTACTTAGGAAGTTCCTAAAGATATTTCTCCTTTTCTGTTCCTACTGGACTAGAACTTCCCAAGTGAGAACACAAGAGCTGAACATTGTTCTCCTAAACTCTAACCAGAAAGACACATTAGCACCAGCTATAATATATATGTTTGTTTAAATTTAGCATGTATTAATCCAGTTCTGCAAACTGAGGTTTATGGCATAGTATTCTGTATCCAGTCAAGAAATACGTATTCATTAAACCATTATTGAAGAAATCATGACTCGGTGTGATATGGAAACTGAGTCACTGACTGTTCTCTTAGCCGTTACTCAGAGATGCTATTTCTCTAACACCTGCATCCAAAATCCATTGCAAAACAGTTCTGGAAATTGAGTGTTGGACAAATTAAAGTGATCACACTCTTAGATGTGCTTTCTCCCCTCCCCCCATATTCCCCGCTCTGTAAAGTCTAGAGGTTATTCTTCCCTAAAAATAGAGCAGAGCAGAAGAGAACAGAAAAGAACAGTTGGAAGGTACCTTGGAGGTCATCTAGTCCAACCCCCTGCTCAAGCAGGGACTCTATACCATTTCAGACAAATGGCTGTCCAGTCTCTTCTTGAAAGCTCCATGTTGGGGCACCCACAACTTCTGAAGGCAAGCCATTCCACTGATTATTGGTCTTACCATTAGGAAATTTCTCCTTAATTCTAGGTTGATTCTCTCCTTGATTAGTTTCCATCCATTGTTTCTTGTTTGCCTTCAGGTGCTTTGGAAAATAGTTTGACCACTTCATCTCTATGGCAGCCCATCAAATATTGGAACACTACTATCATGTCTCCTCTAGTTTAGTTTAGTTTAGTTTATTTCCAATTTATATACCGCCTTTCTCTCTGAGGACTCAGGGTGGTGTACAGCCAGAAATAAAAACATGAAATGCAAATATTAAAAACAATTAAAATATATATAAATTTGGCCCCAAAATTTAAAATTAACAAACCAATTAAAATATTTAAAATTTCTTCTTAAGCCAGCCCGGCTTGTTGGAAAAAATATGTTTTAAGGGCACAACGGAAGGCATTGAGGTCATGAATTCTCCTTATCTCTGGGGGGAGCTGGTTCCAGAGGGTAGGTGCCCCCACAGAGAAGGCTCTCCCCCTGGGGGTCACCAGCCTACATTGTTTGGCTGATGGCACCCTGAGGAGGCCCTCTCTGTGGGAGCGCACGGGTCGAAGGGAGGTCGTCGGTAGCAGCAGGCGGTCTCGGAGATAGCTAGGCCCTATGCCATGGAGCGCTTTAAAGGTGATCACCAACACTTTGAAGCGCACCCGGAAGACCACCAGAAGCCAGTGCAGCTCATGCAGGAGCGGTGTTACATGGGAGCACCATGTTGCTCCTGTCACTACCCGTGCAGCTGCGTTCTGAACCAGTTGGAGCCTCCGGGTGCTCTTCAAGGGGAGCCCCATGTAGAGAGCGTTACAGTAGTCTAGGCGAGAGGTGACGAGGGCATGAGTGACTGTGCACAGGGAATCCCGATCAAGAAAGGGCCGCAACTAGCGAATCAGGCGAACCTGACAAAAGGTCCCCCTGGTGACAGCCGTCAGATGTTCCTCCAAAGACAGCGGCACATCCAGGAGGACTCCCAGATTGTGAGCCCTTTCTAATCCTTTTCTTTTTCATTAGATTAGACATACCCAATTCCTGTAACTGTTCTTCATATGTTTTAGCCTCCAGACCCCTAATCATCTTTGTTGCTCTTCTCTGCACTCTTTCCAGAGTCTCAACTTTTTTTACATACTGTGTGACCAAGACTGGATGCAGTATTCTAAGTGTGGTTGTACTAAGGCTTTGTAAAGCGGTGCTAATACTTCATGTGATCTTGATTTTATGAGTCTATTAATGCAGCCTAGGATTGCATTTGCTTTTTTGACTGCTCCTGCACACTGTTGGCTTATATTTAAGTGATTATCCACTTGGACTCCAAGATCCCTCTCACAATTATTGGCATTAAGCCAAATTTCACCTAATTTGTATCTGTGCAGTTGTTTTTTCTTGCCTAAGTGTAAAACCTTACTTTTATCTATATTGAGTTTCATTTTGTTAGGTAAGGACCAGTGTTCAGGACTTTACCTCTGTTGAGATTCTTTTGGACCTTGAGCCTATCTTCTGGGGAGTTGGCTATTTCTACCAGCTTAGTGTCATCCGCCTATTTGATGAATTCTCCTTCTATTCCCTCATCTAGATTGTTTATGAAGATATTGAAGAGTACCTGGCCTAAAACAGAACATTTGGATACCCCACTACTTACTTCCCTCCAAGTGGATGTAGTTCCATTGAGGCTACATGTTGAATATGGTTTGTCAGACAGTTACAAATCTGGTGGTGATGCTATCTATTCCACAATTTTCTAGTTTACCGAGAAGTAGGTTGTAGTCTATTTTGTCAAATGCCTTATTGAAATCTAAGTGTACTATGTCCATAGCATTTTGCTGATCCACTAAGATAGTCACTTTGTTGAAGAATGAAATAAGATTTCTTTTTGGCATGATCTGTTTTTGATGAACCCATGTTGACTACTGGTTAATGCTTCTAGATGTCTGCAAATTTGTTGCTTGGTTGTCTTTTCCAAGATCTTCTCAGGTATTGGTGTCAGGCTGATTGGTCTGTAATTTCCTGGATCTGTTTTTTTCCCTTTTTTGAAGATTGGAACCATATCATCTCTTTTCCAGTCCTCAGGTAATTCCGGAATGCTCTAAGAACTTTGAAAGATGTGGTTCAATGGTTCAGAGATCACATCTGCCAGTTCCTTCAGAACTCGGAGATGTAATCTGTGAGGACCTGGTGAATTGAATCCATCTAGAGCTGACAGGTGTTATCTTACCTTATGTTTGCTTACTTTCTTATTCTAATTTGCATTCCTAGCCTGTCTTTTGCAGTTCTGCTTTTGGTAAATTGGGTTGTATTTTCTGAAGACAGATGCAAAGAATGAATTAAACAGTTCTGTTTTCTCTCTACTGCCCGTTACTTCCTTGCCATCTTCTCCCATTGATGAAGTGATTGTTTCTGTGACTTGTTCCTTGTTTTGTATGTGTTGAAAGAAACCCATTTTATTATTTTTGACATTTGTTGCAAGTCTTACCTGATTCTGAGCCTTAGCTTTCCTATCTTCATTTTTGCAGGTCCAGGCTATTTGTTGATAATCTGTTTTAGTTATGTGACCCTCTTTCCATTTTTTCTACTTATCCTTTTCTTCTTCTTCTTTCAGTTAGTCAGAAAGTTCTTTATGCAACCACTATGATTTTTTTCTTGGATTTCTTATTTTTCTTTTCCAATGGTATTGAGCTGGACTGGGCTTTTATGATCATATTTTTCAAAGTTTCCTAAACTTCTTGAGTTGATTTCCTTTTTAACATTTTCATCCATGGAATCCTTCCCAAGCTCTGAGTTTGTTTCAGGTTCTTTAAAGTTTAACACTCTGATTTGATTATGTTCTGTTGCTTGTGTCTGTTTTATTTTGAACTCTAATATGGCATGGTCATTCTCTCCCAAATTTCCTTTAACTTCTATTCCCTCTATCACTTCTTCTCTGATAGTAAAAATAAGGTCCTGTGTGACTGTCCCTCTAGTTGCCTCCTCTACATTTGAATAATAAAGTTAGGTTTGTTGGCCAGGAACCTGTTCAATTTCCCATTTATTGCTGAGTTTGTCTCCCAGTTAATGTCTGTGTAATTAAAATCCCCCATTACTCCTGTGATGTATTTCCTACATACATTTGTAAACTGTTTAGCAAAAAGTTCATCTATTTTTTCTGCTTGGTTGGGTGGCCTATAGTATATGCTTATGATAATGTCATTCTTTTTTCCTTTTATGTTGACCCATAAGCATTCCATCAGGTTCTCATCCTTGGTTTTGTGCATCTCTGTGGAGAGGAGATGATCTATAACATACAATGCAATTCCGCCTCCTTTTTTGTTAGGTTTGTTTCTTTTGAATATCCTTCTATCAGTACATTGCTG
>WNWU01013589.1:322848-497848 GCA_012654045.1 Ptyas mucosa | reverse complement strand
GATACTCCAGATTTGACTACATGTTCCACAGGCTTTTGCCATTAGCCAAACTGGTTGGGCTGATGGCAACTGAACCCCAACATCTGGCATCAGCTAACCTACTAATGCTTTAGAAATTCATAAGGGTAAATTCATTGGAGTAATCAAAATAACACTATTTTATTAACTCAGTAACTATCTTAATGTGTTGAACAGCTTTATTGTGGAAGAAGAAACACTTGCACTAGGATTGCAGAAGGAAATGTGTGAATCTGAAGCTTACCTTGTGCAGACACACACTCACAGAAGCCTTTGCCTTCTTGCTATAGATTTTTGAAGTGGAAAAAAAGGCAAAAAGAGCACTCCCCTTTCTTTCTAAGGAATTTACAGACTTCTCAGGGCAAACTTGCTTCCTTGTCTATCTTCAGCCTCAATGTTTTCTCTGTGCTGATGCTACTAGATCATTATCATGAATGTAGGCTTAAGGACTGTACAGAGTAACATGCTATTAAATGTTCTACTACTATGCATAAAATCTGATCAGTCTCTTCCTGAATTATTATTATTAATTAAATGTATACCCCGCTCTGACTGAACTGTTACTGACACACTCAGTAAGAGTGGAGTCATCTAATGACTCCTGCATATATCCTGGGTCTGCTAGAGTGTGGCAGGACTTACCGTATTTTTCGGAGTATAAGACGCACCTTTTTACCCCCCAAAAGGGGGTGAAAATTTAGGTGTGTCTTATACACCGAATGTAGCCCTGCCCACCCACTGGCCCCCACCCTTTGGCCTCTGCCTCCCAGCACTTACCTCCTTGCAAGCAAACAGCAAGAAAAAACAGCCCCATTCAGCTTATGCATAGGCTAATTAGCACAAGTTGATTAGATCGGCCTCCCGACTCTCAGCTGATTTGCTCTCAGCTGTTTTGTGCAGGCTCTTTTGCAAGCTCTTGTTTTGCAAGCTCTTTGCTTGCTGCAAAGAGTGCTGAGCAGATTTTTTCCCCCTAGCTAAAGCAAAACTGAAAGTAAAGCAGGCTCTGCTGCAACGTGACAAAATGAGGCAGGGAAAGAGATTTCTTTTTCTTTTTGCAAAAGAGGAGAGTTCAAGATTTTAAAACACAAAAGAAAAAAAGGTCTATTTAACTAGGGAATTGTAATAATTGAGATGCTATTAATTCTATATTGTGTTGAAAGCAGAAATGGTTAAGTTATGGTTTGGAGGAATATATGGGGAAAATTATTTGGTTTATTATTATTGGTAAATATAATTAATTGATTTGTAAGAAATTGGATTGCATGGAAATAATTGGAATATTCATGTTCATATTGATTAATATACAAAAAAGATAGTTATAACTAATTGATTTATATAAAAATGTTGAATTTGTATTAAACAATTGTAATATTAAATAATTAACCAATATGAGGATGGATATAAAAATAGATGACAATAGGAAGGGGTATAATATAGAATAGAAGGGAAAAATTGAATTTGATTAAGATTAGAGATGAGGATGAAGGGTAATATTGGTTTTTTAAAAAAAATAGATGAGGAATAAATATGGCAAAAAGGAAATGTAGAAATTGTAAATTTAATTGAAAAGACTAAACACTGTTTAAATTTGTGAACCAGCCAAATACTCTGTTCAAAGAAAATACATTGTATGTTTGTATGTGTGTTTGTCTAAAAAATTAAAAAAAAAACTTTTTTTAAAAAAACAACAACCAAAAAAGGTAGGTGCATCTTATACTCCGGTGCGTCTTATACTCCGAAAAATACGGTAGATGGAAAGTCTTTTCTGAATGGCACCTAACTTTTGGAATGTCATCTCCCAGAGACTGGATTGGCCCCATTCGTACTGGCTGTCATAAGGCCTTTAAGACATGACTATGTCACTGGGCTTAGGATCTGGGTGTGCAGCAGAGCCTGTGCAATGACTATGTTGAATGTTGCTGACTATTTTTATACCTCCACTGCTGTTATACAGGTAGTCCTCAGCTTACAACCACAAATTGAGCCCAGAATTTATGTTGCTGAGCAATTTGTTGAGAGGCTTTGCCCCACTTTACAACTTTTCTTGCCACATGTGTAAGTGAATCACTGAAGTTATTAAATCAGTAACTTTAGTTACTGATTTTAATTAGGCTTAACAAACTAAGTCCATGATGGCGAACCTATGGCACGGGTGCCACAGGTGGCACGCGGAGCCATATCGGTGGGCACGTGAGCTCAGCTCCGGCACGCATGCAAGCGCCAGCCAGCTGATTTTCGGGCCTTCTGGCCTACCATAAGTCAGGAAGCACACTGTTTCTGGCCTCCGGAGGGCCTTTGGAGGGGGTGGGGAAGGCCATTTTTGCCCTCCCCAGGCTCCTAGAAAGGCTCTGGAGCCTGGGGAGAGCAAAAAATGGGCCTACTGGGTCCACTGGGCCATCATGTGCCAAAAACAGGGGGAGCACGGGGGGGCAGGGCGCATAGAATTATGGATGTGGGCACGCGTGCATGTGACCCCACCGCGCTCCCCCTGCTTTTGGCATGCGATGGCAAAAAGGTTAGCCATCACTGAACTAAGTAATTAAATTAGTTTAATAACTAATTTAATTAGTTATTAAATTAGCAACACAGTTGTTAAGTGAATAAGGTTTCCCCATTGACTTTGCTTGTCAGAAAGTCGCAATGACCCCGGGACACTGCAACCATCATAAATATGAGACAGTTGTTAAGTGCCTGAATTTCTATCACATGACTATGGAGATGCTTTAACGGTCATAAGTGAGAAAAATGGTCATTAGTCATTTTTTTCAGTGCCATTGTAACTTTGGATGGTTATTAAGTGAACTGTTGTAAGTCGAGGACCACTTATATAGGGTTAATATGGTTTATATGTTTTTAAAACTGCATTATCTTTTTAGCTTTATTTATAATAGCAATAGCACTTAGACTTATATACTGCTTCATAGTGCTTTTACAGCCCTCTCTAAGTGGTTTACGGAGTCATCATATTGCCCCCAACAATATGGGTCCTCATTTTACTGATCTCGGAAGGATGGAAGGCTGAGTCAGCCTTGAGCCTGGTACAATTTAAACTGCTGACAGTCGGCAGAAGTAGCCTGCAGTACTGCATTCTAATTACCATGGCTCTTAATAATTATTATAAACTCTTCAGAGTCTTGTACGCGAGATGGAAGGTTATAAAAATCAAATCAATGAATCAAATAAAGAACAAAAGCTAGCCAAATTTGTTCAGTTCCTCTGCTTACCGCACGGCACTTCTGCTGTTGCTCTACAATCTGTGCTAGAAGCTGGCTAATCTCCTCCTGTTGCCGGATTGAATCCTCTGTCTTGAGAGCCAACTCCTCAGAAATCAGGATAACTTGCTGGCTGCTATCAGCTAAAGGAGAGCAGATAAGACTATTATTATTTGGAATATAGAGCAGCTTCTGAAGTACTCAACAAAAATCTGCACTGCATAGCAATGGGTTGACATTTATTTTCTCCTGCCCTACTTTTTATGCCCTATCTCCATCACTTTTCAAGCATCCAGACTACTGTGAGAGTATACAGATTGAGCTCATTTTCACTTGTTAATTCTATGCTGTAGGTGCATGTGATTATAATGTATTATTACACTGGGAAGAATGCTTCAAATGCACAGGAGGCAATTGGCGTTCATGCTGAAACTGAAACCCTTTTACTAAGCATGTAAAGTTGGCTCCAATATAGCAACAGTTAAATTTAGACAATGGGATTATTTTAACAATTATATAGCATAGGTTCGCTTAGTTTCTAAGTCCAGCAAGATCAGCTAGGTACAATCATCTGCTGAGGCATGTATGTATTTGTGCTGGCACACATATCTCAGAAGGGAGACATAGTTGTAGATAATTTTACTTTTACTGACATCAGGCATAGCCAAAACTGTTCATGGATTGGCTTGTGTTAACTTTCTCTAACCTAACTCCTACCAAACGTATTGGATTAATACTACGAATATCCCTTGGCAGGGCAGCTATCTGAAAACAAGATGGGAGTATGTAGAAGAATTAATCAATTGGGAGCATTTGAAAGATAAATGAAATAATTCTTTCACTTCAAAGCACTGCTGAGCCTCAGGAGATCAGTAGATTATAAAGTCAATTAAAATTCATTTCATTTTCATTGTATCTTTTATACCAGAAAATGAAGAACCTCAAAGCTATTGAAAGATTGTTCCTATTCCCCCACAACCACGTCAACGTTTCTCTTTTGTAAAAAAAACTTACAAAATTGTTCCACACAATCAAGCATGAGCTTCTGTTCCTGCTCCTCATATTCATATGTTTCTGTGGCAATGTTTGCAGCCTGAGATGGAAAGAAAGAGGTTTACCATTTGAGACTATTGGTACAATATTTGGAGAAAATAAAATCCAATCCAATTCTTTTATTACAGCCATAAAGCCAGGAAACAGTGATGTAAAATCTAAGAAATAAATATGCATATATGTCAATTAACATGTAGTAAATATAAGATCTGTAACAAGGAATAAGAATGGAATATATAAGTAGAGGAATAAAAATACAATAGTGAATAAAATACATGTAAAGAAATGAGAATAAGAATCTTTTACTACAATAAATAGCACATAGAGGCGAACACAAGACAATCTGGGATGAAATACATGGGTTTTTAATCAGATGAGAGGAGCAACAAATAGAAAATCTGTTCTTTGCCTAGAAATGTCTTCAGGATGGGATAAATGAGACTCACCCTAGAGTCCCCGTAAAGGGGATTAAGGGACCATATGGCTCAAAGACTCTATTGACCCATCCCCATATGGCCATAAGGCTGGTTTACTAGAATATTCTTATAGTTCCAATAGAAAAGAACTGATGGAGTTACTAGTTGAGTGAGAAAACATCTTCCAGCAAACAAAAGCTCAGAGAGCATCACATATCCTTACAGTGTTTGAAGAGTATTGTTGGCATCTAGCCAAAGATAAAAACCCTGCAAAATTGGATATTATAATAAATAGGAGGCTGGGACAAATTATTTTTGAAGAATCCCCCAAATTATAGAACAAGACACTTAGATTAGATTTGACTGAAGTTCTGCTTGCCAGATTTGAGGAAAATGTGAAGAGTTGTGGCACTGTACATGTAATTAGAATGTGCAAGATTGAATTTTCCAGAAATCTGCTTCTAGTGAAAGAATTCTAATGAAGTGGAAACTTGCATCCTTTGGTTGGTTTTAATAAAAGTATTTGTGGATTCCAAACCATCAAAAACTTTGCAATTCAGTTTTGTGCTGCTGCTGGGATCCAGCCATTTGAAACCAAATCTAATTAATTATAAAGTCCATACAAGTCATCTTTTTTAATGTATGAGAATAGCTATTTAAAAACATACAATAGAAATAAAACGGTTCATCTTACAGTACACTGCTAGGCATGATGACCTTATACACATACACAATAGGCAGCCAAGTCTTACGTCAGCACGCAGTTTCTGGTTCTCCTCTTCCAACCCTTTAAGTTTCTGCTGAAGAAGATCATATTGCAATCCCTGCTCCAAAGAGAGGGAAGAATCATTCCTTCGCAACCTATTGGAGAAAAAGTGGGACAATGAGCAAAGGAGAAAGGAGATGGAGCCATTAGCACATTACAGAACTTTGCACAGGGAGAGTTTAAGGTTTAGTCACTTCACAGGAGTAGAGAACCACCTGCCCAAAAGGTTAGAGAGACATTGCCAGTCAAGGACGGGTTCATACAGGGTTTGTATTAAAGATGATTATTAAATAAACCAATGTAGCTTGATTCACATATGAATCTTGGATTTATAGCATTTTGGGGTTCATACATCATGACAAGTCAGTGATCATCACCAAGAGCCATGGTGGCACAGTGGTTAGAATGCAGTACTGCAGGCTACTTCTGCTGACTGCCAGCTACCAGCAGTTCAAATCTCACCAGCTCAAGGTTGACTCAGCCTTCCATCCTTCAGTAAAATGAGGACCCAGATTGTTGGGGCAATATGCTGACTCTGTAAACCGCTTAGAGGGGACTGTAAAGCTATATATAAGTTTAAGTATTATTACTATAACAATTTTTATTGCTAAATGATGTGGTTATTAAACATAACATGAGCAGAATCCAATTTTACAGTCATTTTTACTGTAGTCGTTAACCCATTGACTTTACTTGTCGGAAACCGACTGTGAATGTTCACAAATTGTGAACATGTGACTACAAGTCACTGCAACTGTCAAATAAAAACTGACTGCCAAGCACCCAAATTGCAAGATGGCCCAACAGTCCTAGTTTTGACAGGTTGTAATTTTTTTCTGAGGCCATTGTAACTTCAAACCTTCATTATATGGACATAAGTGAGGGATTACCTATAATCACATTACAGCTGAATGAGAAATTGACATTGTTGACAATTTCTGTCTCAGATACCAGCTGCTTAATCCATTGCAGCAGCCTGCTTAATCCCCAGACAGGACGAGAGAAAAGTGGGGGGAGGGGGGAAGAGATGCTTGGACAACTCTTTTCCACCTTCTTTCCTCCAGCTGAAATCGCCGTGCAAAATGCATATTTACATTCTGACACTAATACTGCCATTGTGCAATGTATAATTTCAGTTGATCCATAGAACTCAAGTGTGTGTGTGTGTGTGTGTGTGTGTGTGTGTAGAGGTGGGGATGAGAAGTATTTGATAGAACAACTACCTTCATTTGCAACCAGCTAGAGGAAAATGATTGTTGAAGTCAAAATAGACCTGAAGGGAACACGTGGATGAAAGCTGCCTTGTGCATTGTGAAACACAAAGCGTTCCAGAAATACAGGTTTCCATTCAAAGCATTCCAATAATACAGCAGACATATCCGAAACTGTGAGTAATTAAGTTGCTACTTTCGCTCTGCTGTTATTTACATTTAGAAATATTTAATTCTTAATTGTAGCTTTGCTTTTATATTGCTGTAACCCTTTTACTTACTTTACACTTTTACAGTTATCTTATTCTGTTTTGTAGTACATTATATATTATGATCTATGGTTACAACAATAAACTTAATATTAAGACAAATATTTTTAATTCCTTTGTGCTTGATGTGGCATCTCTCTCCACCATTTTGTTGGCTACATACAGGGGAAAAAAATCATTCATTTCATTTCAAATATCATATTTAATCCAAATCTGATTATTTTATACAAGTTGTGGTATCCTAAATGACCTATTGGAGAAAAAGTGGGACAAAAGTGGGAGACTTACTTTATGTCCCAACCCCTTCCTGCTACCATTTCCCACTGATATTTCTCTGCAAGGGATATATTGGAAAGAGGGGACACCTTACACTGTTGCCTAAATACTCACGGGGTAGAAATGATGGAAGTTGGCTCACTCTCTTCAGTGCTGTTGGTAAACATGCGGAGAAGATCATCCCGCATCGATATTTCATGTCTCAACTGAGCTATCTGGGTTTTAAAAAACACAAAAAGTTCAGATAATTTTTTTTTATTTGCTCAGCCACAGGAAAGTATACATAAAAAGTCCTTGATCAAAATTAGGACCAGAATTTCTATTGAATGGTAAAGTGAATTGTCCCTAGTTTTACAATCCTTTTTACCAAGGTTAAGCAAATCACTGCAATTAAATGAATTCATATGCAGCTGTTAAATGAATGCAGCTTTGCTTGTGGACTTTGCTTGTTGGGAAGATTGCAAAGAGTAACCCAGGACCACAGGATGCTGCAGCTGTTGTAAATACAGGCCGGTTGCCAAGCGCCCAAATTTTGACTGTGTGACCGTGGGGATGCTGCGATGGTCTAAGTGCCAGGACTGTTCATGAGTCACTTTTTTTCAGGGTGGTTGAAACTTTGAATGGTCAGTAAATGAATGGTTGTAAATCAAGGATTACTTGTACTCTGGCACACTCAAGAATGTGTACTCCTAAACATGGCATACATTTACTTGTTAAATCTATATGCCACCTTTTGTTCAAGAACACAAACTGATACAGCTCTGCTATCCTCTTTCCATTTTCCCCACAATGCCACCTCTGCAAGTCAAGCTGGACTGAGAGAAGCTTCCATGGATGAGGATGGATTGGGTTTCCCCAGTGCCAGTCTAACATCTATAATCCTGCCTTCCCCTAAGTGGAGCACCTCAAATGTGCTAGAACTCCCAATTTCAAGAATTTCTAGCCAGTACATTGGGTGAGCAGCAGCTTGGAAATTGCTAGTTTTGAACACTGGACTAGGGGCTTGGAAGACCCAAACTCAAATCCTCATTGACTGTGAAGCCAACCTTGTTACTTTAGCCAATTGCTTTCTCACTTTAAACCATATACAAGCTATTGTAAAGATTATTGGAGATAGGGAAAAATAGAGTGAGAAGTCAACAGGCTGTCCAGATTCTAGGAGAAACAATGGAATGAGATATAAACAAGAAGACTGGGAGCTATAAAACCTTAAACCATCATTCAGCTATTATGGATATCTCAGAATCTTGAATCAGCCTCAAATAATTTCCTACTTGACTCTCCAAATGTCTTTTTAAAAAACAAAATCAAGATCTACCATTCCCCAATATTTATTTTTTTGTTCTCTTTTTAACATGCAGAATAGACTTCTTCCTTACCTCTTCTTTTGCTAATTCTAGCTGCTCCTCCAAGAACTCATTGCGTTCAGACAAGCTCCGATTTTGTTTGAGCAATGTTTGTCCAATGCGGGCTGCTAACTCCAAATCATGTTCCTTCTGTAAGAACAGGGAAGACAGGAGAGCAGAGTGTCACTTGATAGGCTTCCATCTCGTCACACATGCTACCTGAGTTCTACCATCATCACTTTCTCAACAACTTTAGGTCTTTCAATGCTCGCCACTCCTAAATCAATTTCTTCTCCTTTTTGTGCCTTCCACATCCACTCCAAACCAAGACCTTTCTTGTGGAATTTTTCCTGCCCATGCCATAATTAACAGCCATAAGGATCAGGTGTTAGGAAAGACTAAAAGCACTTTGAACTTCGTACCACTCTACCAGGCTGCACAATGTTTTGACTTAAGATTCTGAAAGAACAATTGGTGAAGGGTACCTCTTCCAGCAAGGTGGTGACCGCATCTATATCATGATATGTCTTGGTGATCTTCTCAACTCGCTCAGAACATATTACTATGGAAAAAACAAAGAGCAAGAGAATTAAACCTAATACATTTGAGAGGCACAAGCACTTTGGAATATATACTGAGAGCCAGCTATGCGTGTTTCACATCATGGCTTGAGCATTTAGAAATGGATGCCGTGGGGAGCATGGGGAGCCAGAGAAGTCCCATTTATTGAGAAAGAAACCAGTGAGCTTGCTCCGTAGACTTCTCTTGACCACCCATGATGCTACTGAAGTTATTTTTGCTTGGTAAAGGAGGTTGATGGGAAGTGGCAACTTCTGAACAAACCACTGGATTACAACCACATACCATTTTTATTTCCTAAGTAAATTTAAATTAGATTTTAAAACGTGTTGGACAGTAATACTCAGTGTCACAATATGCAAGCTTTCTATTTTATTTTTAAAGTTTTTAAAAAATCAGTTGGGGCAGGGAACCTGGCAGAGATCCAAGGAGATGCCCACAGAACCCAACGTGCAAAATTCAATAATTTTTGAAAACGTTAATAAATATTCCATTGATGGGAAGATGTAGTGGAATGTAGTCTGGATTTTCAGAAAGGAGGGGCTGCATTCCAGAGAACCAAGAGACAGCAAAGTTTAGATAGTTTGATTGGGAGAAAAAGGATCAAGAAAGTTCCTTCCTAGAACTTGTATCTTTAAAGAGCATATCTTTAATGATAACAAGTAGTTGCTTTAGTTTGGGAAGATTTCTGTCTATAAGTAAGGAGCAATAAAGGAAATCGCTTAAAAATAACTCTGCAGGTATTACTTGTTTTTTGGAGCCTGACAGAAGCAAATTGCAAATCGTACATATAATAAGAACATTGGAATGTCAATAGGCATATGTATATAATAGGTAAATATTTGTTTTAAAAAACTAAAGAAAACAACAACAACAAAAAAACTTCTTAGAATGCTAAGTTTAATTCTCACTGCAGTTCAATATTCCCCCCCCTAAACTGTGGTCCACAAAGCATAGGGTTCCACAAGAAACTAAGGAGAAAAAAGAATCCATGGCAATTTTCTATCACTAGAGCTTTGGCCTTAATCATATTAACTAACAGGTTCCAAGGTCTGAAAAAGTATTTTAAAAATTGTTTTAGCTCTGTGATTGCATGGAACAATTGTACATTTGTCAATTCACGCATTAAGTCCTCATGGTTCACTATACTACATAAGCCTAGCCACTGTAATTTATAAACCATAAGCTATGGCTTAGTGTGCTATGTTAACATAGCCAATTATGTTTCATTGGAAAAAATACAATGGATGCAATGCTAAACTCAGAATGATCCACACCAAATGGTCTTGAACCAGATTTTGCAGATGAGAAATTCTGAAGGCCTTTTACATAACTTGCAATATTTGTGTTTGCATCTCTGCAGTGTCATCTACATAGAACATTAATTCAGTTCAACCATTAGTACTTGGCATTCAGCACTATATTTATATTCTAAATTCTATAAAATTGATATCCAGTATTACAATTATATTTCCAGTTAAAATACAGTATTAGCTGCAGAAATACAGCTTAAGAAAATATTCCAAGGTATTTCTAGTTCCAGATTTTAAAAATGTTTACTGTGGGAATAACTGATGTATTAAATACATTTCTGGCAAAGATAAATTTTGCTTTATCCTGCTGAACAAGCATATCTACCTAGGCAAAAGGCACCTTGTCTAAAGCTGCAAAAGGAATAGAAAACCACATCTGGGGGAAGGTACAGACAGCTATGTCATGCCATCTTTGTCCCATTTATCCTCCAAGGACAATTGTCAGACTCAATTAAATGTTCATAAATTATCTCCCTCTCCCCCAAGCAGAGCGATCAAAGCTCCTTAACTCAGGAGCAGATTTGACTCTTTGTAGGAGAAAGCAAGATAATTTAATCAGGTGTAGGCACAATTCAACTAATATTTCAGCATTATCAAAGGCATAAGATACCCCGTGGTGGTTTCTAAAATGTTGAAGGAGCCTTTTATTACAAATTTTCAAAATCAAACTAATTTTTAATATTCAGTTGATGGTTGAAATCTCAACACAAATTCTCAAAAAATAGACCCTTTGAAAGATCTTATACATGGAAATGTATACATACACGCGCACGCAGGCACATTTTAGTTGCTTTTATTAGTTTCGTATATAAACTTTATTTAGAAATTAGAAATATTAGGAAGCTTTTATGTATTTACACTAAGCCATAGTGACATTTTGATGCATGAATCCATCCCAAGAAAGCAATTTTTGGAGCTACAATCTATAATTTGAAAACATGATTTGCAAATCCTGACTCCCTGTAAAACGGCTTATTACTATAGTCCTGAGTCAAAATACTGATAGGCTTTTGCATTCTCCATATTTCTTACAAATATTGGCAGAAGAAAGAGAAAACAAACTAAGGACTGTCAGAAGAAGCCATCAGTATTTTGCTCATCTGTCTCTGACCTGTGGTAAGCACATTCACTATTAATGAGATAGGTTGGCATCATTTCTCCAAACAAAAATCTTTCCCAGTAATAACTGAACATAAACAATAATCTAAGGTGCTGGTCCTTACCTATAAAGCCCTACATGGTATGGGCCCAGGGTATTTACAGGACCACCTTCTGCCTGCTTCCCACCGCCCTGGGCGCTCACATAGGACTGCCCTCTTCCGGGTGCCATCGGCCAGACAATGTCAGCTGGCGGCACCCAGGATGAGGGCATTCTCTGTGGCCGCACCGACCCTCTGGAATGGGTTACCCATGGAGCTCCAGATGGCCCCCGACCTCCGCTCTTTCCGCCGAGAGCTGAAGACATAGCTTTTCCAACAAATTTGCTGATCTGATGGGTGGTTTTAACTGGATGGATTTTAAATTGATTGTCCGTGTAGTTATTTTTACTGTTTTACCATTTTTATTGTCTTAATTCCTGTAAGCCGCCCTGAGTCCCTCGGGAGAAATAAATAAATAAATAAATAAATAAATAAATATTAATCTCTACTTTTCAATTTATTTTAACCTTTAAAAAAATAATCAACAACCATGCCACTAGGTCGAGCTTAAAAAAATTGTCTAATTCTCCAACATGTTGAAGCAGAATTTTCTAAGACTATCATATGGCCCTTTCAAATGCTCAATTCTGACACTGAGATTCAAGTGGGGGGTGGGAGAGAATGACCTGAAACTTCAGTTTTCAAATCGAACACCCTACAAATCAAGAAATATCAGAGTCAAGGCTCATGGGATTTACCTATTTAGCTATAACCTAAATAAGATCTCTCCTCCCCATGACCAAACCCAGGGCTGGTTAATAGATTAGAAAGGATAGCTTATTACCTGTAGACATAAAGCTGCTTCTTAAAGGTAAATAAGCCCATTAGGGTACAGCACTGGATTACATAAGACATGACCTACCATAACTTAAATTCCCTCTAATGTATAGTCTAAACTGCTAGACACATCCTGTGGAGACTCATTCCCCATTAAGGGTGGGCCGAGCATCAATCTTTACTCACTGTAGCTCCTATACTCTGACCCACTCCCTCCACTTTCCTCCTTTCGTTCTGCAAGGCCGTTAGTTTCGAGTCTCGAGTTAAAACTATAGTATTCCAATGTTCATTCAGCTCAATTGTAGCCATTCATCCTGGCAGGTATTGTGCTGATGTTCTTATTATTGTTTCTATTTTGCTTTGCTGTTCGCTACCCAGATGCTTGCAGTAATTAATAGGAGCAGTTTATTAATATGACAAAATGAAAATGTTCCTTATTTGATGAGCAGTAAATGGATTAATAGATCAATGATGACAGTCAATCTTATTATGCTGTTCCCGGAGGTGGGTGTTATGCAATACAGAGCCAAGTCACAGTAAAGTGGTTATGATTCCCAATCCTAGAGAACATCCTGTCCTATCTGTCCGCTTGCTATTCTAACAAGTCAGCTAATCCTTTTTCTCTTTCTGCTTGCATGCTGATTGGCACAATCTGGCTATACAGAGACACCGTGATACTCCTCCAGCTTCCATGTGTATGGACCTCCCCCTCGCTCCATAGGGGATCTATATGGCATGCTAGCATCCAACTGAACCATAATTGGAAATAATTAGAGCATGAACGTTTTCCAGCAAAGCATGGATAAAGAAAGCAGCTATGCAAGTTTTAAGAGGCGTTCTTTGCCTGGCTATTCCATGCATAGCATCTGTCTAACATAGGAGTTCTCCTATTGTTCTCTTTGTCTCTGCCCTAGAAGTTCACATCGAGGGAGGCAGTTCAATCTTTTCTAATTCAGACAAGGCCAACAAGTTCAGTCTGGAAATAAAAATTTGGGGGGGGCGCGGAATTGCTGAATTGCTTAAATTAATGTTTCTTTCTCGATGTCTTGCAAGCTAATTACTACTAGGGAATGTCATTATTTTTTATAGCATTCAGTAATTGAGACTAAGGATAAATACATAATAATGGCAGGAATTACACTAAATTCAGTGAAAATGCTGCAGCAAAAGTCTATAGAAACAGGTTATAATTATGCTTTTAATTCCTTACTTTCTTGCTCCATCTTCTTGGAAGGAGATAGTTTGCATGCTGTAAATATATGCTACTTGTTTTGCATTATTTGAGATTATGCTGTTTCAGTTACAAAGCAAGCAGATAATTTACTATAGCCTTCCTTTATCTGGCCCAAGTGTATGGGCCAACCTCCCAGAATTTCTCAGCCAGCTTGAATATTGCTCAGAACTCTGAGAGTAGAAGTCCACAGGAAACTCCTGCTTTTGGAAGGCTGATTTACTATATACCAACCTTCCCCAACCAAGTGTCCCTCCTGTTGGAGACTCTTAGAATTCAAGCCAGCATGATAAATTTCATCACATCCCAAATCTCATCAACAGTACCAGGCTGGGGAAGGATGCTTTAAATCATCCTTGGGATTCCTCTTATATGGCAATAAAAGAGGCATGATCTCACAAGGCTCTTTGAAAGAAATAGCTATGTAAAAGACATCAAAACCTTTGACGTTCTTTAAAATCCCACTTACAGAAGTGATTGTCAAGGAACACTATTTTACTAAATGTTCCATCAATACCTGGGAGAAATGGATATTTAATTGAAAACTTAAGTCTGTAAAATAAAGTCATGCCCCAGGACAGAATTAGCATTTAGCATTCCTTCTCAAAACTTCACCAAAGAGACAATACCCAAAAGTTGACAATTCAGGTATTCCTCAACTTACAACAAGTCATTTAGTGACTGTTCAAAATTACAAGAGCACTGGGGGAAAAAGTGACTTATGACTGTTTTTCACACTTATGACCGTTACAGCATTCCTGTGGTCATGTAGTCAAAATTCAGACTTGTCAACTGACTCATATTTATGACGGTTGCAGTGTCCCACCTTTTGCAACCTTCTGACAAGCCAAGTTAATGGGGAAGCCAGATTCACTTTATAGCCATGTCACTAAGGACGGCAGTGATTCACTTAATAACTTTGGCAAGAAAGGTCATAAAATGGGGCAAAACTCACTTAACAATTATCTATGGCTTAGCAATAAAAAATTTGTGCTCAGTTGTGGTCGTGAGTTAAGGGCTACCTATATTTCACCCAAACCTTGTAACATTCAATAGGATGTAATGGTATGTGGGAATGGCCTTGGGAAACAGAAGACTAGACAAAGGTCAGACAAGAGGCAGCTGAGCCCACAAAAGGAATGAATATGTGGCAAACATTTCAGAGGTTTCTTAGTTTCTTGGACTATAAAGTTGAGGGGGGAAATGTAATTTCACATTTGCAAGATTTTGTTAATGTAACCTTACAATGAAGAGTGAGTTGGTACACTTCTGAATGTGCTTCTTGACTGGACTAGGAGGCCCCAAGGTGGCAGGACAAACCAAACCAAAGCATTTTTAGTTCAAATTCATAGTGACCTGCGAGAAAATGACCCTGTATTTGATAGCAGTAAAGCTACTGAATTTTCCTCGAAAGAGTTTATCACAACAATTCATGAACAGTTCATAGATACTTCAGAAGGATGAACTTTTAAAATTCTTTGCTCTTACATTCACTGCAAATGAGATAAGGGCATCTGTCAGAAAATACAATTGCCGATCACTTTTTATAGTCAGTTAATCCAAATCTTAGCCTATTAAACCACGTCAGATTTCTCAGACACAAAAGTTTGGACTAAGAGGGGGAAAAAAGCTACAGAAGATGTTACTGATGGGATGCTGACTTAAGGTTTGGTGGACGTTTCTAATTAGCCTTTCGAATGCATTGTTCTCCAGATTTGCTGATCTAAATTTCCCATCACTTTCAACCAGTAAGGCCATATGCCATGTTACCAAAAATTATCTATGGGCATTATTGGGCCTTATAAATAGGCATCCCCATGAAAAAAAAAATATTAAAACTATAGTATTTTTGAATTCTTCTGTACAGAAATAGCTAAAACAGCTCCACAAAAACAAAATTAGTTTTAAAGCCATTCCAGTAACCTATAATTAAACCCAGATAAACAGAAGCATTCAATTATAACCCTGAGATAATAGTTTAACAAAATTAAGATGGTTGTATAGGATTTATACCTTGATGATAAAAGAATATTGCAGTAACCTGCTTAACAAGAAAGAACCTTGAGGGAAGGAAGCTGGTGAGTAGTTATGTTTTCAACAACCCATTTCTCTCTTTTACTCCAGAGATGATTACTGATAAGTAAATAGAAGAACAAGCTTGCTAGGAGATAGTATCATCTCTGGGTTTATTTGCAAGACAGTCCCACTTTCTCAGTAAACCATAACCTACCATATTATTCTCAAGCCCCATAGCAGAATCAATGGGGCTCTGTTCCACATATGACCAGTTCAGGAGCTGCACAGTAGTTAGAAAGTCAATCTCCTTGCTGAATATTTTTTAAAATGGAAAGGTTATACTGTACTTTCATAAAGGATTATAGAACATGCAGGACATTCTGCAGTAGGATGCTCAGCATTCAAAGATATCACGTAATATATTAATGAACCATTTCAATTGGAAGGTGATGAGAGTTTTTATTTGTATTGCCTGTTATCATAAAGAAGCAGAGAAACATTCTAGGAGCAACTAATACTATGGCAAATAACCAAAAGTTTAACATGTGGATTCATTCCTATGAATTAAAAGCTTCATACTGCACAGCAAAAGCAAAACACACATATTGAATTAGAATTAGAAAAAACTGCAGCAGCCAATTTATATAATGCACATTTTTAGATTCATTGCAAACATCATTGGGGTCACACGTAAATCTCAACCTTTAAAATGGTCCAGATTGGAAGAAAATCCATTCAAATTTAAAGGAAAATGAAAAATGTGCTTCAACCTTGATTGCACTTAAGTTAAAGAGGGAATTCTTGTACAAGACTAGCCTTTGCACATTTTAATGATTTCTGTGTTTTCATCCTCTCAAGTTAGATGAGCACATATGAAAAAAAATGACATAAGACCCCCTCTCCCTTTCTAAAAGCAAGGTTATTTTCCTAAGAGAATTCATCCATGAATTGCCAAGAAAGTTTAAGATTTTTTATTTACTCATCTCTTTCTCTAAAATCTTTGATCAGAACTTGCGCTATTATTCTGTGTAGTACTTGCTTTCAGTAACATAAAATGATGTCCTTCTTACACACGTGCCTATTAACCTAATTTTAAACAACTTGAGCTATTTCCAAAATCATCATTTCCCATTTTATTTTGATAGGTAAAAAGCAAACAAAGCCTGAAGACAGGAGGTTCACAGAATTTGAATGCAACAGTCAAGAGATGGCAATCTGAGATTGTTTCTTCCTTGCACCTGTCTAAATAGGACCCATAAGATTCTGATAAGGTAGCTTCAGAACAGATGGAAGGAAATAATAACAAACAGCTCTTCTCAAGGTTTTTTTTTAACCTACAATTTCCACTATCTCTAACCAATCTTATGCATGCTTGGTTAAAACAACTGAGTTGGGAGTTAGATTTTCCAATTAAACAGATTGAATTTTTTTAACCATTTCCACAATAAACAGAAATAAAATATTACTGCCTTGAAAGTAAACTGATGGGGAAAGTAGCAATCTGTAGATCTATACACATTGGACAATCATCAAAACTATAAGGGCAAGGCCACAGAGAAACAAGCTGGCAATGTCCTATAAAGGAAGGAAGGAAGGCTCACCTAGGCTTTGTTCTGCAACGGGATTACCAGGAACAAATAGGGTTTTGTTCTGCAAAGGTAGACACACACCTATCTTTCTTTCTGGACCATTCATAGCATTTCACAGGTCTGGATTGGCATCTCCAGGACTGCAGGTTGGGGATGATGGAAATTATAATCTGATACACCTGCGCAACTTTGCTGAAAAGAAACTCTCTGGAACAGTTTTTCAGACTGCAGCAATTTTAGGATGTATGGACATCAATTCCCAGAATCCCCTAGACAGCATACTAGCTAGAAAATTGTGGAAGCTGCCATCTACACATCTTAAACTTGCTTGCTGGGAACTGAATTTCACACACCTTAAAGTTACTGAAATTGAAAAACACCAGTCTAGAGCCTAAACTCACCTTCCAAGCACTACACTTCTGTCAAAAGAAAAAGCAGTTGAGAAAAACAAAAAGGTCTAGACAGGCAGCAGATTTCCCCTCCACAGGGAAAGGGCATGAGAAGGCTGTAGGTCCAGGCTAACAGAACCCCTCGTTCCGGGGGGCCCTCCCTCCTCCTTACCCTCCTCCAATTCCTGGGGTAGGAGATCCTCGCTATCGTCCAGGTTACTGTTCCCGTTGCCTTCATCACAAGCGGCGGGGCTGATCCAGAATTCCATTCCAGGCGAACCCAGAAAAGCCTCTACCTCGGTGGGCAACATTAACTTCGCAGGTACAAGGATCCGGTCCCTTGGATCGTTCACCTTGCGAGAGGTGAAACGGGCGAAGCCAAGCAGACGCCTGTCAGCTGCGTCAGAGATATGCTTGCCTCGCCCGGCTCAGAAATCCTCACTTTCCTCCAGCGCGCTAATTTGCATTGCAGGCTTTCTTTGCCCTACCAGCATTCTATAGACGTTTATAGAATCTGAGGTCCACCTGTTTGGGAAGAATCCATTTTCCAGGGTAAGACGGGGGGGGGGAGTTGCTGAATATCTTGACCCCGCAATGGTCAATTAAAAGAGAGGAAGAGTTGAAGATAGAAAGATCTTATAGGAAGATCGAAGGCAAGGATTGGATAGTAGAGCTGAAATGGAAATAGCAAAGGTGTTGTGGGTGAGGAAGTAAAGCTTAGCCTCCTCCTATTGTTATGTAGCACAATGGTCCATCTCAGCTCCGGCATTCTGCAGTATTTTTGAATGGGAGGGTGGGCTGGCATGACTTCAGCCATTTCTTAAACGCGCTCTTCTTTCTTAAGGTTAACCCTGACGAATTAGCATTTCTCTAAATAAAAAACAACAACACCAGACTAGCATGGATGTTTCGCAGAGTAGTTTGGGGGGGAAATGGGAAGTATGCTATTAAAAGCCTAATGTTAATTAACTTGCCTTTTCAGACGAATGAAACGTGTGTAAAAATTTCCCTTGAGGGGTAAATGTGGGTTTGTTTGTTTTTTAAACCAAAACCAAGGAAATGCAATAACCTCATCATGTTTCTGCAATCCCATAACTTCTAGCAATTAAGACTTTTCAGGCAATGTGAGAAATGTTTAAAGGCAGCTGCAAATAAATGGACTTTAATAATGGAATTGAGTTTGATGACAAGAGAGTTTTTATTAACAAAAGGCAATGTTTCCCATTCACAGGACATGCCAGGTTTTGAGAGAGCTTTAAATAATTGGGAGAAGCTGGAAAGATCTTTTGCACCTAGTGGCAAAGTACAACGTAAAGTGGCAGAGACTGAAAAACCTTATCATTGTGGTAGTCTAATGTCTAAAATCCAATCCATCATGAACTTTCAGATCAAAAGTAATCAAACTTATTCAGTTTAGGAATTTGCACAGGTAACCTTTCTAAGAACTGAGTCTCTAAAATCATAACTTTTACTACACATGTCTAACTTTAATTTGGATTTTATAATTTATTGTAGATTGCTGGTATACTAACTTTAATAACACAGACAAATAACCAGAGGTTTGTTTCTTATCCTCCTGCCTTGGATATCCCATCCAAAGCCCACTCTCTCCAGCTTTGGGTTCTAGTTCCACAACTAGACTGCTTTTGGGTTAAAGACTCTCAGCAAAAAACTCTGAAAGATACGAGACTGATTACAATCCTGACATATATTGTTGCTTTAGAAGTAATAATTCTGTATAGCTGTCAACCCTACGAAGTAGACCAGACTAAGAAACAAATGCCATGTAGGTCAGGATTACTTTTGTTGTAAACAGTTACAGCAGTGGTGAAATCCAAATTTTTTTACAACTGGTTCTGTGGGCGTGGCTTGGTAGGTGTGGTGTGGCTTAGTGGGCGTAGCTTGGGCATGGCAGGGGAAGGATATTGCAAAATCTCCATTCCCACCCCACTCTGGGGCCAGCCAGAGGTGATATTTGCCTGTTCTCCGAACTGCTCAAAATTTCTGCTACCGGTTCTCCAGAACCTGTCAGAACCTGCTGGATTTCACCCCTGAGCTATAGTAACAGAATTGTGCTTTGAACTATAAAGAGGCTTGCCCTAGATATTTTCCCAAATTGGTTTCTTGGCCCAGACTTAAGCCCTGCTTATTTGATTGTTCCCTTGGTAGCAGTTCTTCCTCTTGTCCTTGGAGGCCATTACTTCTGCCCTCTACAATAGCTAAGGAGAGAAGCTGAAGCAAGACATTCATCCTCACCTAAAAGTAAGCCTCCCTCCTGGACTTTGGTGTTATTTTGACTTGCCAAACTGCAAAAGTACCCCAACCAAATTGCTGCTGATCTCAAAACCCAATAGAACCTATAACCAGCAAGACAATGGTGAAGGTAGACAAATTTCAAACCAGTGTGATTTTTTTTGACACCGAGGGAATTTTGGATAACATCAGTCCCATTCAAAGAATGGGAAAACCCATGTCCTTCAATTCAAAATTCCAATTCCTTCCTAATCATGTCCACTAATATTACATTACTTAGTTCTAATCAGTTACTGATTTGAAATATTGCTGACTGGAAGGACAGAGTAATGGATGGGGACCTAGTGGAATTCTTCCCTAATTTTGACTTCATAGCACTCCAAGAGACACGGTTGATTACAAATAAGGGACAAACATTCAATTCTCATGCTTTAGATCCTATTCTATTCCTTCAAGGAAATATAAGACTAAAGGGCAAGGAGGACAGACTATACTTGCCAAGGCAGAGCTAGCCTTTCAAGAACAGGGATTGATCTTTGTAGATGACTTTCCCCATTATTTAGCTGTAAAATTTTGTATAAATTCTCTGAAATAGTTCTACTGAACATATATCTATCACCACACATGTCTTCCCACTTTCTCCTAATATCACCCAAAGCTACTGCCAAGATTTTTGTATACCTGGGTGTTGTCTTTAAAGTTTAACTTATAAATGATCCATCCTGGCTCTCTAGAGATCCCAAAAGAAATACCTTAGGCTCAGAATTGGTTTCCTTGATTTATAAATGTAATCTTCCAACTGTAGAAGGAGAAGAACCTAGTTTTATGTATTAATTTAAATATTATTAAGGAAACTATGTTGCATGAAACAAGACTGGGCTTGTTCAGATATCCAAGCTCACATGAGGGCGGATAACGATGTTGACCAATCACAGTCCATTTATAAGGCAGATCTGATCCTAATTATGCTTCACAAGGGGCTTCTAGCTAATCTTGAAGTAAGATGGAATAGAAAGCTCAATTGGGCTTGGGTTGATGCTAAAGTTATATCCATCTTGCAATTTGCACCCCTTGCAATCTGCATACCGAGCAAATTGATGAACAGATGATGCTGTTAATATGGCTTTGCACTACATCCTACAACATCTTGAATCTCCAAAGACCTACGCAAGGGTCCTCTTTGTAGACTTTAGTTCAGCATTCAACACCATCATTCCAGACACTCTTCTAACTAAGCTAAACCAGCTAGCGGTACCTGAACACACTTGTAAGTGGATCATAAGCTTCCTAACATACAGGAAGCAGCAGGTGAAGCTAAGCAGAATCACATCAGAATCACTGTACAATTGGCACAGGGGCCCCTCAAGGCTGTATGCTCTCCCCACTTCTCTTCTCTTTGTATACCAATGACTGCATCTCTAACAACCCATCTGTTAAACTACTGAAGTTCACGGATGACACAACAGTGATCAGTCTCATTCAAGAGAATGATGAATCCGCGTACAGACAGGAAGTTGAACAACTAGCCTCATGGTGCAACCAGAACAATCTGGAACTGAACAACTCAAAACCGTAGAAATGGTGGTAGACTTTAGGAGAAATCCTTCCATACTTCCACTTCTTACAATACTAGACAACACAGTATCAACAGCAGTGACCTTCAAATTTCTAGGTTCTACTATATTGCAAGATCTAAAATGGACACCCAACATCAAGAACGTCATCAAAAAAGCACAACAAAGAATGTTCTTTCTGCACCAACTCAGAAAGCTCAAACTGCCCAAGGAGCTGCTGATACAGTTTTACAGAGGAATTATTGAGTCTGTCATCTGCACCTCTATAACTGTCTGGTTTGGTTCTGTAACCCAACAAGACAGACACAGACTTCAGAGGATAATTAGAACTGCGGAAAAAACAATTGCTACCAACCTGCCTTCCATTGAGGATCTGTATAGTGCACGAGTCAAAAAGAGGGTTGTGAAAATATTTACAGATCCTTCACATCCTGGACATAAACTGTTTCAACTCCTACCCTCAAAACGACGTTATAGAGCACTGCACACCAGAACAACTAGACACAAGAACAGTTTTTTTCCAAACGCCACCACTCTGCTAAACAAATAATTCCCTCAAACTGTCAAACTATTTACTAAGTCTGCACTACTATTAATTCTCTCATCATTCCCATCACCAATCTCCTTTAATTTATGACTGTATGACTGTAACTTTGTTGCTTGTATCCTTATGATTTATATTGACTGTTTCCTAATATGATTTGATTGCTTATTTGTTCCTTATGACTATCATTAAGTATTGTACCTTATGGTTCTTGACGAACATATCTTTTCTTTTATGTACATTGAGAGCATATGCACCAATACAAATTCCTTGTGTGTCCAATCACACTTGGACAATAAAAAATTCTGTTCTATTCTATTCTATCTTTTTGAATTCAGAACACGCCCAAACCTGGACAAACTCAATTTCCTCCTCTATCCAAGGTGCAGATAGAAGCCTGAGCTTCCATTACATTAATTTGTATTTTTCACTAAAATTTTTAAATCATAAACTTCAGGCCAGAAACTAACAGCAAGTACATTCAAATTTGTTTGATTCTGTTTACATACCAGAAAGTTCCTGATGGCAGCAATGTGCCAGGCCCAGGGACACTTTAAGATTAAAAAAAAAAAAGCTAAAATTGTAAGAATAAGGTGTGATTACAAGAAACTGATAGCTTGAAATTGTGGCTATAATGTATGCAAAACATCTTTTGAACAAAGAATAGAATAGAATAGAATAGAATAGAATAGAATAGAATAGAATAGAATAGAATAGAATAGAATAGAATAGAATAGAATAGAATAGAATAGAATAGAATTCTTCATTGGCCAAGTGTGATTGGACACACAAGGAATTTGTCTTTGGTGTATATACTCTCAGTGTACATAAGGAGAATAAAATACATTCATCAAGAATAAAAAGATACAACACTTAGTGATAGTCAAGGTTATTAATAGGCTATCAAATCATACTAGGAAACAAAAACAATATAAATTGAAAGATACAAGCAACATGGTTATAGTAATGAGTGGGAAGAGATACTAGTAAGGAAGGGAAGAATAATAGTAATACAGTCTTAGTAAATTATTTGACAGTGTTGTGGGAATCAGTTGTTAAGCAGAGTGATGACATTCGGGGGAAAACTAAGAAATCTCTTAGCAGAGGAACAAGCTGGATTTAGACTGGAATATTGGAAAAGCTCGCCAGGATTTTCAACAAACAAAATGTAAGTGTATACTTTAAATCCAAGAACACATTAAGATAGAAACTTGTCCACCCCAAGGACAAAGCACTCATGAACAGAACAATGCGAGCCATACAGTGCTGGGCAGCAAGGCATGTGCAGACTTGTACATTGGGGAAACAAAACAACCATTCCACAAATATATGGCACAACACAGGAGAACCAACTCATCAGGGCAGGATTCGGCAATCGATCTACACCTGAAAGACAAAAGCCACTCCCTTAAAGACAACAAGGCTCACATTCTTTCACTGGTTTGAAAGAAGAGTCAAATAGGTAATCTATGTTAAAATTGAAAGGCCCTCTCTCAATAAATAGGGAAGGATACAACCTCACCTATCTCCTGTTTACAATGCAGCCCTTTCAGCAATTCCAAGATGGTTCCACACTTATTTGCACTCTGATGCAAGTGACTCTGAGTACACAGATTAGCCCCCAGATGGTTTCGAGACACTCAGACTGTTAATGGCTGGCTGACTGAGAAGAGTATAAATCCTATCCACTCCCCACCAGTTAGTTAGAAATGAAGAAGCTTCTTGGATGAGAAATGTCTTCAAGGAAAATCAAGAAAACCCAGCTGCTGTTTGGAGAAAAAACATCTTTGGAACAACCATGACCTGAATGACTGATAATCTCCATAGACATTTAAACCAGAGCACTCCACAATAGACAGTTGTTTTATTTTACACCATCTCATAACAAAACAATTAACTAATGGCAAGAAACTTTTTTACCACTTTTATAGATCTTAGTGCACTCTTTAAACAAAACCTTTTTGTGGAAGAAATTAGCCAACTTAAATATGGAATCCAAATTAAATATGGAATTGTTGTTGTTGTTAGTTGCAAAGTTGTGTCCAACCCATCGCGACCCCATGGACAATGTTCCTCCAGGCCTTCCTGTCCTCTACCATCCTCTGGAGTCCATTTAAGCTCACGCCTCCTGCTTCAGTCCATCCAGCCACCTCGTTCTCTGTTTTATGGTTAAGGCCAGGGGTCTGCAACCTTAAAACACTCAAAGACCCATTTGGACCCATTTCCCACATAAAAGAAATCACCAGGAGCCACAAAGCCTTGGTGGGCATAGCCAACTCGACATCACTCACTCCCAGTCACATGACACACACACCCAGCCATGTTTACCCAGGTTTTGGGGCTCTTGGTGTTTTCTGTGGGAAATAGGTATCTCTCTGTGTATCTCTCTCTTTCTCTGTGTCTCTCTCTCCCTCCCCCTCCCCCTCTCTGTCTCTGTCTCTGTCTCTGTCTCTGTCTCTCTCTCTCTCTCGTGTGTGTGTGTGTGTGTGTGTGTGTGTGTGTGTGTGAGATATTGCCTACGTATGATGCCCCAGGGACCAGAAGGGGTTAAGTCTTCTAAGTCTACAGACATCCCATGTCACTGTATAAACCAATGAACTCCCTTATTGGAGTCTTACCCACAAATCAATTGGATATCTTCCCTAATTCTTCCCATCTATCTCAGCAAGACAACAGTGAACTTCTCTCCCTCTCAACATCTGAGTCATACAGTTAGGGTAACAAATGCAACAGGACACCCTGTTCATTATTGTATATTTGTAAATAATAAAATAACTTTTTGAACCTAAAGCTGTATTGACTAAATAACTTCCTCATAGACTGAATGAGCACGACCATCAATATTTATCTGACAGTGTGTGTGTGTGTGTTTCCTCTTGAATCATTTCCAAAAGCAGACGAGGGTTGGTATTTTTTTTGTGTGTTTTTTGCTGATATTGTTCTTTCTTATTCTTTGGGTGCTTTTTATCATATTTAAGCCTGAGTGGCGTATCAGGCTAATGCCTCCTACTAAGGCAGCATTTAACATCCAGCTGCCTGCAATTACTGCGAGTTCTAATCTCACCAGGCTCAAGGTTGACTCAGCCTTCCATCCTTTCTAAGGTGGGTAAAATGAGGACCGGTTTGTGGGGGCAATAAGCTGACTTTGTATAAATATACAAAAAGTATGAAGACTATTGCTTAACGCATTGTAAGCCGCCCTGAGTCTCCGGAAAAGGGCGGCATATAAATATAAATTAAAAAAAAAAAATCAAGAGCCATTTCAGGTTCCCAGATAAATGAAGTTCTTTCGTCCCCCTACTGTGGCTCCCTGTCGGCTGAACCCACCACTGACAGGCGCTTCTTCCAGTCCTTATTGGTGCTGTGCACACCTTGGTTGCTAGGGGAGACGCGTGACTTGCTCTCCACCCAAGACAGTGGTTTGGCCTGGCTGCGCTGACGCCATTGTTATTGCCACCTCCATAGCCTGCCCGCTGCTCTCACAGCACCTTGTGCAGCACAGTTAAATTTAGCACGCTACACAATGGGGGAGACGGTGTCCCATCCTCCTCCTGGAGCCCATTACGATGCAGAGCATCGGCCACAGCTGGGCTCAGCCAGTGTCTCAGGGCGGAGAGCAAGTCGCACATCTCCCCAAGTGACCAAGATGCGCAGAGCACCAACAAGGGCTGGAAGAAGCGCCTGCAAGATATGGCAAGTACAGGGGTGCTTCGCTCCTGCTCTGGAATATGGAGTGAGTCTCCATCCCCAGCCTTTGCCCTTACCATCTCAGGCCAGGCAAGGAGTGACTGGGAAGGGAGGCCGAGGAGCAGGGCCAGCCAGTGGTGGATTTAACGGACAGGGAGCCACAGCAGGGGAACGAAAGAGCCCATGCGGCTCCAGAGCCGCAGGTTGCAGACACCCAGTTAAGGCCCTCTACTCAAACACCCATTTGAAGGTCTGTACAAGTGTAAATGGTTCTCCAAGAGCATACGGTAATTACCCATAATGGATTGTATCGTAGCCCCAATGCTTTCGGGGAAAATGAAAACTTTAAAAACACCTAAGAGGGTAAATGGAAACACAAACAGCTTTTCCCCATGTTTCAAAACTGAGTTTAGAAAAAAATGGGATGGAAGAAAACTTAGCTATTCTTTATAGATGACAAGAGAGCAGTAGTGCTAGGCTTAAGGACAGCAGAGCAAATGGTATCTGTATGTAGGGAATTTGGGGGGGTGGGATAGTAATCCAGGGTTCAGTTTCCAAATGTATTGTCATTACATGATAGAATGGATAAAGGAAATTTTATACACAAACACACACACACACAGTATATATTTGTAGACATTATAAAATATAAGGGAGAAAGAAAATATATAGATACATACACAAGCACATATAGTTAAATACAAAATAAATTTAAAACATGGTAAAATTAATGCACAACATAATACGTTCATCTCTGGAGAAGCTGGAAAATTTCAAATAATGCAAGTTAGAAACAGCCCCAGCCTCTTCATTCTGCACCAAGATCAGTCTGGACAAAACAACAGCTCAAAGGCTTAATTCACTAGAAAGCACATTCCTAGATTTACTAAGCACTGAGAAGGTAAAATCAAAGCAAAACCAGGTAAAAAGTTCACAAAGCAGCAGGACAGAAGTTACAGTTTTCTGACCACATCAAAAATGATTAGTTTTTTGTGGCTTCATGTGCAATTCAAACCTAGTGATTATGATTCCATGTAATGTATTTATGCAGGCTCAGCAGATGGGAAATCCAGAATCACGCAAAGGAGGTTAATAAGCTCTCATGGCAGTATTTGCCCCATAAAAGTTACAGCATCTTGGAGTAAGGCTAGGAAAAACTGCCTGAAGTTTAGGAAGCTCATTGTTGATGAGTCTGTCCACCCTGACCATGCTGGTTGATATTTGTAAGTATGCTTTGAAGAATAGCATAATGGATACACTGAGTCCTAAGAAAGATTTAGAAACTAAGACAACTTCCTAAAACCTCCTGAACACAGTGGGAATTATTTCCACAGAAATGTATATAATGCAGTGGTATCACCTCCCCTTGTGAAATATCAGGTTTTCTTTTGTTCTTTTTACAGATTCTCATAACAACAATCCTGAGAAACATTTCCTGTTCCTTTATCACAATGACTACTTTTTTTTAAAGTAGCTTAATTCAATAATAAAAAAAAAGGATTGGCAAGGAGCTAGCCCTTCTGAGTACTGTAAAAACGCTTAAATGTTCATGAGTAAGAAACATATACCGTTGTGATCCACAAAGTCAAAAGCCCAGCAGTTGAGTTCTGCAGTGGTATAGAGATATATCACTATGAGTAAGATAACAGGATAGCTGTTTAGGAAGTGGGGATAATTTTAGCCTCATCTCCGTTCTTTCAGAATTTCCTGGAAACAACTGCAATCAGATCACCACCTCACGGCTGACAGCCAACTTCTCCTCTTTTTGCACCGCACCAAAAATAACAGTTTACCTCATAAAATTATTGTAATTTTTTCAAAACAGCATATATATCCTGCTCTAAAGAGTCAACAAGAAATTTAAAAACTAAGAATTATTGTTCTTGGTTTGTTAGCCTTTTTATTGATTAATTAGAATTATTGACTGATAGATTGATTTGACTTCTCTCCAGAGATAACTTACAGAAGTATTCCAGGGTCTCTTCCATCTGCTTGAATGTGAGGGCCTCAGCAGCGTCAGAAGAGACCTGAGGTGTCTGGATCCAATCTTTGTGATCATATCCGAATACTGTGTCTGCCCGGAGTTTATACAAGGGCAGTTGTTCCCCCAGAAGGCTGATTATTTCCACTTCGGGCAGATTGCTGCTATTGCAAAAATCTGTTCAGAACATATGAGGAGAGACAAAGAGAGATGGTTTGATTAGCAAAGGGGGAAGTGAGGCAAGGCCTTTGGTCTCAAGAAACTGAATCATCTCTAAGATACGCCTGGCTGTATAATATCACAAGTTTTTCTTGATTGCAGTTTACCATATTGCGCCCTTTCAGCCAGTGTGCTATTTATAGTATGATTTGAATGTTGTGGAAACTAAGCCTATTTCCTATTTTGCAATACACCAAAGGCAATAAAACTAGAGATTGACAGTAGATGTCAATCTACTCTAGTGATAAAAAGTACCCCTTCCCACATGACCTGTATTTCCTACAAAACCTATGAGATTCTCCCATGTGGGTGTGATCAGTGGTGGGGTTCAAATTTTTTTACTACCAGTTCTGTGGGTGTGGCTCAGTGGGCGTGGCGTGGCGTGGTAGGGGTGGCTTAATTTTTTTAAATTTTTTATTTATATGGCGCCCTTCTCCGGAGACTCAGGGCGGCTTACAATGCGTTAAGCAATAGCCTTCATACTTTTGTATATTTTTTATACAAAGTCACCTTATTGCCCCCACAACCAGGTCCTTAATGGGCGTGGCAGGGGAAGGATACTGTAAAATCTCCATTCCCCTCCCCAATCCAGGGGAAGGTTACTGCAAAATCCCTAATTACTCCCAATCAGCTGGGACTTGGGAGGCAGAGAATATATGGGGGCGGGGTCAGTCAGAATTTTTACTACTGGTTCTCCGAACTACTCAAAATTTCCACTACCGGTTCTCCAGAACTGATCAGAACCTGCTCAAACCCATCTCTGGTGTGGATCAGTGGTGGGTTGCCCCCAGTTCAGACCGGTTCACAAGAACCAGTAGTAAAACCGGAAGGAGGCCCCGCCCACCACCCTGGATGTCATCATCAATGATCTGCGCATGCACAGAAGCTTCTGCGCATGTGCAAAAGCAAGGCGTGCGATCCCGTTGTGAACTGGTGGTAAAGGTAAGTAGAATCCACCCCTGGTGTGGATGTCTTAAAGAGCCCTTATAATTAAACATTTAAAGCATGCCGAATGGGCCCTGAATAGTGACAGAAGGAAGAATCAAAGAATCAAAAGTCTGTGGCCCAGGAAATCAAATTGTTTATATTCACTGGTCATACCTCAGATATAATATAGCTAGCATACTGACCTGTCAGAGAGGAATAAATAAGATCACACAGGTGAGTTTATCAAAAATATTCCAACACCAAGTTGTAATTTACAGTACTTTATACTCTACTATATATCTCTGCCTTTTTCTTTGAAATGTAGTAGACCAAAGGTATACAGATGGTTCTGCTTTTGATCATGTCTTCCCAACAAGCTGACTATGCTTTGCTGGGAGCCAGTTTATATTATATTGCTTGCAGGCTTAATAAAGTTACTGTATATTGTATCTTCAAAGTGATTTGATCACATTAAGTGAACCAGTTTGGCCACAATGTTACGCAACTCTAACTTATTTTAAAGTACATTATAAGACATTTTGCCAAACAATATAATGGGATATCAAAAACACGATCTCTTAAAATTAGTGGTTTGCTCTCTTAAGCTTTTGAATCATTTATAATCTTTAAAAAATAATAATAAACGAACAACAAAAAGGGATTTGAACTGCAAGTATTCTTTGACTTGTGACCACAATTGGGATCTCCATTTCTATAGTTAATCTAGGCAGTTGTTAAGTGAATTATGTAATCGTTAAGCAAATCTGCCTTGCCCCATTGACTTTGTTCGTCGGGAAGCTGGTTGAAAATAGTGACCACATGACTCCAGAACACTGTTGTTGGTTGCCAAAGTATGCAAATTTATAGTTTGTAACTATATCATAAGGGATGCATTGGCTCAATGGCTGAGTTTGTCGATTGGAAGGTCGGCAGTTCAGCGGTTCAAATCCCTAGTGCTGCTTAACAGAATGAGCTCCCGTTAGTTGTTCCAAGTTCTGCCAACCTAGCAGTTCAAAAACACGTAAAAAATGGAAATAGAAAAATAGGGACCACCTTTGGTGGGAAGGTAACAGTGTTCCGTGTGCCTTTGGCGTTTAGTCATGCCAGCCACATGACCACCGAGACATCTTCGGACAGTGCTCGCTCTTCAGCTTTTAAATGGAGATGAGCACCGCCCCCTAGAATCGGAAACAACTGGCACATATGTGTGAGGGGAACCTTTACCTTTTAACTATATCATAAATCACTTTATCCAGTGCTTTTGTAACTGAATGGTTGCTAAATGAATGGTTGTACATCATGCTGTTGCCATGAAAAATATTTAGATATGGATATGAAACTACAATTGAAAGTAAAGCTCAGATCAGTGGAAAGTTTATTTAAAAACAGAGGGCTGTCTTATGGGCAAATAGCTACGCAGCTCTTTTAAAATAAGTTAAAGTTTAACTTAACTCTCTTTCTCTCTCTACATGGAAAATATACTTTTGTTTTTCTGCTTATTGCATCCAGCAATCTAGTCCAGCGTTTCTCAACCTTGGCAACACTAAGATGTGTAGACTTCAACTCGCATGCTCACTGTGGAGCTCTGGGAGTTGAAGTCCACACATCTTAGTATTACCAAGGTTGAAAAAACTAGTCTAAGCAATGCTCTTGCAAAGAAAGAATTCTACTGCCCTCTTGTGGGCTTTCATGGGCAAATAAACATAGAAAGAACAAAGGTTTTCTCAATTTTCTCAGTTCCTCTATTTGTGCTTTTTCAAGAGGTAACTGGACTCTTTTTTTTTTCCTGAGGGAAAAACTCGGGGTGGGGGGGGGAACAGTCCAGTTGCCTTTTGAAAAAGCACCTTTGAGACAATTATGACCTGGATGACTAAGAATCTCCACAGATATCCCAAAAGTGCTTTTTCAAGAGGCAACTGGACTTTCTGTTTTTCTTTGAAGACGTTTCGCTTCTCAACCAAGAAGCTTCTTCAGAGCTGAAGAAGCTTATTGATGAGAAGTGAAATGTCCTCAAAAACAAAGCAAAACAAAACAAAGAGTTCAGGTACCTCTTGAAAAAGCACCTTTGGGACAACCATGACCTGGATGACTGAGAATCTCCATAGACATTTTATCTCCACAAACATCCCTATATTGCATGTATATACCTAATTTCCAGTAAACTGGGTTTGGAGAATTTGTTGGAGCCAGAAACAATAGCAGGATAAAAGATACAGCAAGCATCTTTTAAATGGTTTCTTAAGGGCTATTTAGCTCCTAAGAAAGTAAATTGCCTCACATTTTAACTTCAAGGAAGCCTTCCCTACCTCGCAACTGCCAGTTATGTTAACCAACTTTCCAGTCATTATTGGCAGGCCAGTAAGCTGTGGAAGTCTTATAAAGCATTTAGTTTAGTTAGTGAACAGTTCTACCTTGTACGATTTCTGTCCCTGGTGGTGAATATATGAAGCACTTCTTATTCTACAGAGCATTTGACACAAAGAATAAGAGGCTATCATTAAGAGCTCTCTATACTCCTTGAAATCTGAAGAAAGGAAGAAAATGATCAAAGGATATGAAAAACAAATCCTATGGGGGAAAAATCAGAAGAAATTTGAGTCAGTCTGGAGAAAAGAATGTACCCAGCAGAGGTGAGATCTTCCCCTACCAGAATGCTTCAAGCAGAGCTGAGACAGCTTCTGCAGTTCTTGCGGGATTGGAGTCAGTAGCTTCAAAATCCCATTCTATTCTTGGTTACCACTGGGATTACCTAAATATTGTAGCTGCAGGAGATGAGGACAAAAATGAAGAACATGTAGTTGCAAGGCCATTAGCAACTAAGCATGCCTACCCCTTGCTAGAAGCTTAAATGCAAGGTCAGCTCAATCTCATCCAGCACTAACCACAAGGCAATTAGAAAAATTTTGTAATCGGCTCCAGTCAGGTACAAGTTGTTTCATTTAAACACAAAGTTGGCTATCAAACTGCTTCCTGGGAGTGGCATCATGCAATCTTGTGGAGAACTGCAGGCCTGTACTTGTTGCACTCAAAGATTGCACTCAAAATCTGCAACCAGGGCAGCTTTAAAACATGTGAACTTTAAGTCCCCAGAATGCTGTCAATTCCGAGAGTTGAAGTTCATCCATTTTAAAGTAGTCAGGGTTGAAAACATTCAACTAGAGCAGGGCTGTCAAACTCCCAGCCCGTGGGCCACACTTGCCATACCCACACCCATTTTAGCGAAGGGTGGGGGAGTCCTGATATGTCACATGACACTGCCATGATGATATGAGTTTGACACCCCTGATCTAGAGTAACTTCTTTGTGAAAAAGAATGGTCCATGTTGACTTGTCATACAAGTCTTATTAGAACTTAATTTTTGAAATACCTTTGGAATAATTCCAGGACTAACTTGACCTCTCTTTTTTCCTTTCTTTTTTCAGAAAACTTATTATTTGCCAATGAGAGGCAGAAATGTGATAGATTACCATTGATAGATAGTAATAGATTGTAGATTATTGAGTTTCTCTATAGAGGGTGTAGAGTCTGTGAAATTTATTCTTTAGGGGGAGCTAGTAGGGATGCTAACAAGAACAACTGTTCCCACACAAAAATACAAACCACATTTAGGAGAATGAGATTATAAAGTTGCTAGGGCACTTTGTTTGTTGGCACCTAAGTAACAATGAAATAAAAAAGAATATTCAAGGCAGAGATGATTTTGCATCTGACATCCTTTTGGGGGGTTGCCAAAGCCTAGCCATATTTATTGAAATAATAATAAAGAATTTTATAGCACCCTAAATACAACTTCATTGTGGTATAAGATTTTATGGATTACAATCGATAAAACGCCCAGACTGCTGTCCAGAAAATTTTATCAATAAATAATTGTTTTTGATATGCCACAAGCCTCTGTGTGGTTTCAATTTATTTTCACCAACAAATTTACTGGTAAGTAAGCTGTAATTATTCCCTTCCATACTTTTGGACTTCACGTCAGTTTGTACCCACAAAGAAAAGGAACTCAAGCAAGACGTGAAGTGCCAGAACTTTTATTTAGAATGCTTTGGTTTTTGGAGATCCCACAGCCATTGCCCAACCTTGTAAAATTTGTTTCTCTTCCAAATGGACTAAACATTTACTCTACTTACCCAACATGAGCAAAACAAATAGCAAGAATCTCAAAAATTATATAATAACCCCAAAAAATGTTTGCTCTATATAATTTCCCCCAAACTCTTATATATATATATACACCTTTTGCAGAACTAGGAGTGAGCTTGATTAATACATTTTGAAATTCCACCAATTATCCTTTCCCAAATTCAGTAAAAAAACCAATAGTATGAATGAACCAAATTTACAGTGCAATCCTGTGCATTACTATTCAAAAATAAATAAAAATGCATTAGTTGTGTATGCGTATGATCCTGGGCTTAGCTGTTTTTCAATTAATATTACAAGTCCTTAGATTGGCTGAACCCGTGGCTTTCTTGTAAGATATATATGAATGAATGAATGAATGAATGAATGAATGAATGCATGAGGAAGGAAGGAAGGAAGGAAGGAAGGAAGGAAGGAAGGAAGGAAGGAAGGAAGGAAGGAAAATATTTAACTCATTGCTTGGCTATTTTCCATTCCACAGTGGGCTTGGCAACTTTTCAACTAATTCCTTCTTCCAAATATATTCTATATATATTGTAAAGGCTTAGATCCATATGTAGGGAAGGGGAAATAATTATTTTTGTTGCAACAACCCATCTTTGCAGGTGAATGAGAATTATTTTCAAGTGTATTTATTTATTAAAAGATTTATACTCTAGCTGACATAACAAGCAATAAACAGGAAAAAAAGTATATGTTACACAACACTTCAAAAGCAACCCAATATATTAAATAAGAACTGGCAACCAAACATGGTAATTAATTTTTATAATTAACCAGAAGGGGACTCCTATCAAGCCCAGCATAAGCACGTCATAGAACAATCCAGCAAAGTGGGCTTCTGGTGGGACCGTCGGCATCGCAAGACGCTTCTTTGTGAAGCACCAGTCCAGGACTCCGTAGAACCACAAGAACAGCAACAATCTCCTGTCTTGCAGTTCAGAAACTTTCCCCCCGGTGAAAGGGGGAAAAGTGAGTCGACGGGTGGGGTAGAGCTCCCTAAGAGCACCAGATTTTGCCCATAGTCTGGTGCTCGAAGATGAGAGCTCCCCGCGAAGCCTGTCAATACTCCGGACCTCGGACATCTCTGCTTTGCAGAGCCAGATGCCGTGACCATCCCAGCAACCAATTTTAAACAAATATATTTGATTAGAGCTGGCTGAGCATATGCAGGAGGAATGAAAATCGCAAGTATTTGATATTTTAACTCCAAGGGATTTACCTTTCTTTTTAAGAAGAATTTCTATGGGAAGAAAGTGAAAGCAAGATGGCGTTTTAGTTTCAACGGGGCGTGAAGAAGTGAAAGTTAAAAGTAATTATTGAAAAAGCCCTGTTTGAAACATAGGACTTTATCTTAAAAAGTGGATTAATCAAGGATGGAAATAATTGTAACAATTGAAGCAGCAGCATAAAGCATAAAGTGAAAGGTTTCTTTTGATATCTTTTTTCTTTTTTCCCCTTTTTTTCTACTTTGTCCTCTTGGAAAGGGAAGAAGAAGGGGGGGAAGATGGCTGGTCTTTTTGAAAGTAACGATGGGTTAGTTAACCCACAAATATGGTTTGACCTTTTTGAAGAAGCTTTGAACTCAATTACCTCTGCTATATTGGAAAGACTTGATACTTTTTTTCAAGTTGGAAATAATGAAACAAATGAAGATACTGTATTGTTACTTAACAGTGAGGTGTTGAATGAAGAGCTGGGAGAAGAAAGAGAACAGCTTACAGTGATTTTGGAAAATAAAATGGAGGAATTGCAGAATGAGAAGGAAGAATTTTTGGGAGCTGTTGGGATTTTGGAGACATGAAATGGAATTTTACATTCTTTCTACAAAGTTCTAACTGCAGTTAAAGAGCTGTTCTCAGTGGATGATTCAGTTTTGCGAAAATTATGTTGTATACAACAATCTCAGAAAACTCGAGAGTGTATTAGAGCAAAAAAAGGTGGAGGAATCAGAGTGAAGAAAAAGGTCCATAAAAAAATTAGGAAAAAAGACTGGAGACGAGGAAAATAACCCTCCTTGGTGAGATGGTCCATAAAAAGTTTTGTTCAAGTGTTTATAGATTTTGAATTTTGGAAGAAAACACCCAACAGTTTAATATTTAAGCGAGGAAGGACGATAAAAGGCAAATTATAGATATATTGGAATATTTTGAGAAGAATAAACAGATCACTGCAATGCTGGTGTGTTTGGTTGTGAAGTAAGCCTTGGCCTGAGTGAATTGGAACTTTTTATTAAAGACTGTAACAAAGATGGATTTAATTGTAACTGTAGAAGTCTTATTGAATATGATAGCGAATTTGAGCTTTTTGTTTGAGTGTAATAGCCACAGGGCAAGAAGACTATAGGCCTAGGGCAATTGCAGGGATCTGGTGGTTACCCTAATACGATGATGAACTCAATAATCTAGTTGAAGGCCTTTATGGAATGGTATCAAATAATTTAACTTTTTTTTTCTTTTTCTATACAATACCGTTGCGGTGGGATTATATCGTGGTTGGATTTGGCAGATACCATGTGGAATACAAATATAAAGTCACTCGGGGGGGTTATATAAAGAAGCATTCTTTTTATGTAGGGGGGTAGATGGCAACGGAAGATATTATAAATACTGTTGGAAGATGGGAATAATCAAGATTAAAAACTGGTTTGACATCTCACGAAGAAGGACTAAATGATAGATATAGTTATTAAATAATGTTTCTAGATGATGTGCTAAAATGTATTGTTAAACTAATAACAGGTTTGATTATTAAGTATAGTTTTTAGTTAGAAAAAGTTTTCTTCAAAGTGTTTTAACTATAATGGGACTTTAATGGTCTAAAAGTGGAGGATAGAAGAAGGATTTATATAATGTTTTGTTTTAAATTTATGGATTTATAATGAGGTTTTCAGAAAAGAAGTTATAAAATATTTTGCTAAATTGCTTAGATTTAATAAATTGTTAAGTATAAATTGGTTAAAATGAGTAATAATAGGTTTGATTATGTAACACTGGAGTGTTTTACTATGTGCTTCAATTGTAAATGGATTTTAATTGTGTAAAGTTGGAAGGTAGAAGAAGAAAGAAGATTTGCTTTCCTTTTACTTAATTGTTTTATGATTGTGTGAAGTGTGAGAGGGAGTTAAATTTATAGATAGTTATCTTATGCGTTTTTATTAAGCTTGTTGTATTCTATATCCTGTATTTGCTCTGGGAAGTCCGGGAGGGGTGGTGGCTGGGGAGGGATAGGGTGGGAAAGGGAGGGCATTATATTTTTTAGGTTAACTTGATCTATGTATTATGATATGTTGGGGGATGGGGGGGGAAGGGGGGGAAATTTGTATTTGAAAAACTTTTTCAAAAAAAAAAAACAATCCAGCAAAGTTAAGTTCTTTATACGCTCATACCAAATAGACATCTTGCCAAACTAACCTATACTATTCTCATCTTAATTCTAACTCTGGGATATTCTAGAAGCGATATCCTAACTTCTGTGACCTCTGTCTCAGATCCAGCTCCAGACTGTGTTGCCTCTTGTATTACCTCCCACGTTGAAATTGTCTCCCTCTTTCCTGGGAAACTGCCAGTTTACTGAAGTTTATCATACCACCTCCCCATCCTTAGGCACTATCATCACAATTCCTCTCAATATGACTCAAATGCCTCTTATTGGTTTTTCTAAACATAAGCAGAGTTGGGTCCATTGTATATTAGAGAGCTTTTTCTAGAGACATGGGCTGCCACTGAAAAGGCAATATTAAAATGAGGAGATATGAGCATGCCTTCCCTATGGGAGTATCGGGGGGCAGGTGTTCTTAGGAGACAGATTCTGATGCCATCCCATGTAGAATGATAACCAGCACTTTGAATCATACCCAGAAGCTTACTGGAAACCAGTACAGTTTATGGAGTAGAGTTGCCACAATTTGCATATTATCATAACTATCCATATCACTACATTGTAGAACCACTGAAGCTTCTGAATGGTCTTCAAGGGAGGTTGTATATTGTAACAATCCAATCAGAAAGTAACCAAGGGGTGAGTGACTATGAGCAAGGCCTCTGATCCAAGAATGGGTGCAACTGAAGGACAAGATGCAGTGGTGCAACGAGCCACCTTGCCACAAACTCTAATCCAGGAAGACCCTCAGATTCCAGACCAAGTCAGGATGACAGTGTCCTAGTATCCAGAACCAATTAAGTTTTCAAATCAAATAGAATAGAATACATAGTCATTCAGTGGGTTAACCTGTAACTTGCTCTTTTTTTTTCCATCTAATCTCTCCAAACCCAGACCACTGCCATGCTCATCCATGCTCAGTCTTCCGGGCATCCAAAGACCAGCTGAGAGCAACCAGCTTGTTCAGGCCCCAAATAACATGGGAAATAATTCCGTCAACCTGGGCAGCAGGGTACATACATGGAGGATAATTTTATTTTGAGGCCACCATGAAAGGTGTACCACCAAGCAGACAAGAAGAGAGTTTCCCAGTGATCAGCCAGCAGCTCCATACATCATTGCTGCTATGTGCTGGGCTGTGAGAATGACTTTGGGGAAGAGAAGGAAGAGCAATAGCCAAGACAATGGTCAGATGAGAGAAATCTGTGTCCAAAACAGAAATGCAATTGAGAAAGTATCCCAAACTTGACCCTCTCTAATTCTTTCATAGATAAAAGCAGGGAGACGGGATCTTTCAAATTTGCAAGATTACATTACTGTAACAGAATAATAGTAGTTTTAGTATTCATAATATTACTTCATCTATCTCAAAGGATTGACATTATGCCACCATTGTTGCTGCTGCTCCAAAGCAAATCTATGGAGATTCTGCCATAGCACCAAAATATAACACTACCAAACAGCTTGAGTCCTCAACTGAATGGCGGCTCTCCTTGCACAAAATGGGACAACTCAGCATGGTCAGTTCAGCGCAGTCAGCTCACTGCCACCAGCTCACCACTCCTGAGTCGTCTCTGCTAACTCAACACCAAGTCATCACAGGACAAGTCAACATGACCAGTTCGCAACAGGGAGCCAGAGGGAGAGCCAAGCGGGCAGGAGAGTGACTAGCTGGGCAAAATGCAGAGCAGTAGCAGTGGCCAAAGACTTCCCACCAGAGGGAGAACCAGGCGAGCAAGCAAGTGATTAGGTGGACCGAGCGCAGAACAGGGACTTCCCACACACCCTACCAATGTCAATGTGCCAGGCTCCAAGCCATTTGGAATTTGGGCTATTCAGCAGGGGCAGCATTGTTCAGTGCTGGCAGTGGGTGGGGGAAGTAGTAGAGGATGAGCACATCTAATTGCTGCCACCATCACCATGCCAAGCTCTGGGAGTGTTCCAGGAGCTCGCAGTGGTGACGGGGTGTGTGAGAGAATAAGAAGCTCCTGGTCACCATTGCCACCACTCTGTGCTCTGTTCACTTGCTCGCTCACCCACCCTCTCACCCAGCTCTTTTTCCAGCTGTCTAGGATGAGTTGTCTCCATGAAGAATTAGCCGTGTTGAGTTGTTGTACAATGACTTGGCAGTAGCGAGCTTGCAGTGGTGACCCAGCCATGCCAAGCTGTCCTAGACCCCTTCCAAAAAAGACTAAACAATTTCCAGACACCCTAAACCAACTCTAACCTCCACACCACTCTCAAAAACTATTGGAACTCCTGGGTAATGAAACTCTACCATTTGCACCCACTCCCTTTCTTTATACGAATATGACGCATATCAAGTTTGTACCCAGGAGAAAAAGAATTTAGGCTACAGATGTCAGAGAGTTAGACTTATGGTTGCTTTTACTGTGACCTTACTGTGACAGAAAGGTTGTATAGTATGTTCATAAAATAATATACTATTTCATTTCCTTATTAGTAGTTATCTCAGAATCCTCAAAGAATGATGTAACTAAAGACTAAAAAAAACTCTGAACCAGGAAATGCCTGACCAAGATAGCAGTGCTGACACAAACGGCAAGCAAAATATTCTTGCCTCTGACCCTAATTTGCAAGATAAATAGAGCAGGTCTTGCCTATTTTGATAAATGTTAATATAAATTATTGCGGAACTAGTAGGAAATACGTGCTTTTGAAAAGGATTGCTGCCATTGGTTTGGCATCAAATTGTCTTTCCTTCTTTCAAGCTCCCTCTCTTATTTTTTTACCTTTCAGCCCCTCAATAGAGGGCCTATAAATATGCTTCAAAATATAGGCCTTGACTTGACCTCTAGCTACCCCAAGGACTTTGGCAACAGGTGGTGTAGGAACAGCATAAATCAGTCAAAAGTATTATTTAGAGTCAAAGATCAGCAGTAGACATAACCAGATAACATCAATTGAATTGAGTGAAGATGATTGGGAAGTTACGTTTGATGTTAATTATTGCTTATTTTAGCTGCTACAAAAATAACTTTGGCCATACTGTATACAGTTAGTCCTCGATTTACAACCATAATTGAGCTGAACATTTCTGTTGCTAAGTGAGAAGTTAGAAAGTGAGTTTTGCTCCATCTTATGACCTTTCTTGTCAAAGTTGTTAAGTGAATCACTGCAGTTCATTTATTTATTTATTTATATTTATATGCCGCCCTTCTCCAGAGACTCAGGGCAGCTTACAATGCATTAAGCAATAGCCTTCATACTTTTGTATATTTTATACAAAGTCAGCTTATTGCCCCCACAAACCGGGTCCTCATTTTACGCACCCTAGAAAGGATGGAAGGCTGAGTCGACCTTGAGCCTCGTGAGAATTGAACTTGCAGTAATTGCAGGCAGCTGGATGTTAAATGCTGTCTTAGTAGGAGGCATTAGCCTCCTACGCCACTCAGGCTCCTTGTTAAGTTGTTGGTAGTAAGAATTGTTAAGAGTTAAGTTGTTAAGTTAGTAACACAGTTGTTAAGTGAATCTGGCTTCCCGTTGACTTTGGTTATCAGAAGATTGCAAAAGGTGATCACAAGACCCTGGGACGCTGCAGCAGTCATAAATACATGCCAGTTGCCAAGTGTCTGAATTATGATCACATGACCATGGGGATGTTGCAATGGTATGAAAAACAATCATAAGTCCCTTTTTCTAGTGCCGTTGTAACTTTGATTGGTCACTAAACGAATGGGTGTAAGTTGAGGACTACCTGTAGCAAAAGAAAAGCTTTGAAACTCCGCTTGCATCACTTGTAAGGTGTTTTTCCTCTTCTATGGGCCAATTAGAGCTACATAAAATATTTGATCTGGTGGGGTTTTTTTGACCTTCATAAACCATTAATGCTGAAAAGGTACCTATCTTTTGAAGTAAAAAAAACCCCTTTTGATAGGCTGCCAATGTTCTTTGCTAGATCTACCATGTTTCCCCGAAAATAAGACCCTGTCTTATATTTTTTTGAACCCTGAAATAAGGGCTTGACCTTATTGCCATGTGCTCAAAAGCCCGATTGGGCTTATTATCAGGGAATGTCTTATTTGGGAGGAAACAGGGCAGTGGTGAAATGTAAAATTTGTTATTATCTGTTCTGTGGGCGTGGCTTGGTGGTGGGGTGGTAATATGACTGAGTGGGTGTGGCCAACTTTTTTTTTTACTTTTAAAACCATTTTTTCTACAACTTCTTTGGTTGAAGAGGTTGTAAAAAAAAATGCTTTTAAAGCCTCTGACGATCCCAGCTGACTTGCCTGATCAGCAGAGGGTTTTTTTTCCTTTTAAAAACATTTTTTCTATAACCTCTTCAGCAAAGAAAATGCTTTTAAAAATAAAAAAAAAGGCCTGGGCAATGGGGAGGGGGGGGATTTTTGCTACCAGTTCTCCAAACCACCCGCCTCCATCGCTACCGGATCGGGCGATCCAGTCCAAACCAGGAGCATTTCACCCCTGAAACAGGGTATTCATTGTAAGATTTCCAGGATCCCGTCATGAAAAACTATTTTTAGATATTTAAAAGAGTGTACCAGTTCTGGTCCATTACTTATGTAGGTTAATTTTGCTTTTTGGCAAAAACTATGCAATAGGATTTATGGTAATGTATTTCTAGCCTGTTTTGAATATGGTAATGTGCAATAAAGGTAGTTCTTGACTTATGACCACAATTGAGCCCAAAATCTCTACTGCTAAGCAAATCAGCTATTAAGCGAGTTGTGTCCCTTTTTATGATCTTTCTGCCATGGTTTTTAAGCAAATGACTATAGCTGTTAAGTGAGTCATGTGGTCATTAAGCAAATCTGGCTTCCCCCTATTATCTTTGCTTGTCAGAAGCTCCCTAGGAAACTTGCAAATAACAATCCCAGGACCCCAGGCAGCTGCAATGATCATAAATACACCGACTGCCAAGCACCCGAAGTTTGATCATGTCACTGTGGAGATGCTGTTACGGACATAAGTGTGAGAACTGGTCATAAGTCACTTTTTTCAGTGCTGTTGTAACTTTGAATGGGTTATTAAACAAATGATTTTAAGTCGAGGGTTACCTGTAGTTCTCATGGCACATTTAAGGCCAATCAGCATACAAGAAATAACTGCAGCATTGTCTGCATAAAGCAATATGTGGATTTTGCAACCCACAATGTTAGGCACATGAAAATATGGGGTGACCAGGAGTTCAACCATAGTTTCATAAAAGGTGAATGAATGAAGTGAGGGCCAAATGCACCCCTCTCACACAAAAATCTAATTAACATTTCTAATTAATGCCCTTGAAGTGATGTCCCGGAGCCTGGAGGCTGTGCGGATCTGGATGGGGAGGAACAGACTCAGGCTCAACCCATCTAAGGCTGAGTGGCTGTGGTTTCCGACATCCCGGTATAGTCAGTTGGCGCCATCACTTACTATAGGATGCGAGTCGTTGGCCCCCACGGAGAGGGTTCGCAACTTGGGTGTCCTCCTGGACTCACAGCTGTCTTTAGAAGAGCACTTGACGGCTGTGGCCGGGAGGGCTTTTTATCAGGTTCACCTGATTCACCAGTTGCGCCCCTTTCTGGATCGGGATTCGTTGAACACGATCACTCATGCCCTTGTCACTTCCCGCCTAGACTACTGCAATGCTCTCTACATGGGGCTCCCCTTGAGGAGCACCTGGAGGCTCCAGCTGGTCCAGAATGCGGCCGCGCAGGTGGTTATGGGAGCGACGTAGTGCTCCCATGTGACCCCCCTCCTGTGCAAGCTGCACTGGCTCCCGGTGGTCTTCCGGGTGCGCTTCAAGGTCTTGGTTACCACCTTTAGAGCGCTCCATGGCTTAGGGCCAAGGTACCTACGAGACCGCCTTCTGCCACCAGTAGCCTCTCACAGACCAGTACGCTCCCATAGAGAGGGCCTTCTCAGGGTGCCATCGGCCAAACAGTGTCGGCTGGTGGCCCCCAGGGGGAGAGCCTTTTCTGTGGGGGCACCTACCATCTGGAACGAGCTCCCCTCGGAGATACAGAACATTCCAGATCTGCGCGCATTCCGCCATGCCCTTAAAACGTTCTTTTTCCAGCAGCCTGGCCTGGCCTAACCTCTGTTCTAAATTTTTAAATTTTAAATTGGGTTTTAGAATTGGTTTTAAATTGTTTCTTGGGCCATAGTATTTAATATATTTTTTAATGTTTTTAATATTTGTATTACATGTATTTTATTCTGGTTGTTCACCGCCCTGAGTCCTTCGGGAGTAGGGCGGTATATAAATTTAATTAATAACAACAACAACAACAACAACAACAACAGTATCTCCAATAGGTCACTGCCCTGCTTAGGATGGTCTCCCACTCTCTGAATAATTGGGTTTCATTTTCAACTACTGAATTCATATTATTAGAAAGAATGCTTCCTAATGTTCAACTAGAATCTATCTTCTTGTTGTTTGGATTCATTATTCTATATCCTGCAAAGTTGAACAAAAGAAGGTCCTGCCCTTTTTCTGTTTGACATTTTTTGAAACATCTGAAAGATTACATCATCCCCCCCCCCCCATTTTCTTTTTAAGGCTCAATATTCCAATTACTTTAATCTCTTTCAGGGCTTTGTTCAAGTCATACACATTGTTTTCCTCTGGACCTGCTTCTGTTTGTCTGAACCCTAAAATGTGGCGCCCAGAATTAAGCACAATTTGTAGAGTCTGACCAAAGCAGAAAAAAGTGGAACAATTGTGTCTCATAATGTCTGTCACTGCATTTTTTAATTTGCCAGCTGTGCTTTTTTGAACTATAACACTTACCGTAGATGCTCAGAATTTCTTATCAGTATTAACTGCGCATGTCAGCATTCCTTTCTTTCTATCTTTTTTTTGTTCTACTGCCAAGAGGTCCAGCAGGAACGCTGCCAAAATGTAACTAATTAGGTAGTAAGAGGTTTTTTTTTATTTTCTTTACAATAAAATGAGTTTCTTAGAATACATCTCGGATTTATTTTGCTTATCAAGTATGCTTCGAGGGAAAGGCCATGATCCGCCTCTAGTTAAGTGCAATTACCCCAGGAGGGGAACAGGGTTTGAATCCCACCCTGACATGTGGTACCAGACGGATGGTTCGAATTACGGCTTTTTCCTTGCTTGTTACTTTATCTGATAAGCATTAGATAAATGATTAATTTAGCGACTGTGGAACGCTAATTAATTCACTACTAAGATGCCAAAGAAAAAGAAAAAAGGAAAAATGCAGCCCAGAGCTTTCTCTACAACTGATTTATACTCTTCTGACCAAGAAGAGATAGAAAGGAGGTTTTCAAGTTTTCGGCCGCTTGCTTCGGCAACTCGATTAGAAGGCGCCGTGGAAGAAGAAACTGAAACTGATAAAATGCTCTTGCAAAGGCTTCAGGAGCAACAATATGGAAAAGCTGCTTTTGAAGGCGACGAACGACTGAGGTAGCATGGAGGCAGGTACAGGGAAGCTTTGCTCCTGCACTCTCCTCCTCTTCCCACTCTCGTGACACCCTGGCCAGCTATGGCTGAGCCGGGAGCATGCACACCTGTGGGGAGGCCCTCCTTAAGTGAGCTGCTGCCCGCCCCACGTGCACATTTCCTGAGCTTTGGCGCTTGCTTGAGGAGCGTCCGCACGCTCCCGACTCAGCCACAGCCAGGGTGTCATGAAAGTGGGAAGAGGAGATCTGGCAATGGCGGGATCATTAGTGCAGGAGAGAAGCCATGTCCTGTTAAGACCCTCTTAAGCAAATGGCCGCCCACCCCGCATGCGCCTTTCCTGTGTTTTGGTGCTCGCTTGAGGAGGGTCTCCCTGCATGTGTGCACACTCCTGGCTCGGGGGGAGGAGAGTGCAGGAGCGAAGCTGCCCTGTACCTGTCTTCGCGCTACATTTCTGCGTAAGGCAGCCTTCGCTTACTGCTGCTTCAGGCTGGAGTCAAAAAAAAAAAAATAAGAGGAGCGAGGCCAACCAGTGATGGGACAGGGAGCCACGGCAGAGGGCCCAAAGAGCCACATGTGGCTCCAGAGTCACTGGTTGCTGACCCCTGATCTAGTATAGTGAAAAGAAGGCCGAAGGAAGACATGATAGCAATAGATTCCAATATTTGAGGAGCTGCCACAAAGATGAGGGGGTTAATTTATTTTCCAAAGAACCAGAAGGCAAGACAAGAAGTAATGGATGGAAACTAACCAAGGAGAGAAGCAACCTAAAACTAAGGAGAAATTTCTTAACATTGAGAACAATTAACCACTGGAATGCCTTGCCTTCAGAAATCATGGGTGCTTCATCGCTGAAGGCTTTTAAGAAGAGATTGGACAGCCACTTATTTGTAATGGTATAGGGCCGTGATGGTGAATCTATGGCACGTGTGTCACAGATGGCATGTGGAGCCACATTGGTGGGCACACGAGCTCAGCTCCGCCAGTTGATTTTCGGGTTTTCTGGGCCCAGCAGAAGTAGGGAAACAGGCTGTTTCCGGCCTCCAGAGGGTCTCCGGGTGAGTGGGAAAGGTCGTTTTCACCCTCCCCAGGCACCTAGAAAGGCTCTGGAGCCTGGGGAGAGCAAAAAACGGGCCTATTGGGCCCATGTGCCATTGCATGCCAAAAACGGGGGGAGGTCACATGCGTATGCGTGGGGGGAATGGGGCACATACAATTATGGGTGTGGGCAGGCGCGCACGCGACCCCCCCACGTTCCCCCGCCTTTGGCACATGATGGCAAAAAGGTTAGCCATCACTGGTATAGGGTGTCCTGTTCAAGCAGGGAGTTAAACTAGAAGATCTCTAAGGTTGTTACTCTATGTTCTATTTTTTATTTTAATAGTAGTGTTTTTTAAAATTTATTTTACTAAATTACAAATACTCCACAACTTTCAACATCTGTAGCTTGTCCATCAGAGGATGGGTTGTGATTTGGGATATGTTTGTGGATTTTTTTTGTTGTTAATTTGCTTTTTTTCCCCTATTTTTATACTTAATAAATATAGTTTTAATTGTATGCATTCTTGTTTCTAACTGCTGATTTGTGGCTTGTCTATGGATATTCTATGTAAAACTCTAAAACAAGTCATAACTGGATGAATATTTGAAAGTTCCCAACAGTATTAACAGAAGCCTCCTGTTGTTAAATAATTCCTGTATATTATTTTTTTCCAAAACGTCTAGTCAATGTCATCATAAGAAAGGCTAATACATTCTCTTACCTACCTCATTATAGAACTATGGAGTCGAATATGAATCCACAAAGAGTCAAATCTGGTTTCACATAATTCAGATGTAAATATGAACCTCTATAAAAATAGGAAATGGGAGGTCTATTTGTTTGTTTATTTTGTTTTGGTTTTTTAATATTTCTAATGATCACCAGCAGTCTTCATGCTGGTTGGGGCTTCTAAGAATTGTTCTGCAATATATGACAGTTCCAGATTCTTCATTTTTAGGGCACTTCAGCCCACAGATGTCAAACTCGCCACATCACATTGATGTCATGTGATGTTTCACAACGTTTTCCCATCTGTGGAGCTGGGGTGGGCGTGGCTTCTGCATGACACCTCCAGCCCATGGACAGCCAGTTTGACATCCCTGCTAGAGCGTCTTTTTGGGAAGAAGAATCTTGGGAATTCTTGGGAGTTTAAGAAAAGTCACATCCCCTTTTGCTGGATCACAGCTCCCAGCATTTCCTAAGAAGAAATCGCTACCAAACTCTATTGTTCTATGGTGCAGACAGATATTCATTATTCAGGAGATATAAGCTGAACTTAGCCTTCAGGTAGTAGAATAATACTCACCAGTGAGAGTGGAGGCATCACACCAATTCTGGAACTGGCTGGAAGTTGAGTCAGAAGTAACTGGCTCTTTATTGAGAAGAAGGGGGAGATGGCTGCCGTTAGAGAGGCTCCTGCCTTCTTCAGCCTCTTCTGGCCCTGTTTCATCCAGTTTGGCAGGTGTCACACAGACAATGCAGTTATCGTGCAGAAAATATAGTACTACAGCACCTTGAATGGAGCAGGACTCAAACTATCAGAAGGCAGAATAAGAACTAGAGAATTCTGCTTTAAACAAAAAAGCTCCAAAACTTAAAAGTGTTGACCTGTAGTTGGTTCTATGCTACTTGTCCTACTTCATAAGCAAAGCCAGCCCTACCATGGGTATTTCACACTGAATGAAGCAGCTGTCTGAGATGGCAGAGCTTAAATGAAAACGCATCGAGGAATTATTAGCAAATTAGCATATTTTTCATGCTGGAGATGGAGGAAAAAAACGCTCCATCTTTCTTGGCGTTTGTAGAGACAATGGGATTGTCTCTACAAACGCCAAGGTTAATCACTGGTTTTATTCAAGGCAGTCAGACGATTTTGCAACCACAATTGAGCCCGGAATATCTGTTGTTAAGCAAGATAGTTGTTACGTGAATTTTGCCCCATTTTACAATCTTTTTTGCCACAGTTGTTAAGTTAGTAACCCAGTTGTTAAGTGAATCTGGCTTCCCTATTGACTTTGCTTGCCAGAAAGTCACACAAGGTTATCGCATGACCCCCAAGACACTGCAACCATTGAAAATATGAGCCAGTTGCCAAGAATCTGAAAATCATAATTCATATTTTTAAGAAGTTATGTTACTCATGTATTATAAACTACATTCTGCTTATATCCCAGGTTGGGGGGAAAAAATCAGGGGAAGATTTCTTTCAAAGGCAATTAAAGTTCATGACCACAGAATTTAATAGGACAAAATGGCTTCTGCTCTTTGGAATATCTTGCCCCTCCCCTGGGTGAGATCTCCTCCCACCCTCCTGATCTTCTATAACCGTGATGGCAAACCTATGGCACGGGTGCCACAGGTGGCACGCGGGGCCATATTGGTGGGCACGCGAGTGCTGCCCTACCTCAGCTCCAGCACGTATGTGTGCACCAGCCAAGTGATTTTCAGACCTTCCGGTCCCACCGGAAGTTGGGAAACTAGCTGTTTCCGGCCTCCAGGAAGGCCTCTGTGGGGGATGGGGAAGGCTGTTTTTGCCCTCCCCAGGCTCCTAGAAAGCCTCTGGAGCCTGGGGAGGGGAAAAAGCAGGCCTACCAGACCCACCGTGCCATCGTGTGCCAAAAGCAGGGGGAAGTGGGGGGGGGGGGCCCGGGGGGATGGGGCGGGGGGGGGGGGGGCATGGATTTATGGATGTTGGCCCCCGCATCGGCGCCCCCCCCCCCCGCTCCCCCCGCTTTTGGCACGTGACGGCAAAAAGGTTAGCCATCATTGTTCTATAAGGTCCTGAAGACCTAGTTCTGCCAGTTGGTTTGGGACCCTAATGAGGAAGTGCCATGCTGGAGGTGGTTGATGGACCAGTAGCAAATCCCACCTCTTCCCCTTGCACACCTTGTTCCCTCCCCATCTTTTTACTATAACTGACAATTTCATTGCCAGTGACAATTTATATGTGGGTGTATCATTTTATTGCTTTTAACCCTGTAAGCAGAGTTTCCTTGTGGTGAGACAGACAGCAAATAAATTTAATAATTAATAATAATCAATTTTGATGGGGGCCAGATAGAATTTGCTGTTCTGTGCCAGACAAACAAAATGTCCTGGGCATGTAGTATCTCTCAAACTCCATTTCCGATCCACAGCTGGATCCAGATGTTCTAAACATCAAACCCCTCTCACCATTTGTTTGGAGCTCACTCTCTCAACCCTGATGTCATTTATATCATTTGAAACATGAAACTGAAAGTGTGGACTCCTCACTCAAGCATCACATGCAACTGAAGATTGATTCAATGTGTAAAACAACACGTACCGCTTACTTGCACCAGCTGGCCATGCAGAAGAGCGATGAACTTTGTTCCCTTGGTCACCAGGTTTCAAGGGTGTGGTGTCATAATCTGAATCAAAAGACAGAACATGTTGTCTTCTTTGAAGAACTGCAGCCTTATCCAGCCTGGCACTCTCCATGAAAATGGCCTCCCTAAGTTTCTGACTCCCTCAATTCCATGCAAATCTTTGATTGCACAGCTTACCTTAAGTGGTATGGGATCCATACAGCAGATTTCTCAGCCAGCTGGGATTTATCTGAATTCAGCTACCACAGAAGAGCTGATTAGAATTAAGGACCAATAAGTGAGAAAAAGGTTTTTAACCCATTTCTCCCTGCCACAAATGACCATTTTTCTCCCTCTCTTAAACTTAGCAACTGCTGTTGCAATGCTGATGACAATGTAAAAGATCCTTTTGTGCCTTTTTAACAATGAGTTATTGAAAGAGCTGGGACTCTAGTGTAAAACCAAAATGCCTATATCCCCTTACAGTCTTTGTTTCAGCAACTTCTGATAGAAGCAGTAAACTCTAGTTAGTGAGTAAGCTTAAGCATGATAGGGCTGTGGATATTTTGGGATGATGTGTGTTCTAGCCAGCTGTCTTGACTTTTCAGGAACATTTTTTCCCATCTATGGTAAACCACTGCCCTTCTTTTTGTCTTTTGAAGTGATATTACGGCTGCCAAAGCCTATGGGCAAACAGTAGAATGGCTATTAAGGAAGTGGATTTCCTCCATTATGTAGTTCAGAGGTCTTCAAACTTGGTCGCTTTAAGACTTGTGGACTTCTGGCTGGAGAATTCTGGGAGTTGAAGTCCACAAGTCTTAAAGCGGCCAAGTCTGGGGATCCCTGGTGTAGTTTCTAGATTTTAAACAGTTCTTCTATCTTGCTTCTAAATCACTTAATGGAGAGTTCCTTAGTAAAGGAATTTTGCAGAAGAAGCATGGCTACTGCAGAACCACCAATCCTTGGCTTCTCTGATTAAATCAACCTTTGAAACTCCTCATTTTGTTTTGTTTTGTCTTGTGATCCTTTTCTAGAAATGCCACCCTCATCACCACACTCCCCTCTAGCCCTTAAAGTCTGCTTCGTTTTTAAAAGAAATGTGTTCTCCAAGGTGCAAAAATACTGATTGTCTCTGGGTTAAATAATTAGGCAAAAACAATGGGGAAAAAGGGGATGGAGTTTGAAGAACTCCTGCCAGTCAAAGCAAATGATACTTGGTTGAAGGGCAAATGATCCTAGCCAGCTTTCTTGTCTTTATCCAAACCAAGTCAGAACTTTTGCTTGCCATTTCTAACGTTGTGTGGCTGCTAATATCTCTTCTTCATCTCAGCCTTAAAGGGGCTAACCTACCCCCAAAATCCAAGGGATTCTTTACATACAGATAGTACTCAATGTATAACCACAAATGATCCCAACATTTCTGTTATTAAGTAAGAGAGTTGTTAAGTGAATTTTACACCATTTTTCAATCTTTCCTGCCACAATTATTAAGTGAATCGCTGCAGCTGATAATATGGTTGCTAAGTGAATCTGGCTTCCCCATTGACTTTGCTTGTCAGAGAGTCTCAAAAGTTGATCACATGACACTTAGATGCTGCAGCTGTCATAAAAGAGTTGGTTGCCAAGTTTCTGAATTTTGATTACGTGACCATAGGGATACTGCAATGGCTGTAAGTGTAATAAATGGTCATAAATAGCTTTTTTTAGTGCTGTTATAACTTCAAACTCACTAAATGGACTCTTGTAAATTGAGAACTACATCTACAGTTAAAGCAGGGGCATTTCTTCCATAACATGGTTACCAAAAAGAGTTTTCCGAAAGTGCTTTAGGTTCCAGGCATTAAGAAAAACCTAAGATGGAATGTAGTACAGGAATTCTGACAAAGTACTATATATACTTGGCATCAGCTTGTCTAAGGCTCCATGGTTGAGATCCTAAAAACCTCAACACTCTATAAAAGGAGACCATCATACTTTACCTTTGCTTTGGAATTGTTTTGGGGCTGCTTCTTTCATATATGTAATTACTGTTCCCTTTATTCCCAATGTTCAGGCTTAAAGAGATCTGGATCTACAGATCCACTAGCCCACTAATGATTTCTTTTCCATCCTACAACGCAAAACCTCTACCAAAATGTGTAATGGGTTCCTTTCTGAACCATAGTGTGCTTCCTTCAATGCACAAACAGGTTTATATCTGAAAAAGTGCAATAAAATATTCCGTTTATATCTCAGAAAGTGTAAATGGGCAACTCCCTAGTAGATACTTTCTACTTCGGCTGAAGCACATGATAGATAAGTGTACACATATGAAATAGGCCACTTATTTACTTATGAAACCCTGTTGCTATCTCTGTAATTTATATTACCCTCCATCCTATTTTCCTGCTTCCTACCTTCCGTTCAGAGTCATTATGTATAGTATGTGATATTATCTAATAACCAAGGAGGACCATCTCCCACTTGAGTTTCTGGTAGTTTCCACATACAGATAGTCCTTGACCATAATTGAGCCCAAAATTTCTGTTGTTAAGTGAGACATTTCTTAAGTGAGTTTTGCTCTATTTTATGACCATTCAGTTGTTAAATTGGAAACTCAGTTGTTAAGTGAATCTAATGGCTTCCCCATTGAAGTTCACAAAAAGTGATCATATGACCTTGGAACACAGCAATGGTCATAAATATGAGCCAGTTGCCAAGCATCTGAATTTTGATCACATGATCATGGAAACGCTGCAAAGGTCATAAATGAAAAACGGTCATAAGTCACATTTTTTCAGTGCCAGTGTAACTTAGTGATCATTAAGCAAATGGTTGTAAGTCGAGGACTGCCTGTATTTTACCTCTTTTCACTCTTTGTTGCAGAATCTGACTTTCTGTTCTGTAAATAACATTTGGATGTTATAAATCCACAGTTCCAAAGGAACTTCTAGAAGAGTAGCTCTTAAATTCATTTAATAATTGTTCTTCCCTGCAAGTAGAATTGCAATTAAGAAGGCATTGTTCTTTTTCTATACATAAACTTGCTTTGCTCCATCCACATTAGCAGATTTAACAGGAAAGATAAAATTTATGTTTACAGCCACATAAAAATGCCAATCAATTATTTTTACTTCATTTTTATTTTTTATTTATCTATACCCTGCCCTTATTATTTTTTTATAAATAATTCTTTCCTCCTCCTGTTTTCCTACAACATCAAGCCTGTAAGGTAGTGGGCTGAGTGAGAGGGTAACTGGCCAAAGGTTACCCAGCCAGCTTTCGTATTTAAGAAAAGACTGGAACTCACCAAATTTGAGCCCAATTTCTAGCACAGCGCTAATTAAATTAATTAAAATACATTATACATTTAATTTACACTACAGCACTTGTTTAAAAATACATTTCCCCCTGATGCCTATTGTGCACCTGTTTAATATTTATTTTAGAACTGTATAATTAAAACAAACATAACTTCATTACTAAAATTGTAGGGACTAGAAAAGGTACTTAGCTGTTCTATTTATGTTTCAACCAGCTATTATACATTGTTTAATTTACAAGACAATCTAAGGCATACATTTATTCAGAAGTACATGTCATTGGTTTCATAAGGGCTTGTTTTACAGGTTATGTGGATGCCTTATAGAAAGGAATCAACAACTATTGCAATTCCACACCAAATGCCCAGTGTGGATACAGTGTGGATACAACATACAACTATAATTGAGCCCTAAGTTGTAAAGCAAACATGGTGGTTGTAAAGTGAATGCCATCATCATTAAGTGAACACCACAGCCATGAAGTGAATCCATTGTCCACACTGGACAATTTTTGCCAGAAACTGGAAGTAAATGTGAGTTTCAAGCAACAAATGTTGTAAATCGCAGTCATGCTCAATGAGATGCAGCAAATGGCCATAAATGCAGGCTGGGTGTGCTGAGCACCCAAAATGTGATCACCTGACTGCAGGGAAGGAGCAGCTATTGGAGCCTTGAATCTGGGTCATAAGTAGCCCCGGGGAGGTCCATCATAACTTCAAATGGGCTCTAAGCCCTATGTAAATCAAGGACTGTCTGTGTCCTTTCCTCTACTTCACTAAAGTCAGAACATATTTGCTTGCAAGCAAGCATGAAGGCAAATAGGACGCATCAAGGACAGAAAGGAGAACAGGATGAAAGTAATGCATGACAGTAGGCAGAAAAGTTTTCATATTTTCCATCTAAAAATGGCAGATAACGATGCTGCTATTTTTCAGAAATCATGCAGGAGTTTGATAGCATAGTGATCTGGAAATCTGAAGAGGATTGCCTGCTTAAAACTCATACCTTAACCCACGTTTCTCAATCGTGGCAACTTTATGGTATGTAGACTAATCGGAGAATTCTGGAAGTTGAAGTTTACACATCTTAAAATTGCCAAGACTGAGAAGCACAGTTTTAACCAAACAGACCAACCACACACAAATAGAATACTTCATAGGAGGAGGTAAAGCTTATGGACTGTACATTCGTAACATTTGAGGACTAGAGCAAAGAGATCTAAGTAAAAGGTAAAAGAAAGTGAATCTCCCATGCTTATAATTATTTTTCAATAACACTTTTTCTTCAAGCCAGACAGGTTTATATGATTGGAATCCAAAGTGGTTTCAAGAAACGAAAATTGAGGGAGGTGAATTCTGCAAGATCCAATCTGGGTCGGTCACCAGGACCAGAGGTTGAGTCTTCTGAGCTTTTGGACTCATGCTGGAGCCCATCCTTAGGGAAATTCTCTCTAGCAGAAACATTCTGCTAGAAAGACATTCTGGTGAGAAAGAAATTCCTTGAGGATGGGCTCCAGCACAAGTTCGAAACCTCAGAAGACTCAACCTGCAACATTATCCTGGGACACGTATATTTGCCTTAGTTCATGAGATGAATTCTGGGCAGCAAGAAGATTTCGCTCTTTAAGCTCTTCTCACTCCCTTTCCAACAATTGGGGCAGGTGCCCAGATAAATCTAATACTCTTGTGATTTTCACATCATGGTTATGATTCAGCCAAGAAGTTGCCCCTCATGCACAACCATATTGTGGTAATAAAGTGGAACATCATGTAATGGAGATTCTTAATCATCCAAGTCATGGTTGTCCAAAAGGTACTTTTTCCAAAAGGCAACTGGACATTCTTAGTTTGTTTGTTTTTTCTTTGAAAAGAATTGAAGAAGCTTCTTGGATGAGAAGTGAAATATTTTCAAAGGGGGAAAAAAACCCTAGACAGTCCAGTTGCTTTTGGAAAAAGCACCTTTGGGGCATCCTGCAACCACAACACTTAGCAACAGCAGCCCCCTCACTCCTCATTGCCATCATCAAGCAAATTCCACCAGTCATTAACTGTGGATCCACCCCAAAGCAACCTATTCTGGTTGTTGATCCCTTCCAGTCCTGAGGTTCAGTAACAGGGGTGAAACACTACTGGTTCGGACCGGTTCTCCCGAACCAATAGTAATAAAAAAAATGTTACTGGTTCGGATGAACTGGTATGTCCAACTATTAGTTTTGCCACGTGATTTATATTTGCACGAAATCCTGCTTTCTAGAGAATCTAAGTCTTGCAGCACAGCTGTTCCCCCCTCGCTGTTCTACTTACGTTAGAAAAGGCGTCTTAATCCTCCTTTTTCAGTGCTGCACAGTAGCGCCTGTGATGCGCCTGCATGCAAAGCGTACATTTGGCACACACCGTGCATGCACGTGCACAGCAAACAAATAGCGAAGCGATCCGGTAGCAGACTTCAGAGCATTTCACCCCTGTTCGGTAAGGTAAGGGTTTGCCTTCCCTTCCACTGCCCCAACTGCCTATTTTCTCCCAACTCTGCCTTTGTTCAGTACCCTATCTTATGGGGCAGCATACCATCCAAAACTATACAGTCTTGTTGCTGCTTGCCATGCTTCAGTCCAGCAGCTTCTTGGCGTGCCATGGCTTTGGGGCTGCAAGAAGCTCCTGAGCTGCAATGCGGTTAGAAGCCCTTTGCAACATGAAGCCCAACCCCAGCATGGCCCAGCAGCACAGCACAAAGCCACAGGTCCCCCAAGGAGCCACAGCTATGCCCTTCACACTGTGCACAGTCCCTTTAAGGGTGCTGTATTTTACATCAAACTAGAATTGTTAATAGTATTGAGAGTGAAAGAAAAATGGATACACAAAGGAGAATCATGGGAAGTATGAAATAAAACAAAGAATACAAAGTTCAGAAACTCTTGGCCTCACTAAACACACACTCAAAAACCATTAAGAAGAAACCCCAGCTCTGTATTGAAACTGCATCACCATATTTAGAGGGGGAGAGCATGGAAAACACTTACAGTACCCATTTTCTAGCAGATAACATCGTAACACTATAAAGTTCAAGAACTAAATGCTTCATTGCAAAGAACAATATCCACGGTTACAAAAACAATATTACAATAAAAGAACTCTGCGATGAATGATGGCCACTAGCGATGCTTTTCATTTCTGAATTTCCTTTAAACTATTTAAAAGACTGGCACAAAACCTGTGCATAGGTTTTCACAATTGGTTTGCCCGCAGGACTGCCCAAGGGTTAGTGAGGAAAAACTGAAACAAGTGGAAATAATTCTCTTGACCACCCCATAGTTGTGGATGGTATTTGGGAGATTTAGTTGCAATAAATCACAATGACCTGTGAGGTAGCAAAACATACCCCCGTGCGAGCCCAGAGAGAAAACCTTTATAGAGATACAGGCATTCTGCACCTGCTTTAGATGACATAATCATTGTCAGACCGGGGAATGCATGGCTCTCCGACCCCTTTTGTCTCTAATCTGCTCTGGGTGATGGGAGAGGAAACCCAGGAACTTAGGCCCCTGCTTCTGCCTCCCAAAATTGCACATGCTCTAAGCTTCTATTTCAGTACTTGGGAGAATCTAGACCTTACCAGCCATATCTTTCCAAGGGCCTCCAAGAACAGGGAGCACGAGAAAGGGGTTCCGTAAGGCAACAAGCAGATCAGCATTCTTTTGAATTCCCAAACATGGCCACACAATAAAAAGAAAGCTGTTTTTGAAGCCCGTCCCAAATTATCTCTGACCAGAATGCTTGGCAACTAACCTCTCTTTTGATGCAGGATATTTAGGATATTGAGCCAGAAAGGTAATACAAGAAGCCAGCAATCGGTATGAATCTCCAAATCTTTGCTAGCTGCTGGCAACTCATATCACAATTCTTTGCCTGAATGGCAGTTATGTACTAGTTTGGCTGCTATCCAAAACTGGAGGAGCAGGGGGCCGTCACTCTCCACACTGTGACTGCTTCTATCATTCCTATACAGCCACCCCAATCCGTAGTAATAATTATTTATTGCATATATTTAGTACCGTGCATATCCAAACCCTTTTCCTAATCACAGAAGGAAATAGAGCCTATGGCTTCTTCCCAAGGAGCTTCAGTGAGTCAATTCCGGAAGCTCAACGATTGGTGCTACGTAGCTTTGCAGCTTTTCTTGATCTGGCCTCATGGCATAGTAACTGTTTGGGAAAAGGGCCAGCCCTATGATAAGTGCAGGCAAGGCAAGGTGAGGTAGCCAATATTTAGCACGTTTAAGACAAGCAACAGCAGGAAAGACTTACTTCTTTAGCTTACCCTAGAAAGTCTTTTCTATACAGATCGTACTGAAGTGGAGTCTTCTTCTACGATTCTTAATGATCAGAATATTGCTGGTGAAAACTTTCCACAGGTTTATAATATCCCTGTTATCTAGCAGGTATTGTCAAAAGCCGCACCTCCCCCACCCCCCAAAAAAACTTTGGCCAGATTATTTTTCATTGATAGTGAGAAGCAAAGAGAATAGCTTCAGCCACAGGTATTTCTTATGGATAATTCAAAAGAATTATCAGCTTCACCTCCATCACCATCTCCCTAAGAAAGAGAGAGGGGGGAAGGAAGGGAGAAAGAGATGAAGGAAGGAAGGAAGGAAGGAAGGAAGGAAGGAAGGAAGGAAAGAAAGAAAGAAAGAAAGAAAGAAAGAAAGAAAGAAAGAAAGAAAGAAAGAAAGAAATCCTAGCAAAGCTTACTTCAACAGCCATTTACCTTTAACAAATTTGTTAAAATGGATTATTTCAGCCACCTTCTCATTCGGATGCTCTTGGGGTATTTGAAATAGAGCTCTTCACCATCTTGGTTATCATGACTGTGTTGCTGCAGACTATGGCAATTAAATTGTGAAAACTTATACTAGACAAACTTCTTCATAAACACCGTTCTTATCATAAGGTCAGAGTTTGACCAAGACTTGCCTATTTGATGACTAGATTAGGGTTTTGTGAACAAGACTTGGCAACAGCTAACTTGAAGTTAACATTGGACAGTTTCAAGGGTTTGCTGTTGATAGGATTTTGCCTATAGACCAGCACTGGGCTAACTATTGTAAAGTTCCTAAGCAAGAAACTGAGAAAAAGTAGGCCAGTGAATGAGCCAGAAGTCAAACTGGGCCAATGGTTTTGTGGGGGGAAAATCAAAGAAGCAGAAATTATTAATTACAAAGAGGGCAAGAGAAAAAATGTGCTAAGTTAATTGAATGCAAATTTAGAAACAATTAATTTGAAAACAAATATTTTATGTATTTAAAAAACAAAGGCCACACTTTGTTGGCAGCAAAGTCCACATTTTGGACAGAGAGAACCGCTGATTTGAAAGAGGGGTCAAAGAGGCCAACTATGTCAAAATTGAACAGCCCTCTCTCAACCAACGGGGAAGGATACGACATCATCTATCTCCAGTCTGCAACACAGTCCTTTCAACAGTTCCAAGAAGGCTTCACAGTCTACCCATTTGCACCACTCAGGTGACCCTGATGACATGGATAAACCTCCAGATGGCCTTAATGACTTGCTGAAAGAATGCAAAAAACCAGTTGTCCGCAAGGAGTATAAATCCTTCCATTTCCACCATCCAGCCAGAGTTGAAGAAGCTTCTTGGGTGAGAAGCAAAAGGCCTTCAAAAAAAAAACCAGGAAGTCCAGTTGCCTCTTTAAAAAAGCACCTTTGGGACACACTCCTTGATTTCACTTGACATTGCTGTCTATCACTGCCACTGTCTTGATCTTTGTCTCACTGATTAGTCATTAACTGCCTGTTCATCTAGGTCTGGTAGTCCCAATGGATCCCAGCCCTGTTATTCCTCCTCATGACCTTCCGTGAAATCTTTCATCTGGTCTTGGGAAGCTCTCGTTCATGCTCTGTGCAGATATTCCAGTACACATTGCCATTCAGTATATGCTATTCCTGCCTGCATCCTACACCTAGCCACTATGTTGGACTGTCTCTGAGGCCTCTCTGCAAAATCTGCACCTCAGGTCCTGTTTAATGTAGTAAACCTCTGCTTCTGTGGATCTGGTGCTTAGTGCCCATTCTTGTGCTGCTATGTTCAGTGCCCCAGTGATGTTTTAGTCCAGCTCTGCTGGCCACTGATAGGATCTCCCAATGTCAGCCACCCCCACTATCTGTTGATGGTACATCCCATTCAAGGTCCTGTCCTGCATTTACTCCACGTGATTTTCCTCCCAGGTCTGTTGCCGCCTTTCAGCAGCTCGTCTTTGAATGCCACCTTACTGATGTACTCCAGGAAACTATGAGTTTTGTTCAGGACCAGAGCTTTGGCACTCGTCATATCCACCTACAGATGCTTTTGCAAAAGGCAACTGGACTTTCTTGCTTTTTCTTTGAAAGCATTTTGCTTCTCATCCAAGAAGCTTCTTCAATTCTTCAGAGAGTTGAAGAAAGAAAAGAAAAGTCCAGTTGCTTTTTGGAAAATCATCTTTGGGACAACCAGGACCTCTATGATTCCACAGAATCTCCATAGACATCTATCCACCCACCCATCCTCTTTCCATCTGCTATACAGTCTCTGGGTGTTGGGCTTGGGATGGAAACCTCCATCCATTTTGAGGTGCTTCTAAGTCTTCACATCAGCACTCTCCAAGTAATAGTAGGTATTATAGACTTTATGCTATATAACATGTTACATGTCACATAACATGTAATATACATATTAGAAGGCTTGGGGAGCCAATGAAACTAGGAAGCCCGTCAAATGGCTATATTGGCATGCAAGACCTTAAAGGTGCTCCTCTGTGGTTTTAGTTTACATTTATATTTTTAATTTCAGCAAGTACTGCGGGTTCAATTGGCAAAAGAAAGCTCAGGACCGAATTGGTTGGAAACATGCAGAAAAGGTCTTCATCCTACAGTGAATAGACAATGGCTAAAATGATGAAGATGATGATATTTTTAAACTATTTAATAGATTTTTTTTTCCAATTCACCTGGTCACTCTAAACACAAAATTCCCCATTGTGAAGGAATTTTTAATCAATCAGTACTCCATACTCTGACGGACGTGCTAATGTAAGATTTCAGATCATAATTCCATTGAAGCAACTGAAATAGCTGTTATGGTTTTTCAAGACTTACAGGCATATATTTCTGACTCCATTTCCCACAGTCCATTCCCATTAGCCATGAAGGCCTGGGGGTTGAAAGGAGTTGAGGGTTCAACACTCATGGAGGAACCCAGATTGATGACTTTTCTTCTGCAATGAAAATTTAACTTTTGCTGAAGAAGATACTAAGCCTAAGGATGTCTCAGTAAGTGCCTGGCTTGTTAATCTTAACCAAATTTACTCTCAGTGCCAACTTCAGTAATCTATTGCTCATTAGCAAGTTGACCACACCCAGAGCAAAACTCAGGACAAAAAATTGGGGTAAGGGATGGGTGAGAAGTTTATCCAGTTACTAACAAAGATGAAAAATAGGGCAATGGGTTGTATGAAGGCCCATCATGTCTGTTGAAGATCTATAATTCTGAGTTTGTACAAACAAGGTTACTACTGTACCTTTCTATCTATCTGATAAAGTGGACCTTCATCTGCAAAATGTATCCCGTAATAGTTTTGTTAAGCCTGAAAACACAACACGAATTTCTGTTGGTTTTCCTATAGGAAACTTCAGTAATGCAATTCTCTGCCATCCCCCAGTGGCTAGAAACGAAGCAGAAAGTCTCAGGACTCCAAATAGGTTTCAGCAACATCACACATGTCTGGCAGAATCCAGACTATTCTGGATGAACTGCATGTGCTAAATATATAAGATATTTATATAACTGGCCATCTTAAACAACTCTGGGCAGCTCACAATAATGATTTGGGATTTACTACAGGTAGGTCACAATTGGTCCAACTTCGAATAATACATTAGTTGATTTAATGCACACTGAAAATTGATTCCAGGTTGTGATTAATGCAATCCAAAATCTAACTAATGCAGCAAGGTAGCACATGTGCAGCTGAGACTAGTGGCTGCAAAGGTACAGCTAGCATTTAAAATGCTGCTAATCTTTGTGCTTGCAAAGTGGAGAAAAGGAAGGTTTAATCAGAGGAAAACAGTACAGACTTTAAAACATCAGAGAAAATTGATGCGATAGAATTACATGAACCTTTAGCCGTGCTAAAACAGAATGCAAAATTGGAATATTTTAATCTATGGATTTTTTTTTTTTACATTTTGCTTTTTATAACTGCTTTGTGATTTTTATTAACCATACGTTTACATTATGAGGGCCTTTTTATACTTTAGTGTAAAAATCTATTAAGATACACATAAAAAATGTACGTTTAAAATTTTTCATTCCTTATTTGTTGAATTGGAAACAATTTTCCTTAGGAAAATCACTTTGAATACAGCTTGGCAAGTTCAAATGATAGGACCATTTTGTGGGATTCATTAAACGCTACTCTATGCACGCTTTTCCAGTTTGACTCAAATAGCACAGATTCAGGTGGTAGGAAACAGCTGTTGATGGCTAAGGCAGAGAGAGACCACTAAAATCCTCCAAATGTTGACTTACTCCTCCTGTACCACCATTGGAGAAACATCCCATGGCATGCAAGCCTGCCTATATTTCTCAGAGGATTTGTTTATGAATGTCGCTAATGAACCATGAAAAGCTATTAACTATGCCCTGGCTAATTTAACTTTTAGCTAAACAGTGAATACAAAGCAGGGCTAGCACTTTCTTGAACTTCTTGCAAAAATAGAATCAGACAGATGAAAACCAAAGCAGCATTTTAGTTTGCAGGGATGGAGGGACTCATCCATTCCTGTTTTTATTGGCGCCCATTTCTCCGCAGGACAAGAGGGAGAAGTACATAGGCTAATCCGAGGCGCTGGGAGACGGGAAAGAGAAGGATGAATCTCATCTTTAGGCTTGGTAGCCAAACCGCTGCTGAACCTTTCAAGTTTATATATTCCGTCTCCCACCCAGCCTTCTCATCTTCTGCAAAGAAAAATTGGTGAAGTTGAAGGAATATCCATTACCGAGTCCTAAAGCCATACCAAATATAAAAAGAAGCCGCCACACTTTCCCCCCCGAAAATAATTTCCCGTGTCTTTGGCAGCCCTAAGCAGAAATCTTACGGTTTGCGAATGAGTTGCAGTTAAAAAAAGGTTTCACCATTTCTGTCCCCCTTGAAAGCTACCTAAGGGAGAGAGTCTTACTTAAAATGCAAAAGGCGATATGAAAGGGACTCCAGATCGCACGAATTCCACAAAATGTGAATGTGAAATGGACCCTCTTCCCCGCTTTTAAAAAGGATCCAGCCCCGATCCCCCCTCCCAGCAGAATTCTCAAGTTACTTGTCTTGCCATTTATACAACTGCAGCCAAATCTGTTTACCTGAACTTTTCTTGTTCTCGGTTTTGTTTTGTTTTTCGTCCTTCTAAGACCGGTCGGCACATGCAGCCCAGAAGGAACACTGAGAAACTTTTCCTCCTTTCCTCCTTGTTTCCTAACAAAGCGTCTCCTCCAGCAGGTGTAAAGGCGGAGCCTGCCGCACTGCCAGCTGGGAACTGTAGTCCAATTTCCCTCCAGCTTTTTCGCTGGTATTTTCTCGCTACTTTTTTTCTTTACATCTCTTCTATGACTTGTCTGAATCAGGACAGATACATTGATCACTACAAAGTTCCCGAAGTTTGTAGCTCTTCTTTTGTTGTATTATTTTAAAATATTTTCTGCTGTGCCTCTTTTTCAGTTTCCACACATTTTAAATTTAAGGAATATTCTATATCTTGAGATCATTGTAAGTCACTATATATTTTGAGTGCATATGGATTGGATAGTCTCTTTATTATTGTTATTACTATTGCTACAATCGAGCTTGAAATTTGCTTTCAATATTTTGAATATTATCCAATCTATATATGGCATAAGAGCCATGGTGGTGCAGTGGTTAGAGCGGAGTACTGCATTCTACTTCTGCTGACTGCTAGCTGCCTGCAATTTGGCAGTTCAAATCTCACCAGGCCCAAGATTGACTCAACCTTCCATCCTTCTGGGGTCAGGAAAATGAGGACCCAAATTGTTGGGAGCAATATGCTGACTTTGTAAACCATTTAGGGAGGGCTGTAAAGCACTATAACGCAGTATATAAGTGCTATTGCTATTGCTATATATGTATTGATAACCCATGCATGCAGCTTTATCAATTACAACAGGAGTTCATCAGAAATTAGGAGAAGGCAGACTAGGCTGTGCCAGATATTCTGGACCCAGTCCCACAAACTGAAAAGCTTAAATATCAAGTGGTCTATCCTCAACTTTACATGGGATTATTCTGAAATATTCTTCCACGTCTCTTTATTTAGACATAATTTCTACCATTCTGTCTTAACTAAAGGGAATCTTCCCATTTAAGAGTACACACACACTGGTATGCTAGATTTATTGAAGATTAGTGAACTCTTAAAGCATCTTCCAAGTGTTTGTCATAATAGCCAATGGTTGCAGATCAGTGGTGGGTTTCAAATTTTTTTACTACCGGTTTTGTGGGTGTGGCTTGGTGGGCGTGACATGGCTTGGTGGGCATGGCAGGGGAAGGATATTGTAAAATCTCCATTCCCTCCCAACTCCAGGGAAAGGTTACTGCAAAATCCCCATTTCCTCCTGATCAGCTGGGACTCGGGATGCAGAGAATAGATGGGGGTAGGGCCAGTCAGAATTTTTACTACCGGTTCTCCGAACTACTCAAAATTTCCGCTACCAGTTCTCCAGAACTGGTCAAAACCTGCTGAAACCCACCTCTGTTGCAGATGGATTGAGAGATACACTTCTGGAAATCTTTTACTCTTGAAGAGCATTCAGAAGCTACAGCTGGTGCAGAGTGCAGTGGAGTGGGCAGTTTTGGGGATCCCAAGTATGGCCCATGTAACCCCACTGCTCCACGAACTGCCCTGGCTATCAGGGTGCAATTCAAGGTCCTGGTAATCGCCTTTAAAGCCCTTCATGGCATGGGTCCAAGCTATTTGAGAGACCATCTCATCCTACTGGAATTGGCCTGCCCCAGATGTGCCAGCAGAGTAGGCATGCCATGGGCTCCGTCGGACAGGATATTCAAACTAGTGAGGTCCAGGAGAAGACCCTTCCCTGCAGTTGAAGCTGCTCTTTGGAACACCCTACCCAAGCGAAGATGGCTCCAACCAGTGGTGGGTTGCCCTCAATTCACACCGGTTCTATAGAACCGGTAGTAAAATTGGCAGGAGGCTCCGCCCACTGACCCCGACATCATCAAAATGCTTCTATGCATGCACAGAAGCTTCTGCTTCTTGTGCATGCGTGGCCCTGCTGCGAACTGGTAGTAAAGGTAAGTAGGACCCACCCCTGGCTCCAACCCCACTTACCTTCCATAAGAGCTTACAGATCTGGTTCAGCCAGTTGACTTGGAGCTCCAATGGTTTTCAGTGGGGCTGGGTGGTTGATAGATTAACAAGAGATTGCACCCCCTCCCCTTCTCATCATGTTCCCTCCCTCCCCATCATTTTAGCTATCGGTAGATTGATTTTTATAGCATTGTATTTATATCATAAGATTTTGTACAGTTTTATCTTTTAATATGGTAAGCCGCCCAGTGTTATCATGTGGTAAGATGGACAGCTAATAAATTTTAAAAATAGATAAAAGTAAAATTGTACTGCAAATGTCCAGGTAAGTAGAGGTGGCCTGGCTTTCCAAGTCAACTAAGCTTTACATATGTTTGAAAACTGCATTGATTTATATATGGAGGTGTATGACTTTGATATTATATGTATCTGGTCAATATAGTTTGTTCAGCACACAATGATTACAAACAAACTATGGTATAACGTTTAAAGAAATCCCTTTTGTCATTTATAAGATTTATTAATCTTCCAAACTAATCCTGAAGGACTTTGGACAAAATGCACACACAGTAACGAAGTGTGATATAAACAATATGATAATGATACAAAGTCATCATAGAACGGAATCATTCTACTGTTGATTGTTGCATACAGTAACCTCCAGAAAAACCTTTTAAGAGAGCCAGGTTTCACTATCCTTTGGAATACGGATACCTTTGTTTCTAGATGGAAAACTGTTTCAAAGTAGGGGAACTTCCCACAGACATTCTCTGGTCACTCTACTCAGGCAAATAATGTACCAAGCATCAAGTTATACAGGGCTTGACAAGCATCAAATATGCCATCAGAAAACCACCAGCCGCCAGCACACTTCTTATAACAATGATTTAATATTTATTTATTATTTCTTTTAAAATAACAAAAAAGAAAAAGTTGTAATTATAATGGAGATACATAGATTCTCAAAAAAAAATTGCATAAAAAGCACTTTTTTAGAAGTGAAAAAGAAAAATACCAACAGAAAAAACAAAGTATATCATTGCAGTATAAGTTACAATTCTATAGATACTTATCTAATGTAAATACTCAAGTGCACATATATTGACTTCCAATACATTTATATAAACTTCATTCATCTTTAACCTACTCCAGTTTGTAAAACTGAGTTCCATCTTTCATTACACTTGGCTATGCAAAGTTCTACATCTACAGACAAACTACTCATAGATTGCAAATGTAACCAGGTCTTCAATCCATCGAATACAGAGAATCATTACATTTATCTTTCCAATGTTGCAATATCAGTGTTTTGGTCACAGGAAGGGCACAAATAAATACATTTATATTCTAATGTCCATATTGTAGGCATGTAATTAAAAGAATAATCTCTGAAAATTCAAGAAGGGTAATATAACATGACAGTGGTAAGACAGTCCATCAAACACATAAGCTGTTGCAAATGAAGTTTTAATGTTATTAAGTGCAGCTGAAATTTGCAAGAATTACAGCAATCCTATTGCAAGATGATAAAGGAGAATAATGTGAGCACACAAGTCAGTGACAATGCTGAATCAACACAACTATTTGTGACAAACAGCCTTAAGTTGACTTAAGCGCATTTCAATTTGGATCTGTATTGTTTTTTGTAATAAATATCTTAGCCCTGGACATCGTAAAGAGAGATCTGAAATTAGATTCCACCTGTTACAAAGTTTGGAATTTAGTGGGTACTCAGATCTGCTTGTTTTTCTTTCCTAACTCTCTATTTTGGTTTTGAATCAGTAAGAAAATTTGTTTTATTTTGTTTTTAATTTGGTGTTTAAGTTTGCTAACTGGTTCACAGAAAAGTATAATGGCTTCTGTGAAAATGTATATAGCCTTCTTTTCCTTCTTTTTTGCAAAATATTAACACTGAATATTTTACTGTAAGAGTTTCATGTGGATCCTAGTGAATACTGAAGTTTTCTCAAGAAAAATGAGGGAGGTCCTTTTATTAATAAAAAAAAAGCAAAGACAATGGATTTATCTTTTAGAAATATTGTCCATTTAAATTGCAATCCTTATTTCAAAAAGTAGAGACTTAAGTGGTCAATCTTTCTCCCGTAACTTTAGAAGGAGGAACAGTGAAGATATAAAAATCCACTAGCCATCACCACCAAAGTAGCTGGCTTCCCTGGTTCCCATAGCCAACCATTTTTTACCAGCTGCCCCAAGAGAAGGATCCTAGAAACCTGTTATTTTAAAGTAATGTTTGTTGTGCTTTTACTTACAATTGCTCATATAACTGTAAGTGACTTTGTGTAGGCTATTAACTTTGAAAGGTGGTACACATCCTGCAATTAGTTAAAATAAAAAAGACGGACAACCTTTAAGTGGCTGCCATAACATTTGGTTTTCTGTTTGGTGGTTTGAATGTAGCAGTGGGTAAGAATCATACAGGCGGGGGTCTGGAAGAAAAAATAGCACAACTCATCCCAAACTGAGGGGGGTACCCCAAAATAAATATTAAATCAAGAACTAGAACACTTAAAGAATGGCTTGGCTCTATCATCCTGCCAAGTTTTTGCAGTAAGTTCTGGAGAGCCAGTGTGGTTTCTTGGCACTCTTAGAAAAGGGATAAAAACATTAAACCAAAATCAAACTGGCCAGTGGCATAATTGAAGCCTTTTTTGCATGATTTCTGTGTTAGGAATTATTTATATCACACATTTTTTTTAACAAATAACTCAAGATGGTGAACAAAAAGTGATCAGAAATGTTTGCAGGCTGTAGTCAAAAATTTCAAGGTGGCAACAGTAATGATGCAAACAGATCTCTCTTTTTATGTGAATCACATTTATAAAATGGACAGAGTTTCAATTTCACCATTCCAGTTACCAGCTTAACTTTTTTGAATTATAACCTAACACTAATTCTATTTGTCTCCATTCTCTTGACCTCAAGATCAAATTTCATATATACCAGGGGTGTCAAATTCACGGCGTCACGGCGTCATCACGTGACTTATCGGGACTTTTTTCCCTTTCGCTAAACCGGGCGTGGGCATGCCCAGTGCGTGATGCATCAAGCCTATGGGCCGGGAGTTTGACAGCCTTGATATATACCATCTACTAAGTAGGAACCATCCATTAAACTGCCAGGTCACTTGACCTATTTACCTCTAGTGCAGCCACTTACACATGACTGAGAAGAAGGAAAAAAGAAAGTGCAAATTTGCAGGGGATTTCAAATTTCCATATGCAAATTTAAAATAATGATGGTTGTTGTCATTAGAAAATGATGTTCTGCATTGAAAGGCATATCCCTCTGCTTTCTCTCTTCATTTTCTCATCTTTAGAATTAGCTAGGCAGCTTTTAAGTAGACAGTTATTAAGAAGGGCTCCTGCATCCTACCTATCCTACCCTCCTATTCAATTATTTTTAAATTGGAAGAAAGTTTCATTGATAAAATCGTCAATTTCTAAATTGATGTCATTTCAATTGGCCTTGATATTTGAATTAGATGCATTTTTTTGTGAAGGGTAATCAGAAATGAAGAGTATTCTAAATGTAGCAGCACTAATTATAATTATTCATTTTTCAGAAGACCAAAAAACAATAAGGGCTCCCCCATTTTTTGTTTACAAAAATACAATGACTATTCTTATAATATTCAGTACCAAAATAATTCAAAACTTAAAAAATTCCATAGGAGCTAATATTTTTTACAGAGAACTAGATATAGAATGTAGAGTAATAGGGTTGGAAGAGCCCAATCCCTTACTCAATAGGAGATCCTATATCATTCCAGACAAATTTCTGTCCAGCCTCTTCTTGAAAACCTCCAGTAATGGAGCACCCATAACATTCGGAGGTAAGCCATTATACTGATTAATTGTCCTCACTATCAGGAAATTTGTCCTTATTTCTAGACTGGATTTCTGTTTAATGATCTTCCACCTGTTTCTTCTTGTCCTGCAGTAAGGTGCTTTGGAAAACAGATTGAGCCCTTCTTCTATGTCAGCCCCACAAATACTGAACACTGGTTTTGTTTCACCCTAGTCCTTCTCTTTATTAGACTACACATACCTAGTTCCCTCAATCGTTCATCATGTGGTTTAACCTCTAGATCATTTTCCCGCTCTTCTCTGCACTCTTTCTAGATTTTTAAAATCTTTTCATATCTTGATGACCCAAATTGGATGAAGTATTTAAAGTCTTTATCCAAATTGGATAAAGTGCAGTGCAGTACCGGTGCAGTATAAAGTGGTGCTATCACTTCATATGATCCTGAAACTATTCCTCTATGCAGCCTGGACTGCATTAGCTTTTTTGGCAGCTACAGCTAGCTCATACTTAAGATACGTTTCTTCCTAAGATAATATCCAAGTTAAAACAAAATGTGTTGCTGAATCAGAACCAAAATAGAAAATTAGTAAAGAAAGATGAGCATTGCTGAGTATTCAGCTGAATCCCACACTTTCTCACTATTCCATTTTGATTGGAATCAAATTTCAGACTTCTTGCTTATTGCTAGTGCGTTAATTACAAAAAACAACATAGGCCAAAATTAAAATGGGTTGGAGGCCACCTTAGAGCCTTCTATTCATACATTTCTGCTAATCCAGCACTGTTACTGAACTGCTGCACTCCCACATTGTTCCCCCTTGGCATTTAAGGAGGGTTCTTTTGGTTCAGTAATAGCACAGCTTTTGGCATTGACAAACCATACTTTTAAATCCATGATGCTGCTGGGTTCTGCTGAGTGATATGCACTGTTTTCTCATTTTGGGGTGCTCCTGCTTCTTCCATGGAGTTCTTCAGTAGGTTTTATAAACGCTTGAGCAACAAATTCAGTCATATTCTTGTAGCAAATTTCACGATTTGGTAAGAAATTGGCTTGATTTTCCTTGCTTATAAGTAGTCTATGCAAAATACTTGCTTATAAGTAGTCTATGCAAAATTTTGCTTCATCCCATCTCCCGGCCTTTGGTCTTAAGTGAGTCATTTCTCTCTGTATCTTTCCAAGCACAGATAATGGTGGTATGCTGAAGCTGCTGAAAAAGTTTCCAGTTGCAACACTGCAGTTTCCTGCCATCATCACAGCTTTCAATGAGAATTTATTGGCAAGAAATGTGAAGTCTTGATGACCAGAGAGTTCATAGTGAAGTGAATGTCACATTTACCAGAAGCAAGAAGTTATTTTTATTTCTTTCTGGGTGGCAACATGGGCAAGGAGGATGTTTTTCCAGAAGCTGCTAAGACATAAGCAGAAGACAGTAACTGAATGCCAATTTCTGCCTTCTCTTATTGGACAGTTGAATGAGTTTATGGTACTCTCTGCTTCTTCTCATCTTCCATAGGTCACCAGGAAAGACAACAATTGATTGATCATCATCATTTCTGGCTTGAAAATCCTTTGGAGAGATTGGTTATGGAAAGAGTTTTGTGTAGGACTCTTACTCATTAATTAATTACATTCTTTGTGATTTAAGTCACTTAGATCCCAAATGGGTCCGAATAAGCTGTGCTCCTATACATTTTCCTCCAATTTATCTTACAATGGCTAAATGGGCTGGAACTCAGTTGCTCACCCGATGCAATGCTGCTTAGATCCTTTTCAAAATCTTCCAAGCTCAGACTCCAGAATTTGATATATTTTAACTGTTAACTGTTAAGTTTCAAAATAGCCACTATGTGGCAACAGCATGCTATACATGAACCAATATTTCAGAGAAAATGTGTCCTTTTTTTGCCTTTCTCAAGGAATTTGTTAAGAGCATCCATTACAAGATTATATCTCAAAAACCAATTTACAGATAGTCCTCAACTTACAACCATAATTAGCACTGGAACCTCTGTTGCTAAGCAGTGTCAAGTGAGTCACACCCAATTTTACAACTTTTTTGCTGTGATTATTATGCAAATCTGACCGTTGACTTTGCTTTTCAGAAGTCTCCCTGGAAGGTCACAAATGGTGACCACATGATCCTGGGACACTACATCTGTCATAAGTGCATGTGGGTTGCTAAGCAACCAAATTTTGATCACATGACCATAGGGATGCTGCAACAGCCGTATGCAAGGACAATTGTAGGTCACTTTTTTCAACATCATTGTAACTTAGTTACAATGGTTGTTAAATGAATGGTCATAACTTGAGGACTGTCAGTACCTCTACACTATCAGTGTCAACTACTGGTGAATCCAATACTAAGACTTCTCAAGTAAAAAAAAACCCCAAAACAATAATTTCACGTGTCAGGACTTACAGAAGCCTTCCCATCTTGGTACTCACCAGAGGGGTTGGACTGCAATTCCCATCATTCCCAAACACCAAGGATGGGGCCTGTGTTAATGATTATGAGATTTGACATCCCACATATACCAAGGGCACCAGGTTGAGAAAGGCTCACCTACCAGATAGTAAAAATATCACACTTATTGGAACATATCTCAGATCAAATGAGTACATTGAATCAGATATCTATTCTGTTAGTAAAGCAAACATAATTGGAACATTATAAAACATCATTGAAACAATAAGTTGCAGCGTAAGTAAGAAGTTATCTGTATATCTATTACAATTCATTCCACAATCAGATAAAATTCTGAAATAATGGAGCTGTTTCAACTGTTTCCTAATCCAGAGATGGAAACTCAGGTTCCCCCATGAGGTGACTATATTACCTCAACAAGTTTAAACAATGCTTTGAAAAGTGATGGATAGTTATGCTTCACATGCCAAATTTTACATAATAGCTGAATCAGGCTTAAATATACAGTGACCAATCCTGTTTTATAGACCAGTGACAGTTAATTAAAAAGGGGTAAAAAACGAAAACAAAGGATATGCTTATAGAAAGGTAAAATGGAAGTTATATTTCAGTTTCACCTAAGGAGGAAAAATAATGCAAATAGTTAGGTTATAGATGGTATTTGCAAACAGAGAGATTCGTAAATTATAGGAACAACACACATGAATAAGTGGAAAACAATTACATAGCTCAAAGGGTTCTTCCATTTAATTTCCAGTCTATCCATAGGAGCAGAAATAGAAGCAGTAAGATGGCTGAGCCAGATCCAGGAATGTTAGAACTGCCCTTTTCAACATATTTTGCACAGGAACTGGAAACATCTTGATTCAGCCAAGATAACATATTGCTGATGGCGTCAGAAATAATTCTTTTTCTTGCTGTCACCTGATTAAATGAAACTGACAAGACCTGTTGCTCAGGTGAGAACATGAAGGTAATAACTGGCAAGTCAAGTTAGAACAAGAGGCAGAGAAACATATTGATGCATGCACAGGATAGTTCTGGATAAAGCTATAAATTACTGCTGTGAGGACAGCAGTGGGAAAGTCAACAAATAGGTCTGTGCATTCTTGCTGATCTGTCATGTTTATGGAATACATTATGTCACAGGAATATTACAATTTGTAAAAAATATGTTATGTCCCAATTGTTTCATGCAGCTGCTGATGAAACCAGGACTAATCTGAGGTTTATGGGGGAACTTGGCATAATGCCCTCTTGCTCCTCAACACTACGACTTGGTTTTGCGATGCAGACGTCTCAATAATCAAGTTATAGGCAGCCAATTACAGCAAAGCTATGCCACAATGGGGACTTCAAACAATGGTGAAGAATTAATAGATGAGGCCATACCTCCGCAATGGGGAGCAGGATGCACAGGGTAGATTATCAGCTCCAATGAACATCAGTGGCAATGTTTCTCAACCTTAGCCTCTCTATGATGAGTGGACTTCAATTCCCAGATTTCAACAGTCAGCACACTGGTTGAGGATTTCTGGGAGTTGAAATCCAAATATTTTAAAATGACCCACGAATGAGAAATTCTTTGGAATATTGCGAAGAACTGACAGAGATACCCTCTCTTGATGAGACAAAGCTTTTAGTAAAATTGCTGTAGCATGTTCTTTCACAAATTATAGTGCTAGCACACAATTCATTTGCATTTTCACCTTCTTCAGCTGATGGCAATGATGCATGAACATGAATTTCACTAATAGATACTTCATCATGAGATGGTCACAATAAACAAAACTTTCCAATGATTATAGACACAATGCTATTCAGTAGTCAGTTCATATATTCAACCTGGGTTATTGATTAACAAGGTTGACTCAGCGTCAAGGTTGACTCAGCCTTCCATCCTTTCTAAGGTGGGTAAAATGAGGACCCAGTTTGTGGGGGCAATAAGCTGACTTTGTATAAATATACAAAAGTATGAAGGCTATTGCTTAACGCACTGTAAGCCGCCCTGAGTCTCCGGAGAAGGGCGGCATATAAATCAAATTAAAAAAAAAAACATCATGTATGTAGGAACTTTTTTGCCTGCACTTGTAAAACAAAACTGGATTGTCAAATAAGATTGTACAGGCAAAATATTTCCTTTAAAGTATAAGAAATCTCTTGATTTAATGAACAAAAGTTTTCAATTGTACTAGCTTTAGTATTTTCTAACCAGTTAACCCAAAGACTTTGAAAGGACAATTTACCCCAGCTAGCCATATCTAAAATAAACTCACTACTATTACAGAATTATAGGATATGTCTTCTAACACATCTGAAAAAAATTAAATAAAACAGAGATGTTGAACCATGAAAAAAATTCCATTACATAAAAACATCTTCTTAGTGTTGAATTACCCACTATACACTGATGGAATACTATGATATTCAAATCAACACAATTAAAATTATATTCCCAAACTATTTTTACTATTGCAAGAATCTTAATTCATATATCCCACTTTCCTGTTCATATTAAATGCAACATAATTGTAAAACTAACATTTGCATTTTACACATTTGTGGGTTATTTCCATAAGTAGAATGTTCTAGATTGTTCAAATTTCTCATATTAGCTTCTGTTATTGGTGGTACGGAAGAGGGAGATTTAATTATTTGTTTTTTGTTTTTGTATGTAGATATTGGGATACAAAACGTTGCCTATCAGTAACAGAAGCATACCTTAACATAAGCTGAAATCTACTCTAAAGATGAGTTCAGATGAATACAGACATCTTCAGGTCTTCTTCAGATAAGAATCATTTGAATAAGAGTTTACCTTGGGCAGAGAAAGCCACTAATTCTAAAAAACAAACAAAACTCTATACCCCTGCTACATTGAGGGATCACCAAATTGCTGACATCGTCACAACTTTGAGATCTGTCATTTTTGACTGAGGGTTAGTTATAAGAAAATTGTAAATAAATGAAGTCTTCCATTTGCTATCAAATATCTCAATGGTGGGTTTTTGGTAGTTAAGTTAGTCACAAACCAGTTAACTTTAATGTAATAATATTGTCATGTAATTGAGATTTAGGGTTATTATTTTGTAACTGTTTCTGTGTACAATCACTGGGTGGATTTTATATATTCAAAGAGAAGCCAAGAATAACACAAAAGTATTCCCTTCTCCAAAATCTTATCTAGTAATCTGACAATTATAATTTGCTCATTTATCTTTCCAGGCAGTCATAAAAGTAGAAAAGAAGCTAACTGTTACATCAAAACTAAAACTGATTTTAATAATTCTGCAGCCAGAATGTCAGCATTATTCTTTGGTAGACAAAATAACTTGAGGAAAATATTGCTTTCAGATCTACTATGTTGCTTCTTCTTGTTTTCTTTAAAGTTGCAACTTGTTGAGCATGATGGATAGAAATTAAGAAAAGACCCCAGTCAGCATTATGATCTCTTTTAAGTAGCTTTTCCGTAGCTAGAAAGGAAAACCCTGAAGTTCTTATAATCTTCCCTTTACTCTGTTATCCATCTTGCCATTCTCCTCCTACTCTTTGATTATACCATATCTAATTCTGGAAAATCAAATTTAATTCACACCAGTAAGCTGGCAGGAGAGAGTAAGTGACTTGACATTGGATGGCAGTGATTATACAGAAGCAACTTTGCTTCCTAGATCCCTTTGATCCTGATTCCTTTCATTTGTCATTCTAGAAAGATTAGTGGCTCGCGGGATGGTATTAAAAATACAATTTGCTCCAGTAAACCCAAAGAATGAATCTCAGGGAATAAAAACCTGGGGAAAAGTATAGAGGTCTACTTCCCTACGCTTTATTCCGAGAGAACCAGGTCATTTAGAAGTACAGTATTAACCCTGAATCTCTGCTTATGTTGATGTTTGATACTTTCTCTTTCCTAGAAAACAACTACAGAACCTTTTGGCCTATGTAACACTGAGAGTTGAGCTAAATGTAGAGAAAGGCAAAGAATCTGGAGGGGAAAAAAGAGGTTGCTTTCTCATCACATCAGAGAAAGTTATAAGTATCATTAGGTGAAAATAGCTGTTTTATTATAGAAATTCCATAATTTACATAGTCCATATAGGAAGGGAGGGCTAGAAAAAAAATCAGAATTTTCAGCCACCATGTTTGATAATGAAGGTTATGAATTTCAGTTCCAAATATCTGGAAATGTTGGGAAAGTTTGCTTTAAATAATCACATGTGCTGTAGGAAACTGATATTGCAGTGCCTCAGCAACAAACACAATTAACCCAGGAGAAGATTGCTTTTATATACTATGACTCCTATCCAATGCACATTCACTGAGATTTTTAACATACAAGTCTAGCACTTGTCACAAACTTGCTAATATTTTCTCTATTCTCAATGTTTTCATTGTCATTGGGAGAAAGTTGTCTGCTCAATAGGGAATGTTAAGAATAACTTGCTTAGTGTCAGGATCCAAAGTAGAAGTCATGAAACAGATTTTAGAAGTATAGGACAGGACAGGTTGTTTATGGAGAAGAGATAAATTGCAAAGGAAGCTACACAAAAGAACTTTATCCACATAATTTCATTTTCATCTCTGATACATATTTTGTAGCGTTTACATGTAAGTGACACACCTGAATCAATGCAGGATTCTAGTGTACAGACGTGTACAGATTACAGTCACATACTCCTGCAGCATAGAACAGGCAAAAACCATTTGATAACAAGGGTGTCTCTTAAATGGAGGTGGGTTGGGGGGGATAAAAGTTACGGAATGGCTAAGGCCTATGACATGACATTAGACTGGGCTTTCGGAGAAGTTTATCTGTAATATCTCTCTTCTGCAGTTTTTGTTTCCCACTTAAATAACAGGAAATTATGCTGTTGTTTTGAGCATTTATGATCAGGAGGTCTGAGGGCTGCAAAAAGAATACATGTGGGCTTGGAGGTATAGCTACCCTCCCACTACTTTACAGATTAAAACAGTGGAAAATGTTGGACACATCCCATAGGAGTGGTCTTTAGTTAGACTATACAAGTAGTCCTTGATTTATGACTGCAATTTAATGGACCAGATTTACAGTTATAAGTCATTACAGTCATAAGTCAAGGTACCCATGTGATCAAACCTGATTTTATATTTTTGCAGTGGTTGTTAAGTGAATCACTATGGTTGTTGAATCTGCGGCCATGAAGCAAACAGTGCAGTTTTAAGTGCAAACCCATTTTTCCAAATGGGTATTTTTTGCCCACTGTAAAGGCGAGTCTGTTGCCAAGCAACTGAAACGCAGTCACATGACCCTGAGAGATGGGGACAGGGGAGAAGACGTTTTATGATGGCCAGAAGTGCTTTACAAGCCATAAAATACCTGTTGTGAACTTGTCATAATTTCAAATAGTTAAGCAACCTGCCGTAAGTCAAGGACTGTCTTTTCCCATTGGTCATCCTCATGGTACTTATTGATGGGAATCGAAGTTGAAAGGATTATGATAGTGTAAAGCTAGCTCTCTCCTGCTGTAGGATTAGCTAATCACATGGCAGCTTTCATACCTGACTTCAAGGGTAAATTGTGACTTCACATGTTGGCAACCTATCAGTATACCAGTTAATGTTCAACAAACATTAACTGCTGCAACATATAGCCAGGTATAGCCTTTCCACTATGCGGATGTATATCCGCATGACAGAAGGATTTCCAAGCTCTTGAACTTTGTCTTCAGTACAAAAGGTTCAGTCAAATACGTGCTGGATGCCTTCAATGCATTGTTGAAAGCTGCTTAGTACCACAACTTCAATAAAAGCTGTTTTTGAAAGATCAAAGTACAGAATTCAAAGAAATCTGAACAGTGTGACACAGGAATGTATAGTTTCTTTTTTTATTCTCTTCTTCCTTCTCCCATCTGCAGTCCAGATCAGCCTTAGGAAATTGTGTACTCTCACTTTTCAGCCTCTCTAATTAAAACTGAACACACCAATTCAAACATTTAATCATTTGGTCTTAGACCTCACCAAACCACACAATGTTCTCCCTCAAAGCCCACCACTTCCAATAAAACTGGGTCAAGGAAAAATATTCACCTTTCCCTTAGTTTAAATGTGTATAGCCTAATTTGAACATACATTTTCCACAACCCTTCCCTCTACGCATCTTCCTTTTTCCCTCCCATTCAATAGAATTTTACTAAGTAAACGCAAAAAAGTAGTTCATTTGCATTGCAAGTTTAGGTTTAAAATTTTATTTGTTTTTGTTGGTTTTTTTTTAGCTTTGGTCTATACAAAAAAAAAAAATCCCTTAGAGAAATAATAATAAAATGTTCTAAAGTACAATTGCAGCTACATCGATCCCTTTTCCAGTGGAAGCCTCAAGCCATCACATTGAGAGCTGCTTTTAAAAAATGCATTAGAAAGAGCAAGGGAATAGGAGGAAGAAGAGAGCACGCCAATCACCAGGAAGATTGCGAGAAAGGGAGGGAACAAAAAGGGGGACTGGATTAAAAATATGAAAAAGGTGGTCTGGTGAGCAAGAAGAGAGTTTACCTAATTTTTTTTTTAGTTATTCCGGTTTATACGGCAAATCAAAAACCTGCTTGGATTATGGTCTCAAATCCACAAATGTACCTGTTGGGTTAAAAAAAAAAAAGGAAGAAACTGCACAAATGCAAAGCTGTTTATTTCTTGGTGAATTTACACCCAATGGCTGATTCTGTTTTATTTTTAAAAAGTTAAAATATGTAAAAAATGAGAGGGGTAGAATAGAAATATTCTCATTTTCTCTTCCTTTGATTTAGTTCTGATTTGTGTTAAAAATACAAAGAAGCAAATACAATCCTATCAAATGAAAAACTCTACACCAAACACACAATCTATGTATGCATTTCTCTCTCTCTTACATTGTACTATCAGTGTGTGTGTTAGTTTTAGTGTATAGGTTTAAAAGTACTTATCAGGATCCAATGGCAGTTTAAGGATAGTGCTCCAATTTGCAAGAAAAAAATTATAGTGAATGTTAACAAAGAATATTGCGGGAAAGAGCAGAAAAAATAGCTGACTGCTAATATTACAATGTTGTTAGCTGCAGCACAGATTATGGACTGGGAATCACTCCCATAAGCCCACAGGAGGGAAACATGAAAATAAAAACCGCCTCAAAGGGAAAGGAAGAAATTTGTCATCATCTTTCTCAGGCACTTCTGTCTCCTGAACGCCCAGAACTTGAGCACTGGGGCTGCCCTCTTCTGTGTTAAGGAAACATCTGCTGATTAAGAAAAACAAAGGAAGCGAAAATTAGATTTACACCATATACAGGAAAGCAAGATTTCCCTTTAGGATGGAGGAAGCTGCTTTGAATGATCACACCACTGTCCATCTAACAAGCCCTGTCTACTTTTATGGTCCCAATCTGGGGGACTGCCTGGTCCCTGCAAAAAAACAGCCACTTCTGACTTCTTGAATCTCAGGCCACCTAAATATAATGGGCCATATTTGTTATGTTGGCAGAGAATGATGAGAATCATAATCATATATAATGTAAAAGACAGGACTGGCAATGCTCCAATCTCCACCTTTTCCTATGAATAGAAATTATATATTTATTTTAGCATGAGTTTAACAGTACAGCCAGTTTGTACGCTCAGTAAGAAAGAGTGCCCTCTACCCCGGTTTTTACAGCATTGGCTGGTTTCGACACTTCATGCATTGGTGTATACGTTTTCTTTTTTCATTCTACCCAGAAGTGAAAACCAGCCGCAAGGATTCACAGCTACTAGAAGCAACTCATTAATAACAAAAAAGAGAAGTAATATTTAGTAGAACGCACAAAGGGCATTTATAAGCATTGAAAATTGAGGTTCCATTTCAAAATGTCGTATTTTTCACATCAATGTTACCAAGTTGTTTCAGAAAATCATGAGCAATATGGTTGGAAACTGTCAGATGCAGAAAGCTGGAAAGGAGCCATATTTGGTCTAACCAAACACAAAAATTGAGTTCTGTTGTTAATAAACCTGCATGACTTTTATTTTGCTTACCAGTTGTCATTCATTTACTGAGTAATCACTATCGAGATTTATTTTTTTTACTAAAGAAAGGCAAGACAGAAATCTATTTTCCCCTGGAATGGGAAGCAGTGATATGTTCTGCCAGTCAATGAAAGTGTGAAGGATGTTTAGTTATAAAGAACAAAAGCATCCATTTTATCTTCTTTTAGGTTTCATTTCCATTAACTGGCCAATTCCCAAATGCACTAAACTAGATGCTTTTACCTTGAGTCCTGCCCAACATGTCTAAGGGACATATTAGGCGAGCATGTGGTCTGGGTAAGGTGCTCGCACACCATCGCTGTATGTATCCATGGGGTAGTCTCCATCCATGTCCATGTGCATGTCCATGGGGTCCATAGGGATTTCCCCAGAATACATGGCACGGTATCCTCCATCCAATTCTATTGAAGCGTAAAAAGAAGAAAGGGATATATCGCTCATATTTGGCAAGACAAGCAGTAAGCTGAAAATAAAGTGGTTTTCTAAATCGGAATCACTCCAGAATTTCCCAAAATGAGCCCTTTCAGATTTGTTCAGGTGGTATCATTATATCATTCAGAACGCCCCTGTCATACTGACAACTGGAGTTCCAATTTATAAGAATTACAAGTTGGTGAAGCCTGCTCCAGAGCATGACATTCCATTGCATGCTGTCTGTCCCTAAGTAATTAAAACAGTCTGGAATGTTCAGAATATAACTTCAAATGATTTAAGCCTGCTTGGTCTGAGAAAGAGGAATTTGAAAAATCCTTGTAACATAATTGGAATATGCGGGAACCAAGGCTTCGGACTTTTAATTTAACTATCATACATGTTCCCACAAACAGCCTGTTCAACTATTATACATGTTTCCACGAGCAGTTTCAGAGAACAAACAGCTGAGCCTAAGAATGGGAATTTTAGCCAATCTGGTTATATATCATTATTCTCCCTCTCACCTGAAATGACAAGCCCTCTATACTCACCATCTGCGTATGGTTCATGAATGGGTATCATACTCTGGGCCTGTGGAAAGAAACCCAACTGTTCTCAGAACAAAGACAGAAACTTACAACGGCTGCAAGTTAAACCAAACCTGCCATAAGAAGTGACTACTGAAGGATGCTGCCTATGCAACTGAGCTCTGGTTTCCCATGGCAACTTAATTATCTAATTAACTCTGATTGCCTGTAAGCAGGATAGCAAAAATTTCAGAACTCAGCCAAGCAATCCCAAATGTTGACCTAGAGAGCCTAGAGACATCCAGTCTGCTAATTTCTGGAATGATGCTTCCATGGGGAATGGTTAAACCTACCCTCAGAGCCAATGGCTTAGATACTAAGCTTACTTAGGGCAAGGATACACAACAGAAGGCTTAAGTCTTCTTTTATGCATAATTAACTCATTCCAATAGGCTACTCCTTTGGTATCTTTCCCAGGAATAATACTGCCACAAGAACGAATAAATGAGAGGGCATTTTTTAAAAATCAAGTTCTTCCTTAGTTATCATCCATTTGTTGTCAAAATTTGTATAGGTGTTACAACATTAGCAGTAGTACTGCATTTAATGAAAAACAGATGTCGGATTGTAATCTCTGTGTAATATGTATTTGCTCCAAGCATGAGATAAAGACTTAAAATGGTTTTCATCAACACTTTGTTAAAGAGTCACTACTTTAAAGAAAGTTGACCTATCAGTCAGCAGTGATTCAGGTAGACTTTAAGATAAATTTGAAATCATGTCTACAAATTTTGTTTTATATTGGCAAATTTCCACATGACTTCAAATATGCCAAGCCTGCAATTTTCTCTCAGGGGATTATATCAGATAAAATTCTAGATATCTGCAGTTCTCCTAAGGACACACGTCCCCCTTCTAATTATGGTCAGTTCCCTTATAATCAAGGAATAAACTGCTTTGACAGAGAATTGAGAAACTGGGGGAAAAGATTTTAAGAATTACGATCCTTCTTTCTACCTTTTTAGTAGGTGTAGACATGAGGCTGGTAACAGACAAAATCGGAAAGTTATTACTCTCAGAACTGAAAAGAACTCTCCTAGGCATGTTTGAAGTTATCTGAAAATGTCTGACTTCCCAAATATTTCCAAAGTTCTGCCTTTGAAGTGAAATGGATGGTGACAGTGGCAAGGGGGTAGATTTCCAAGAGGGAGGGGCTGCATTCCAGAGGAGTAAGAGGCCAACTCAGCCTCTTACTGCTCTATCATGTGTGAGAGAAAGAGGATGAAGACAATGCCTCCCTAGAAGTTCACAGAGTATACCGTAGATGCAGATAGTCCTCAGTCTGGCAGTTTATAGATATGAAAAAATAAAGAACTCAGGTTGGAAGAATTGCCATGTGTCATTCTTGGTTTTGGGACTTATATGGATTCAGATTAAGTTCAGAGGCTTAGAACATGTACGCTAATCCCTTGACATCTAAATAATAGAAAAACTCACAGCTTCCCAAGCAGCAGGGTCATGTTTAAAGAGTGAGTTGGTGAGTTCCACAGAAACACGTTTCCGATAGTCTGGGTTCTTGTCTTCTGAGATGCGGAACAGCACAGCAGCTGCATATGTAGCTGGAGAAGTAAGAAAGAGAACTTTAGCCCACCAGCTAAAAAAAGCTTGCCCTTGATCAGCTGTTGCATTGACTACCTTGAGAAGTATGTGAATGGCATTGATTTTTCATTTTTCTTTTCCACACTATAACAAAATCCACCAATTTCTGATAATAAAACAAGCTTTTTGTTTTTGCAAGCATTTTAGAGGCCAGTTTTACAGAACTTTACTTTTGGCCTATATCACATTCTAGGTTTTTAAGAGAAGAGTTGTATGTTAGAATACTCTTGTATTGGAGGATGCGCATCAGTGAATCTCTGGTAATGGAACTATCCAGAGCTTTAATATTACTATGACCATGAGCTTTTGGAGTCAATTCTTATATAATGAACTCCTTTGCTGTAATAAGAATAACTTTCTCTGGGCTCCAACATTAACAAAAGAATATATAAAGGACTATATTTGATTTCTAAATTATTTAGAACTAAATTACAATTTTACTCCGAGATGGTGAAATTCCATTACTAACAAATGATTCAACTACAATATAGGCAATCTATTTCCTTTAAAACAGATTAAATAGGCAGATGCTATATTATCCCCCCACCTCATCTTTCACCTAATTTTACTCTTTTAACATTTGTTCTAAGACTTTTCTCAATCCTGGAAACATATGAAAATATAGGAAGTTTCACTGAGGAACTGTGGGAAGGTACATCCTGTAAACCCAATGGTTAAATTAAGCTGTGGTGATGATAATGTGATCATAAAAGAATTATACATGGATATGGGTCTACAATCCTTACCTGTCCCCTCATTTCTGGAATGTAGAAGCTCCATCAATGGTGCTGAGGCACCTTCTGCATCAATGGCGTCAGCCGCCTCTTTATCCTGAGCCAACTCACACAGTACGCCGGCTGCCACACGCTGGATGTTTTCCACTGGAGAATATAGGAGCTGTTCCCCCAAATGAACAGGAAGAGTAAGAATAAGCAAAGGTATAGCCCCCTCTTGATAAATTACCTATGCTCAAGTTGTCTTCTATTGGCAGTGCTTGTCTCCTTCAGGAGGTCACTATTAATCATGATATACCAAAATTATTAAGAACAAAAGCAAACTGAGAGAAGGGTAAGCAATACCCCAATGATAATTTTAACTAAGCTATTTTAAAAAAATAAACTTGCCAATCATGATTACACTTATTACAAAGGTATTGAAACTTTTCTATATTTTATCATCCCATGTGACAAATGTTAAGCCACAATGCAAGGAATATTCACTCACTGCATTGTCATGGGTTGGAAAAGCAAATAAATGAAATGTATTCTTTGGGAATTATCCACCTACTTAGTAGTGGTGGGTTGCTACCAGTTCGCCCAGGTTCGAGTGAACCGGCAGCAGCGGCGGTAGGAGGCTCTGCCCATCCGCCCGGCATCAAATATGCTCTGTGCATGTGCAGAAGTGGCGCACATGCGCACAAAGTGAGCATGTGCACGAACAAACCAGTAGCAAAGGTAAGTGAAACCCATCACTGCTACTTAGGTATTACATTATTAATAATAATACATTATTAGGTATTCTGAGAATCACATGGAACCCATGGGTTTCCCACCTCCGTCACAACCCTTGGTTTAAAAAAAAAAAAAAAAAAAAGGTTGAATTCTCATGTTCTGTTAACAATCATTATATCTATTCTACTATCTACTATTATATCTATACTATTATATCTATTCTAATATCTACTATTTTATTTTTGCAGAAATCAAACTCTCGGTTTCTACCCACAATTAACCGTGAATACTCCTCCCTTACAACTTCCATCCATTTAGAAATTCTGACCTGCACAAAGAGAGGAATGGTGTTTAGACGGAAGATTTCCATTCTGTTCATGGGGTCTCGGGCTAAAATGTGTAGTGCACCTGTGCAGCCTTCCACGATTTCTTCCATCTTTACCCCATCCTGAAGAAATAAGGCAACGATTAAAGAATGGGAAAAAAGTACTGCTCATTCCTAGGCTAGCATCCAACACCCAAGAAAACATCAAGTTCCTTTTTATAATGATTTTAATTAAAAAAATTAAATATTAAAATAGATGATAAAAATAACAATTGGGGGGGAATAAAACAATAAGAAAAAAAAATAAAAAATACAAAGAAAAAAATAGAAAATAAAAACTATAATGAAAAAAAGAGAAAAAGATACATAAAAATAGCTTCCCCCTTCATCAAGAAATATTTAAACAATTTCTTATCACTTTTTCTAACATTTCAATCAAAGATCTCCTCTTCAGACAGAGGAGGCATCTCAGAAGGCATCAAGTTCAAATTATAGTTGAGTAACTAACCCTCCAAGAATCCTAAATAAATAACTTCTAAAACCAATTAAGATCATAAATAGAAGTTGCTTATCTCCTCTTACTGTGTATGGTTGCTGTGTGCCTGCAGCTGCATGACGTTGAGCATCTTGGTGAGCCTTTACCAGTAGCTGAACAAGGCGAGGGATGACAGCAGCTTCTTGTAGGGGGGCATGATTGGCTGGACATAAAGCCAGATTACGGATGAGGCCAATTGTAGCCTGTGAGCAGGAAGGAGAAGGCATGTCTTCAAAACACTGGTAGATGCAAAACTAGACAAGCTTTCAAATAGTTTAATCAGTTTTGGTGTGTGATTTTTGAAATTTGGGTCTAACAAGGAAAGAGAGGGATCAATTCAATCCAGGATATTTTACACTAAATTAAATCTAAAATACAAGAGCATCACTGTAAAATTCCATCTCTGACTAGCAAACAGAATTATCCTCCCCCCACCTTCCATCCTGGTTCATTCACACACTGGCTTTGTCTTTTCCTCCACAAAAGAAGCTTGATTTTCAAACTTCTATCATCATTTTGGCACTCCATGCCTCTCAGATTACTATTCTCATTAATAGTATGTCCTAAACATTTATGGGGGGAAATGTAATCATAAGCTTAGAGTACTTTACATAAATTGTGTAAGCAATTTTTATTACACGCATGCAATCGTGGCTAGTATTATCATAAAACCCTATTAAAGATAAGTGCTGGGTGAAAGCAAAAGGTTAACCTACCTAATCTATACCTCTGAACCGTGATTTGAAAGTAATGCTATCTTGGCTTGCAGTTTAGGGACTTAGCCACTATATCTCACAATTATTCAATGTGGTAAGAAGTCTTCTACAATCAATGCTAGTAAGATTCTTTTCTCACAGAGAAGTTTCACTATGATCCTCACTCCCCCAATAAGCATTCTGATGGATACAGATTCCAAAATTATAATATACTTCCCTGAACATAGTGATCACCCCTGAAATGTGCCCAAGTCAGAAATATGAGCCTGTTTCAGGAAAAAAAGAAGAAGAAAGAATAGACATGCATATGTCTGCCCATAAATACTTGCTATTGTCTCCCTGTGACTGTACCTTAATCAGTGGCCATTGGTTGGGCTGATTAAGCAGCTTAACAATGGCAGGAATTCCATAGTTAAGCCGCACAGAGTTCTGTGCCATTTCAGCCTCTGGATGCCGACTTGTGAGGTGCCTCAGAGCACACACAGCTGGCTCAGTGATGTCTTCTTTGTCTCCAGCTCGTAGAATAGTGTGTATGAGGGCTTCAACTCCATTTGACTGAGTCACCAGGGTTTTGTTCTTGCTGTTGTTGCAAGTCAAATTGGAGAGGGTACCAGTGGCACAGGTCAGCACATTGATATCATCTGAACTTAATTGGTTGACCAGAATCTTCAGGACTCCATCAAGACCCTCCTTTAAAGACAATAAATAGCAGAGAGAATTATTGCCTCAATCAGAAGCTAGGTCAGTATAAGGAAGTCATCAGATAGGCCCACTAGGATAGTACCATTACGGAGTTATTGGAGCAACCAGTCATTAATTTTGGTTCAATAGCACAGTCAGGGAAGGCTGAATAGCAAGATGTGCCAGAATATATTTGGTGGATAAATCCTTTTACAACCTTTCATAAAGTAGTTATCTGAAGAAACAGTTATTTAGTAGAAATCTCAAGTAACTAGATAAAAAAGGGCTGGGTGGGGCTTAAGTTTAAATAAAAGAGATTGTGGGAAAAAAGCATTGTTCACCTGCTTTGTGGCCACATCTGAGAGGTTTCTTAGAGTCCACAGACAGTTCTGCACAAGTCTTGGACTGGAGCTAGTCAGGTGCTTTCCCAGAGCTTGCATACCACCTTTTGGGGGGGGAAAAGAGTACAAAAAATTAACCTTGGTTGAACAAAAACAAAAGAAAGAAAATGGGAAAGATGGAATTTAAATGGTTTGAAAAATTTCTTTAGAATATTAAAACCCCATTATAATAACACATTATGTATTTTCTGTTTTTAGGGCAAGACAAAGTATAACTAGGGACCTGTTCTGTAATCAGCAAGACTTCTATGGCTACTCATTGGTCTGCTTCTACAATAGCGCAGCTAAAGAAGTAGAAAAACATGTATTTTTAAAGAAACAACATAATGTAATGAATTATCTTTTGATTGTAATGAAAGTTAATCCTCTTTTAAAATATACATTGAATCCAATTTATGCATATTGTTTTACATTTATTTATTCAATGTTCAGTTTTATTAGGAGGCAGATTAATTTATTTAAATAAATACATAAGTAACAGTAATGTTAGGAAAAATATGTTTTACATATGTCACTGAAAGAATATTTAGCACCTAATATTGATAAATTATTGTACATGATTCTTTAAAGCAACAGAATCTTAATTTTCCCCTACCTACTTATTTGCTTATCCTGCACTCCCAGAATTGTCATCGAGAGCTCTATTGTTTAGGAAATTCTGGGAATTGGCCTACATAAGATTACATAATAACCTAATCATACATGTCCTCATCAGTTTGCAGTTCTGTCTCAATTGTCACCACTCACCAGCTTCCACAATGGCTGGCTTGTTGCTGGGGCAGACAGACAGGACTTTGAGGACACGGCTAGTAGTCCACAGAAGTTTCTCATAGGTGTAACTTCGCATAATTTGAACAAGAGCTTGGGGACCTCCATTGGCCAAAATTATGAGCTGCAGATACAAACATAGAGAATAGCATTCTTTCATTTCTCTGGGCAAAGGCAAGATAATTGCAATTCATTGTCTTAATCATGTTACTTTTCCTTACTCCTGTCTTCAGCTGATGACCCTGAAAATAAAGCTCTTCCTCAGCAGAATAAGAAAACCTGCTCCTCAGAAATATGTACACTGGTGTGCCTAAACTAACACATAAGCTATCATCTGTCTCACAGGGGTGATTACCTATACTAGGATGATTGCCTTATTCTATGAACAAGGGTAAATTTAAATTACTGAGCCAGGGTCCATCCCCCACCCACCCCCAAAGTATTTCAAGGTTAGAATACAAGTCGTACTTTGCTTTCTTGGTTCCCATAGGCAAGCAGCTGCAAACAATCAGTGGTGATAGCCAAGAATTTAGGATTATTCTTTGTCAGCAAGGGGACCATCTTCTGAAGACCATCAGCAAGGCGAACAGCCATCTTGGCACCTTCCTGGTACAGCAGTAGGTTGTGAAGAGTAGTGATGGCATAAAACAAGACTGACTCTACTGGAGAGCTATGGGTTGAGAAGTGGGACGAAAACAAAGAAGATTTTTGTTACTTAAGACACATAACAAATTGTATGCATATATGTGTTGCAGCCAAAATTACAACTGAAGATAGCTGACACCACAGAGGTTAAAATAAAATTATTTTGGTTAGAGGCTAAAGAAAATGGCATTTTGTACAGATAAAACAACAACAAAAAAGAACACACATAGTCATGGACTTAAAACTGGTCACTTAAAAGCATTCAAAGTTACAGAAGACTCAAAACTAGTTTCCCTAAAAATAAGACGTCCCCTGATAATAAGCCCAATCGGGCTTTTAAGCGCATGCGCTAAAATAAGCCCTCCCCAAAAATATTTAATTGCATGAGCAGCTGGTCCCCCCATTACCTGGTTAGGGTTAGGGAGACAGAGCTGGAAATCAGGTAAGACGGCAAGAGGAGCCCCATTTTGCTCCACGTTCCCCAAAAGAATAAACCTCCCCGAAAATAAGGCCAAGTGCTTATTTCGGGGTTCAAAAAAATATAAGACAGAGTTTTATTTGGGGGGAAACACGATAGTTGCTTACAACCCACCCTCAAAGTTCTTACTGCTGTCCTATCCCTGATACGATCACCTTTTGTGTGCATAGCAATTGGCTTGCATTTACAATCTGTTGCAGGCTTCTATGGTCATATGATTGTATTTTACAACCTTTTTTGCCATCTTCTGGCAAATAAACCACCCATTGAATAAATTGGATTTGTGTTTATGACATTATTTGCTTAACAACCATGTAATTTATTCACAACTGCAGTGACTCACTGTAAAAATGTAGTAAAATTATGGTTTGGTCACATGGTGATTCAACTTACGACTGCAATGACTTATGATCAAAATTCCAGGCTCAGTTCTGTTTGTAAATTGAGGACTACCTATAATTCTTTTAATCTAATAATGTCTATATCAGAAAGTAACATGGTACTCCCACAAAAAAAGCCCAGCCAACATGTTTAAGGATCATGGAAATTATTCTCTAAAATTAACTACTAATTTATACTGAGAGTAGGAGCCTGGTAATGCTTTTTCCTTTCTTGCCATTCATCAGATCTGGGACTTTGTGTGTATAAAACTGTTGTTTCACTAAAATTGAGAAAAAGTTATCTCCAAGTTGAACATTTATACCCATGATGGTGAACCTGTGGCACGTGGAGCCATATCTGTGGGCACGCAAGCATTGCCCTAGCTTAGCTCCAGCACGCATGCACACGCTGGCCACCTGATTTTCAGCTCTTCCGGGCCCACCGGAAGTCAGGAAATGGGCTGTTTCCGGCCTCTGGAGGGCCTCTGGGGGGGGGGGGGGAACAGTTTTCACCCTCCCCAGGCTCCTAGAAAGCCTCTGGAGCCTGGGGAGGACAAAAAACGAGTCTTCCGGGCCCATTGTGCCATCGCATGCCAAAAGTGGGGGGAACACAGCGGGTTACACGCGCATGTGCTGGGCGCATTGATTATGGGTGTGGGCACGCACGTGCACAAACCCTCTGCATTCCTTCTACTTTTGGCACATGATGGCAAAAAGGTTAGCCATCACTGATTTATACTATAAAAGAGTATGGAATATGGAGCTAACTGTTCTTGCATTCCTTCATCAAATTAAGAGAAAGAAAATGAAAATTTAGTAATGGAAAAGGTGAAGGCATGAGAAAGAACCCAAAATAACTGCACTTTGAATCTGTTTGATATAAGAAGGAACAGAAAGATACTCAAGTAGACTTTCAATATTTTGTTATTATATTCTAAATTGGTCAAGTTCTGAAAACTTTGCTGTTTCTCTTCCATAAGAATACTTCTCCTATGTTTCCCACAGAAATTTTTCTTGGCCCTGAAGCAGCATAGGAAGCCACTAAGCAAGAGATGCATTTTTTGCAATCATAACATTTATGTATATTTAATTTTGCCTTCCCTCACATCTAATATATTTTTCTTTCCATTTGTCAAGGTAAACTGAGGCTGAAATCGGTGACAGTGTACTGTGAAAGTGTTGATCTGATTATGAGTCAGCCATTAAGAACTTATTTTTGTTTTCTGGGGGTTCCAATATGGTGGTGCCAGAGGTAGTACTCTGGAATTTGTAAGACTTTTTCTACTGCAAGGAAAAAGCAAGAGTAAGCATGACTCAGCCATAGCTTGCTGAGACTTGTGTTTCCACAACAAAGCCAACACCTCCATGTCAAAGCAGCTGCTCATCAGCTCCATTTTGTGCCAACTGGGTGTGGACTTACAGCAAGATCTACCTGGCAAAGGAACAGGAGAGACAGAAGAGTTGTGGGAACAGCTGGAAGAAATATCCCGTTGGGCCTGCGATGAATAGCTAGTGTCAGCATATTTTAAACGAAAGCCCTTGGGGTATATTAAATATTAAATTTAGTCAATACTCCTAAAGTAAGGGGTGCTCTTCACACATAATAGCAATATAACAGGTTCTGAACTGGTTATCACTAGGTACACTTCAAAGTGTTGTTTTTGACCTACAGAGCCCTATTTAGCTTGCCATTTGCAATATTCTCTACATTAGGTACAACATCATCATCCAGCCTGTAAAGAATGCTAAATATCCCCTACTCCTGCATAATGAGTATGAGATATAAAGGAGAGTTAGAAACCATGTTTTTCAGTTTTGGCACCAACTCTCTGGAAGTGTTTTCCTCCGGAAACCTGTATGGTGCCCATCTTCTGACATTTGGGTGACCATGTTAAGAGCATGGCCACTTGGATACCATATTATAAGCATAACAGCGAGAGTAAAGATTTTAATTATTTGAATAGTTCTACAATCATCTTTTATTTATTATATTGTTTACTCAATGCATTTGTTGTGCTATTTTAAGCTGCAAACTGCTATGGGTTCTCCAGAAGTATGGCACTACAGAAATGAAGTAAATAAATAAATGCTAAAGTGCCATGATTAGCTGTTAATTATGTTAACTATTGTAATTTTGGTAACTAGTTTCCTCTTTTTTTTGGTCCCCAAATCCCAAGATAAAAAGGCTTTGATAAGCCCTACATCAAAGACAAAACGAACATATCAGATGATAGTTCTCAATGAAACCAACAGAACTAGTAGAAAAGAAAGGGTTAAATAAATTAGTAATAGAAGCAGTGATAGTGTTTCCGGAAAATCAAATCAAAGCGCAGTTGAAAAATCTGGTTTTAAGGCATGTTCTTTTAATATTGTAATCAATGAAGTAACAGTTAGGAGTGTTCTGAATAGATTTTAAGATAGACAGAAGCTCTTTGTAGTGCCCAGAGATTGACTGTAGAGAACGGTTGTAGAGGACTAAAAGTGATGCATTTTCAAGATAGGGATATTTCCTTTGTTATTACTTCCAAAGCAATAGTCACATGCAAAGACAGCATGGGACAATGCAAAACACACCATGTTCAGGAAATCTTAGGAGTTTGGCACTTATTTAATCCAAAGCACTAGGCAGGAGGGATGGAGCTTGCAAAAATGACAAAACTGACCAGTTTGATCAGAGAAAAAAATGATAAACACTTCTTTAAAAAAACTGGAAGACTTATATGGGTTTGTACTGAAAGAAGAAAAGACCGAATTGATGATTTATTGATTTAGGTATTAAAAAGGATCAAAGAAGAAAAGGAAAAATAAGATGGCAATTACCATATTTTTTGGAGTATAAGACGCACTTCCCCCCCCCCCCAAAAAAAAGGGGGAAAAATTGGGGGGGTTTTTACTCTGAATGCAGCCCCGCCCAGCTTCTCAAACAGAGGTTTCAGAGGCTGAAAAAAGCATCAGAAAAGAAGCTTCAGAAAAGAAGCCCCCAAACAGAGCTTCAGAGGCTTTTTTTTTCTGAAGCTCTGTTTCGAAGGCTTTCAGAGACAAGAAAAAAAGGTTTTTCTGAAACAGAGTTTCAGAAGTTTCAGAGGCAGAAAAAAAAGCAAAAAAAAGCAAGGCACAGAACTCCCAAGCAAGGAACCTGTTGCTAAAATTCATCTCTGGGAACAACTGATTGGGGGTATTTGAACCGCCCACCAATCAGCTTTTTTCTTATTTTCCTCCCCAAAAACTAAGGTGTGTCTTATACTCCAGTGTGTCTTATACTCTGAAAAATACGGAAAGAATTTGTATATGTAATTCTACATTTTCTTTTCTTCTTTTCTGTATTTTTCCCTTAATCTTCCTTTAATTCTTTTTGATTTTACTGTATTGAAAAATTCTAATAAACAAAGCCCAAAAAGATAAACCTAAAAGAGAAGGGCAAATTACACCAAGCCCCATGTGGACTATAATATTGAATAAAATAGATAGGAAGAGTGCATAGATAAAGGTATCGCAATATTTCCAATGACAAAGAAAACTGTTGTTAAAACCATGTATCTTCTCTTCATAACATAACTCCTGGGACATTACCTAAGCATACGCACAAGGGCTGGGATACCCCCAGACTTAAAGATGGACAACAGCCCTTCACGATGGTGAGACAGGTTGTGGAGAATGCTGGTAGTGCAGCGGGCTGTATCCAGGTCACTGGTATTTTGCATGGTGCGCACCACAGCAGCAACAATTTGAGCAGATTGCATAAGAGCCCGGCGTGAGGCTTCTTTCTTAGACAGCTGGTTCACAATCATGGCTGCTTTGCTGACTACCACCTGGAGGGAGAAGAAAAAGAATGGAAGTTGTAGAATGGAACAACATTATGCACTCTTCAGAGCATCAAGTTCTACAAAACTCCAGATTTCATGTTTCAGTGTTATTAATAATATTAATTTACTACTTCAGAGTCAAGAAATACTATCTGGTGTACAAAGTGGTTAATATTATTATCATCATAAAACAGTAACAGACATTTTGGTACCAATGATTCCATACACACTGAAACTTTTGCAAAGAGCTGAGATTTTACGAGCCTTTGGAAAGTCATGAGAGTCACCTTTATCTTGGGATTGGGGGGGGGGGGGCGGAGATGTTCCAGAGAAGGGGAAGCCCATATAGGGATGGCAGCTGTTAAGCTCTCTCCCATCGCATCTAACTTCAGAAAGCACTCCCTTTTGCAACAGGTTGCAACATGAAGAATCTCTCCAGAAAACATGTCATGTTAGATATCAGCATTTTGAATTTGCTATTTCAAATGCACCCTAATAAACTAATGCAAATGCACTTTTGTGAGCATTCTGCATTAAAAAGTCCATGTTATTGTGTGCAACCAAGTTCTGGGTCCTGAATGAATAGATAATTAATGTTAATGTATCAAGGCTCCCTGAATAGTTGAACATTTTTTGTGAGCTGGGTAACATTTTTTGAGTCCTATGGAAGAAATTATAAGGTTTGAAAAATATTCAAAATTCCATCTCTGATGACAATGATACTCATTAAAAGCAAAAATTGTTTAAGCCCCTCCAAACCATACCTCTATAAGATAAAAGCCAGACCTTTCCTATGAGTGACATGATAAATATGAAAAAAAACCAACGTTCTTTTGGGTTGATAACAACGCATTCGGCAGCTTCTTTACTTTTCCATGGAAAGTATCACTTTATGCATAGTATAGGATTACTGAAGCATTAGTAATGCTTCAAATCATAGCCAATCAAGCAATTAGCTCTATTAAATCCCCCAGAAACCTTTTGAGACACCAAGGGTCTAATTGCATTTCCATACCGGATCTTCATCATTCAGCAGTTTGGTGAGTTCGGGGATAGCACGAGTGGCTAGTTCAGCATCATCTTGGTAGTTGATGAGGTGCACAATGGCTGACTTGAGCATTTGAGAGGGCTCAGCCAATCGCTGTACATTTGTCTGCTGCCCCTCAACTTGGGTAGTCAGTAGAAGAGTGTGGTCTTCAGTTGTCTCTGGATACATGGCCGCCCGGATGCGCTGGGCACGGGTCATTGCAAGCTGGGACTCCAATTCCGCTGCAAGGATGATTGACAAGATAGGATTAACAAAGACAAACTCTAGTCAGAATTTTTAACAGTCATATTAGGAAGTTCCTGGGACTGCTTCAGCTCTATGAGGTGTAGGAGACTTCACATCTGAGCAAAGAGATAAGGCTGGAGTTAATTAACTAGCATGATTAAGCAGCTGTAATACAAAGCTGTTTAATTAAAAACATGAAAGTGAGATGGGAAATGGTAACTAGCATGCATAAGGACCTGAAAATTTTTATGTGCGCACGCATGCACACAGGGACATACTGGCACACACAGACACAAAGGGAAGGAGGGAGGGATTGGGGTGAAGAATCTTAGGTGTTGCAGCAACCTAGATTTCTCTGCAGTTCTGAGACGTTATTAAAAAGCTAGTGCGTGAATTTTCTTTTTTTTACTATTCATCATTAAATGGTTTCTCTGCCCCATTCGCTGCTCTTTCAATATGTAATATGAAATATCAATATATAATATGAAATGTTTGTAATTTTTTACTCATCTCTGTGCTATCCGGAGACCTTGGCAATAGGGATTCCTTACAGTGAATCAGGGGTGAAATCCAATTTCTGTGGGCATGGCGGGGGAAGAATACTGCAAAATCTCCATTCTCACCCCACTCCTGGGGGGAAGGATATTGCAAAATCTCCATTCCCACCCCATTCTGGGGCCAGCCAGAGATGGTATTTGCCAGGTCTCTCAACTACTCAAAATTTCCGCTATTGGTTCTCCGAACTGCTCAAAATTTCCACTACTGGTTCTCCAGAACCTGTCAGAACCTGCTGGATTTCATCCCTGCAGTGAATCACATCATTTTACTCAATCACAAAAACATAATCCTTTTGTTCTTTCAACAACCAAGATATTCTGCTTACACCTGAATGTATTGATTCACACGAAAGTAAGAAGCAGTAGTTAAAAAAAAATCCCTGAACTTTTCTGATTACTTTTGTACTGCTTAGAAGACCTTTATGTTTCGTTACTTTATTTTGAAATAACCTGTTTATGTGGGCTTTTTTCACTTTACAGAGAGTAAGCTAAGTCTTAGGAAAAGTGCCATGACACATTTGACCACATGACCCAATTCATAAAATACAGGATCATTTCTATAAGTTGACTGATATTGACCAATGACAAAAAGGGGAAGATTATTATTCCTTTCTAAGCTAATAGCTGTATTGCAACCACACACATCAATGGCGTCTAGCATATATGATGTGGTTCTAAATCTTTTACTTAAAATTAAAAACTGACCAGGGCAAATTGTTATCTTCTAAGTGTGTGTTGATAATTTCAAAGGCACTGATTTAACAAGATCTACAGAGTCAGGATTCAGGAATTATTAGGACAATTATCTTTACCCATCTGACTAAAAATCACTATTAAGTTATAGACCAACAATTCAACATTAGAATCAGAATCTATGTTTAAAAAAAACCAACAACACTAGTGGATATAAGCCTGTAAAGCAAAAATAAGCAAAAGATAGGCCTGCGAACCAGATAGCTTTCAGTCTATAATATCTGTGCCCGTTTTAATAAATATTAAATACTGTTTCTTACATTCACATTGATAACCATTTTAGAGTATCCAATTGAATATAATGTAAAATTGTTATCTCACATAAATTTAAGTTCACAGTAAACTAAACTAAATAACACAGACTTTGCAGGGTAGCAATTTTACTCCAGCAATCTCGGCATACTGTGATTTGATTAAAGACTACATTACTTTAAGATGGATATTTTCCCAGACTAATACTCTTATGATAGAGGAGTGCATGATCTAGGGACCTGGGAATTCTGGACTTTATATTTCCAGCACATTAGAAAATACAAGGTTGAGGATAGACATTGCTTTCAATTTCTTTATGGAATAAAAGCAAATTGTGCATTTAAATAAATAAAAGCAAATATTACCTTGAGTCTGGGCCTGCCCTGATCCAGGTTGGCTGTAAGTAGTAGTTTTCTTAATGGTGTACTGCTTGCCATAGAGGTCATCTTCATCCATCAAGCCCTTGCTGCTCACTGATGGCACCTGGGTGTTCATTCCAGAATGGATGCCTGAATCGTAGGTGTATGTTTGCTGCCATTCTGTCACCTTGATGGGTTGATCTATTATGTTCATCATATCCATGGCTATTCTGTAAAAACACCCATCCAGATTAGATCCTCAAATATAATGCATGCCATTAATAGTCAATCTTCCCAATGTCCAATTCTCAATAAATCTGCATTTGCTCTAGGCAAATTTTCAGAATGCAGTTTGCTGCTTCCTACCATTTGCTTCTAATAATCTGAATGACAAATTCCCCACATCAAAACTAAAGCTGTTCAGCTTAGATGTTTTTCTTGTCTCACACATGAACTCTCACCAAGTTTTTGCACTACTATTTGCACTACTATTAATCTTCTCATTGTTTCAATTACCCATCTCCTTCCACTTATGACTGTATGACTGTAACTTTGTTGCTTGTATCCTTACGATTTATATTGATATTGTTTCCAGATTGCTTATTTGTACCCTATGACTATCATTAAGTGTTGTACCTTATGATTCTTGACAAACGTATCTTTTCTTTTATGTACCAAGACAAATTCCTTGTTTGTCCGATCACACTTGGCCAATAAAATTCTGTTCTGTTCTGTTCTGTTCTGTTCTATTCTTTAGGTTAACTAGTCTTTATAAAGTACAAAGGCTGTTGTTGCTCTACAGTTAAAATTCTTCCTTGATTTAGTCCAATGAAATGATTATGGTACTTCTCCACAATTACCAGTTTCAGCTCCCAAAAGGTCAAAAAAAATGTATGATCCTCGCACTGTTACCATCCTCATAAAACACAGTGCCCCCAGTGAACCAATAGTGCTCCCTTCAGCTGACTGAATTCAAAAGTTAATTGATTCAACATTCAATGATTGAATGTTATATTCAGTATCCAATTTGCATCCAGCAAAAGGGGGGGAAACTTGGTCGCTTACTTACAAAGCATAATGGAATCAAAGCAAGACATTGTGACACTTTGCATTCAGCAGTGGTGATGAATTTTCTTCTAAACTGCAGCTAAACTGGATATTAAGCTAAACCACACCAGAACTGCAACATTGTGAGAACATGGCCATGAAACAATAGACTTTCTTCCCTTTTACTTTTCTCTTCCCTTTGTTACTTTTCCACTTACACCTGCACTTTATGAGAAAACAGTCAGTGGCCCCAGTAGCAGGAGGTCACCATTGCACCTAGTCCAAGCATGTATCTTTCTAAGGTTTGTGATTAGCTATGGGTGCTCTTTTGGAGATGGCAGTAGGATTCTCTCATAGGTGCAGAGGTAGCAGAAGGGATAACAAAAGTGAGAGGAATAGGAAAGGGAAAGGAACTGTGCTTCGTTGGAGGTGGGATCTCGAGAAGACAGGCTGGTAGGAGAGGAATGAGGGAACGGTTGGTCACTGATTTGGCTCAAATTCTTCCTCCATGCATCATAGAACATTTACATAAAGGCTTTTACCTTTGGAACAAATTATTTTTCTGTCAAACTGCTTCAGCAGCATGCTGGCCCTGATATAAAGGCTCCAATATGAAGATATATCCTCAGCAATTGTTAGCAAGCTTCCTTATTACCCAGCGGCTCGTAGATGACCTGAGTTCAGAGCCTTGGTCCCGCTTCTATTTTAAACCCCATGATAATGATATACTATATATACAAACATATTTATCTCTTGTCAAATTTATTTCATATGTATATGGAAACCAGCTTTTTTTTTTTTTTTACTTTTCTCTGCCAGGGCAGCAAGATAAATATCTCTGCTTGTAAGGAATAGCTGTTTTACTGAACAGGAAGAGAACAGCTACCATGAATATTGGGAAATAACCTTTTAATATTATTTCTCATTAAGGTAGAAAACGGTGACAGCTAAGGAAGGAACTGCCAGTATTTGAAAGGCAGAACAACAAATGACTTTTTAAAATGGTTTAATTTTTCTAGGGCGTTCTCAGGAAACCTAAAAGAAATGCTGCCAGTTGTATTCCATGTCTATCATGAAATATGCTTTTAGTATTTTATTTGCTTTGGAAAGTGAGAGGAGAGAAGAGGTAGAAGAAAGAAACAGTGCCTACCGAAATGGCATTAGTCCTTCCTAAATAAAGGGTAGAAATGGAAATCTGGTATAAGAATTGCTTGATAAGCAACCTCCTGTCCCAGATAAATTTGCTAGCTTGTTTTCTGATGTTTAGAGACTAATAACAGGCACAATTAAGTGCTGCTCCTTCCCTAAAAACATGTTGCCCTTCTCCTCTGAGCAATCCATTGCCTCCTATTAAATCTGCAGAGTATAACTTGGGAAGGAGAAGGTATGCCTAATGCCATCAAGATAATCAACATACAGGGCGTGTATGTGCAAGAAGGGTAGGGAAAGCTTAATGGCAGCAATTTCAACAGTTGCCATTAACAATATATGTTTGAAAAAACTTTCCCCCCAAGTAGATTAACTTGTTCAAAATGCCAAACTGGAGATTTATTCCCTCACCTCATCCCATCCGGGGACATCACAGAAACCTTACTCATAAAACCTTGACCAGCTGTCTGCAGTCAAGGAGCTAAAAACCGTGTAGCTCTAAATAGCAGCTGACTAAACTAACATGTTGAAAAGCTATGCTTCATTCTATATGCTCTTTGATGATCATTTTTGCAACTATTTCTACAGAACAACTTCCCCCCAAACCTGACTGCCTCTAGACATTTTGTGGGTATTACTCCCAGATTTCCCAAAATTTACTAGTTTATGTGGTACAAATATTTTAAATTTTTTTTAAAAAAAACATTAATAGTATGATAGGAATATAGTTACTGGCATGTCAGAGTTCCATTTTATTTTGGAATACTATAACATGGCGGAAAAGGACTTAATTTACCACATGTCCTCTCATAGGATAGAAGTTACCATACATCACCAATACCAGTTTTTCCTGTCTATAGTATTTTTTTTTTCTGTCATTGAAACCAAATCAATTTTCGTCACAACATTTGTGTGGCTGTCTTGCTTCAAGGCATTTAGTGCAATGTATACAAGCTTATCCTAGTTTATAGTCACCACAACCTTGTGATTTTGACAAGGTAGCTTAAGTCATAGCTCAGGTATGCTTTAATTTAAAATAGAGCTGTCTGCTTAGAGTTATACAATACTTTCAAAACAGCACTTTAACACTGCTAAGAGTCAGCTTATATAATTAGCAAAACACAATGGAAAAGTTTTGACGGATGTACATCTGGTTCGTACATTTTAGTTCTTACATGAAGCTAAAAATATAGTTTACTTAAATATGATTTGTTGATTTGTTACTAATAAGTCACAAAAATGGTTTAGCGCCACTTTAGCACCATATGTTAAAAGCCAAGTCATAGAGGTGGAAACAGATTTTGAAAAAATAATCCTATTCAAATGATGAAGAAAATTCAGTTATGATTAGTTCTCATTCAACATCATTAAGCTTGGAGAAGAATTCTAGGCAAACTAAATATTATACATATTTAAATATTCTTCTACAAAAAACTACTTTAACTTTTGAAAATTAGCATGCTTACCCATATATCTTTTATGTTCAATGTTTTTATATACCATCTGCTTTCTATACAGTGTAATGGCTGAAAAATGTATAATTTAAAGAGAAACCTTGAGTATATAAAGTGACCTAGATAAAAGCATATTATTAATTGATGGTATTGGAAATTCTTGAGCCAAATGTATCATTACACTGAAAAATCCTTATCACCTTCTGCTTTATCCCCAAACACCTTGGAAATTCTTAGTTTTGCAATGATGTTGTGAGTGTAACAATCATAAAAGTCAGTCATTAAACTATAACTTCCTTCTGTCTCATCTAGCCGGATGCCATTTTTTCCACTAGGTTGAGAACATAACCCTTTGATTAGGAACCTGTAATTTCTATAAATTCAATGATATCACATCAGAAAGGTTGTACCTAATTTCATGATGTTGGCCTGTCCAGACAGTACTGACTGACAGACAAATCCAGTCAAATACTAAGCAGATTACACCACAAACAAAACAAAGTGTTAAAGCAAAGTGGTTCTCTAATGTCAGGGGAAGGGGAACTGGGCCAAGCACTAACAAAGGATGCATCAGCTATGTTGATGATTAGGAAGAGAGTCCCTTGAGCAAACAGAGAACAACTGCCACACCCAAGCTAGGAAAGGCAGTTAAGTTGCTTCTCATTTCTGTTTCCCAAGGAAGAGAGTTAGACAGGTTCCTTCTGCCAGATGGAAATAAATTGAAACTTGTGAAGGAAGATGTATTCCTCCAGAAAATGGCTTCCTAGCTTGGCATTCCAATTACTAGTATATCATGCAAACTGATCCAAAGTAATTATTGATGTGTTTGCTTTATATAAATAACTGCCCAGTGCAGATTTAAATATTTGCTTGAACCAGGTGGTCTTTTGCCATGTACTTCTGGAATGCTTCCAGAAGTGATATCACACAGCTTTTTAAATGAATGTGTAGCTATCACACTTTCCTCCCAATTCTGCATATAAAGAGTCTCAGAAGTTGTATTTTGAAATATCTCATCAAATGTGGATGGAAGAGGTAAGATTTCCAAATACACTTAGAAGATGGGAGATTAATTATCTGGTAAAATGAGTAAGGGAACATGCAAAAGAAAAAAGAAAGGTAGCCTAAAGAAGTGCTGGTTTTCTAATTTCTGAATCTTTAGAACGTTTCAATCAGTCCTGAAAGTAGACTCTGATCTCCAGATGACAATGGCCGCTGTGCTCAAAGCGGATACATATTACTCCCACAAAATCTATAATGGCAAAATCTATAATGGCTGTATTGTTAATCTGCTGACATTGTCGATTAGTTGGGTATCAGCACTTGGTTAATCTTAGATGATCTCAAAAGTTAAGCACGACCATGTTTTAATACTAGAATGTGAAACCATCAAATCAGTAGGTTTGACTGAGAAAATGAAAATTATCCTAGAGGAAGGCAGTGATACTCAATTCTGTACTACTACCCACATATGGTAAGGAGATGGGCATGAATGAGTCCATAAAATCACGAGGAACTGAATTGAGTTCAAAGGCCATTTGTTTTAATTTTATGTTAGAAACTAGTTTGACTGTCCAGTGGCCCAATGTTTCCGTCCCCAATCAAAAATGGGAAGAACAAACCCTGTCTTTTTCTAAGAGATGACATGACACTCATTAAAAGAGGTGGGGGGAGGAGAAAAGACAATTTTTAAAATTCAGTTTCTTTTCAGGCTCCAAAGGACTATTACTTCTGTGGCAGAGCTGTTGCTTCCAGAATGAATGTCCCAAAATATATGGTGAGTTGGGAGCATACATAAATTGCTGCACAATGGCAGGGCAGGAAATTCATTTAATTCCTTTTCAAGCAATTGTGCTGACACATTTAAAATCACTGCATAAAGAAGGTCCTTCCTGCATTGTTAAGCATGATGGCTGCAGTAGTTAACGTAACACAAAAGTAACAAGAAAATTGAGCCAAATGCTGTTAATTAAATCAGCCAAGCTTTCCGATTTACAGTTTAATAAAACTAGAACTGCATAAAGAATTATGGTCTCTTACTGCAGGTAATTCTTTTCTTGCTGTGCACTGAAACCATATGGCTCCTAGTTAACCAACTGGATCTCCTACATAATGAGTGAACCCCAGCAACGAAATATGTAAAAACCATTAATTTGTTCTTCAAAATATACACTGAGCATAAAGTAAGAATGTTTTTGGGTACAATTTCAAGTTTCCATAAAATTTATTTTTAAAACCTGTATAGTTCACAAAATAAAATAAAGTAAAATCAATTATGGATAAAGTCTTAAAAAAATCAATTGATCATATGAATTTTACACCAACTTGTTTCAAGCAGCAGTGAAAGTTTAATGTTTTTTTCTTTTAAAATATTTAGGGAATATTGCATGGAATTTGTATTTTTCTTCTAGCCTTGCCTTTCAAACAATGTTTCAGATGTCACAATTTACTGTCTTACATTGACCATTTCTGATATTTCTACTCCTTTGTAACATTACATGTAGTAATTTTAATATTTTAATAACTAATTTTAACCAGTATAAAAACATAAATAAGGACATGAGAATCAAAAACACAGTATAAGCAATGTTGAAATACAGTGTAAAGTATTTTGAGAAGAGAAAAGCATTCAAAAATTCCCATTTGGTTCTCTCCAGGGATTATTTTTCAAGCACTGACAATTTCAAATATTTTTATGGATGCACATACTATTTTAAATGTAAGTTTTTTATTAATTGTATTTTAAATTTTAAATACTATAAGTACTCTTATGAGATTCTTGAAAAAGTCTATTAAATAATGTTTTAATAAATGTGCAAAAGTAGCCTACAAATTACTTAAAGGCCTTGTCTTCCATCTATAGCTTCTCTGACCATTTGTGGGACATTATAGAACCATTCTCTTTTCTATCAGATAGTTCAGAATCAATTCTGATTGGTCATTGGGCTATTAATTATTGTGACTTTTCCTGAGGATGCAGTAGTTTAAATAAGAGCTAATTATTTACTGTTGGAAGCAAGGATGACCTTTCATAATGACGTCAATAATTTTTTAAAAAAAACCAAGGCAGCAAATCCCAAATAATTTTAAAAAGTTAATTAAATAAAGAAAATCAAGGCAGAATGTTAGAATGGGTTAATTTTGCTCCGATTCAAAAGAATACAGTAGTCCTAAGAGTTACCTATTGGGAATGGGCACACAATGGTACAGGATTACCTGATTTAGTGACTCCCTGATCTAGTGATCTGAAATAGATCAGCAGGGTTACCAATTTTTAATTGCTGTATTTGCACAGGCTAATTTATATGAAAAGGAAGTACCTAAAAGGAAGTACCTAAAAAGATTCTAAATTCAGATTTGTTTGTCTAATCAAAAAAAGAAAGGTATGGAGATACCAGAGGTTCAACTCTTTAAATGTACAACTGGATTCACACATTTATGCGGAAATTATATATGTAAACCAAGCCATCGTTGTTAATAGCAATGCCACCATTATTTGTGTATCTAAATTGACCTGGTGTGAATTGGATATTATATAAAACAAAAAGTAGATCTGCCCATCCCTGGCCTAGATCAGCTCAAGCAGAGCAAGAGTGTGCTTTGAATTACAGTACATTTGACTTCATCCTGCACTTTATTGCTGCATAAATACAAGTTTGCTGATTCTGCAATCTTCTTCAAACAACTATAGCTGAGGAAAAAGGCTTGTTTCTAATCCAAGTTAGAGCTGTTAAGATAATGAGATTCCTTTTGGTGGTTAGGGTGGGTAGTACGAGGAGAACAAGTTTCAGAACCCCACCCCCCAGGAATCTGTGTTCTGTCTCTCTGAATTCCACTGGGGGTCCTGATTAACCAGTTCAATGATGGGAGCTGGCATTTGTGAGAGGTGAGAGAAGGAAACTCCCACAACCGAATAAAGCCAGAGAGTTTCCTTTTATGGACACACTGAGACAACTGAACACATAATTTGCTCCTACTTAATAGAAAGAAGCACATTCCAGATGCCTTCCTTCTTCCTCCTCCCACTCATTTCTAACAAAGGAGGCTAAATCAGAAACCCAGACCTTGCGGAGAGAAAATACTAAGAGGTGACAATATTTAGTTCCAGACAGATATGGATATCTTAAATCCTTACTCCCACACAGATTATTAAACTAGCTAGCAGAATTTCTGCAATAGCTAGGTTATGGTTTCAAGGTTCAGTCCCAACATGGTCCAATTTAAAGGACTACCAATGATTCTTTATCCCATTTCCTTAGTGGACAGGAATTTACAAATTGAAATTTACTGCCACCCCTGGCTCAATAATCACTTTCTTCGCCTCATATTATGCTGCAAAAGTTTGTTGGAAGTTAAAACCCAACCTTCTCCTAGAAAAATGAAACATTTTAGGATATACTAAAAAGGGAGAATATTTCCCCTAAGGAGAAGTAGAAACTCAGAGAAGCAAAAACTCATTTCCCACACCTTTGTCAATGGGTCATTAAAGCCTCAGCATCCCATCTTCAACACAAAGGACCCATATAGCAACAGAAACTCACCACATGGCACCTGGGAAGATTACATCAGCCAGCAAGGCTAAGACCCTCCCACCCCCTGGGAGTCTGACAACCAATCAGGATACTCTTCCTGTGCCCCAGGAAGTTCAAAACCCAGAGAGGGAATAAAACCCAGGAACTCTCAGTATCTCAGCTCAGGAACTCAAACCATGTTATCCTGTCCACCATTAAAACATCTTTCCAAGCAGCCTCCATGTTTCCAGTGTCTTTCCCCCCACTTGGAACTTAACCCAGAAGGACATTTCTTCCAACAATGTAACATGGCAACTCTTCTCCAAAATATAATTATTTGTAATGTAATTAATTTACAGTCCTCTGTACAACAGTTGTAATCTTATCTTTGTTTTGATTTTTTTTAATAGAAGACTGGTATTTTTCACCATAATATACTTTGTTCATGTTCTATTGCATGTTATGTATGTGATGGAGCACCACAAACTACAGTATTGGAAGCAGAGTTGTACTAAGGAAAATGTTGACTTTTATTTAAAATGAGAGCAGATGTCAACCCTCATGATATAATATTATGCAAAAATGTACCACATAACAGACAAAAAATTAGCAACATCAAGTACTTTTCAAAAGAGCTCCAATGCTGAATGAGTTATTTTTGGCACTCTTTGTGAACATAGAACTAAAGTATGTCATATAAAATAGTGTAATTATTAATGAAAAAGTATAACAACTAACAAATAAAAAGCCCACTAAGCAATATGCAGATTTTATATAAAATTAGTGTGCTCCATTTAGCTTGGTTTTCAACTCAGATGAGTTTCAACCAGAGTGAATGATGGCAAAGGAATGTAATGGTAGTAGTGATGGAGAATGGTCAAAGGAGGACACAGAATTGCCTACTTCTAATTTACAACATAATGAATATCAAGGTTTTTTCTACTTCAAAGTCGTGAACTGTATGCAATTCTGCACATAAACTCATCTAATAACTACCCCATTTTTTCTCCATTTGCATTTGAATTCTTTCTACTATATTATTACTACCTAAAATAGTTCAACTGTATTCCAAGCATTTCAAGACCTGCTATTACCCATTCTGTAATATTTGCTTCCTTTCAATCCATTAGTTCTAATGAGGCCTGGAGCTGCCATTGATAATTCTGAAATGTGTGCAGGGAGGTTTTTAAAAAGGCAGTAAATGGGGACAATTTTTTTTTTAATTGGTACATGGGGGAAATAAATCCTGGATACCTGATCAGCCAGCCACAAGGTTAAATGTCTACATTAAAAATATATAGAACTTTTCCTTCCTTATTCATGCAGAGAGATAATAAATAAAATAAAATACTAAAATACTAATATTTACAGGAAGATGTAGAGTCCATATTTACCAGATGGCAAATTGTCAAAAGAAGGCAACATCTGTAAGTATGTCAATAAATATTTTTAAAAGGTTCAAGTTTTTTTGACAACCAGTGCCTGCACAAATGCTGGCTACGCATACAGGAGGAAGCATCTGCTGACAGGAGATACTACCAAAGAAAATGAGTTCCTTGCTCAGAGGGATTTATTTACATCTGACTGGAATTACAGTATTTATTCATTGGTTAAAACAATCAGTTTAAAGAAAACAAAAGAATTGTTGCAAAGAAGATCTGAGGAACAACTCCATTCCCCCATTCATGAAATTAAAAATGGATCAATAATTTTAGAGTTTTAAAATTAAAAATAAAGGTAACCTTTCCTTCCAATTGGTGATGACTGCAGGTGATATATTGGTTTTGAAATAATAAATAATTTTCCATTGCTTTCATCCAAGATACTTTTACTTCCTAGTTTAGCCTAGAAATCCCCTGCCAAATATTAACCAATTCCAACAAGGCTCAGGTTTTAAAATCAGCCAAGATATATATAATGTAATATTTACGAACATTAGACAATATTATTGTCTACAGAATGTCTACAAATGGTTTGTCTAGACATATCATCACAAAGCATTTGTAGCTAAAAAGTTCAATTATGCATTATGAAGGAAGAAAGAATAAAAATGAAAGTCTCTTTTGGGATGAGTTTGATACATCCATGCAGTTTTCTTGGCCAAATCAAAGTCTAGTCTATCAAGCATTTAGTTTTCATTTTCTTTCTCTGGAAGATACATTGCAAGTTCAAAGGACAATGATTTATTGGGCTGGAAAAGGATTGCATACATCAGAACACTAATCTATTTTTATATTATCTGTTTTTCACTTTAAGCATGTTTCATCTACTGAGAAGTTATTCAATGAGACAACTACCTTACAATGTACAACAAATCACCTGCATTTTTCCCATTTGTTAGAAAAGGTAGGGGCTGGAAATTGAAGGGGGCGGGGCAAAATACATAGTTTCATACAAACAAAGTCATTGTAATAGCTAAAAAGATTTAAAAGCCTGCAGGGCTTCTTTACTCCTGTTTCAGGTACCATATTGAGATAGGCAACATACTAATATGTTGACTGAGGACTGCAAGTAAGCTATTGTTTGTTTTCATACACTGTACACACGCACACATATATATTCACAATAAATATTTCACGCTGGCCAAACCAAAGTAGCACAAAATGCAGCTTTGTGGAAAGGTATCAGCATTTCCATCACCTCCTTGACGGAAGCATAAATTGAGGGGATGTATATGCATAATTATACCACAAAACTTGGAATAACAGGGAAATAACTTCAGCAGATTCAGCAAACTGTATTTCATATATAAATGGAGAGGTACTTAGTCCTCATATATTGTAGCAAATTACTTTTACCTGTCAACAGCGAGTCAGGCTACATATTGATGGTATTGCTTTGGAAGATGTCCCCACCCACCGTATTTTTAAAAGTTTGTTGGGCTTTCTTATTTTTATCTTTTCTTTCTCCAGCTCCTTCCTTGTTCTAGTTCACTATCTAATTCTTACCAACAAACATCTGATTGGCACCTATTCCTTTCCTAACTGCAGGTCTAGATTTCCTTGATGCATACTATTTTCCTAAACTGATTTGAATTTCTTTTCAAATTCTCTGCCTTGAAAGGACTACCATATGATTCATTTTAATGATATAGATATAAATCTAATCTGTAGTCTTACTATAAAGGAACAAAGAGTTCCATGAAACACTTCTATGAAGATATTTTTAACAAAAATAGTCTCCTTTATTTGTTTGGGTGTTTGTTTGCTAAATGTATATGCTACCCTGCTCACTATCTGAAGCTCACTATCTTTGTGGTTTTTGACCCAAATCCTGCAATTCAGACTTAAGGGATCCTCGATGCTCTCTGAACTTTGTTTTCTTGCAGACGTTTCATTACCCCAATTAAATAACATCATCAGTGCTAGTAAGGAGTGCAGTTTATATTCTAATATCTTGACTATCAGTGTTGGTAGCGGTGGTCTTAGAGATTCTTTGGTTGGGCTGTTTGCTGTTAGTTTCATTGGCAGTTTCTTGATTGGGGTATTGCTTATTTGATTGTTGGTCTGAAGTTGACCTTGGAGTTAATGCATGCTGATCTGGGTGATGATTGCTGGTGGAGAGGTGCTAGAAATTTTTTGTTCCTTTTTGGGCTGGGTGATAATTCCTTTTGCATAGTCTATAGAGATTGTTAATGCTTATGTATCTATTGATGGCTGGTTTGTCAAAGTACCAGGCTTCTAGAAATTCCCTGGTGTTTTTGGACCTGGTTTGGTATAGGATGATCACATTTTCCCAATTGAAACTATGGTTATAACCGTGTATATGTTGGGAAATTAAAGAATTTTCCTCATGTCTTCTGACTGCTAGTTGGTGTTCTTGGATGCATTCTGCCAATCTTCTGCTTGTCAGTCCTACATAGTGGTTATTACAGTCCTTACATTGAATGTTGTAGATGACTCTTGTTTTTTCTTCTGGGGTTATAGGGTATTTTGATCTACTTAGGATGTTTTGAAGGGCTTGTATGCTATGCTGTTACCTAATTGGAGAATGAAACGTCACAGGACCCCTCATGTCAAACCTGAGTTACAAATATTTTACTTTATTAATTCAGACTTAGTTACAAACATCAATTTCTTTGTTTTTAATTAAAATGCAAATAGGTTAGTAGATTTTGCATTGTATTAATTTATCAGTTCAGATGGAAGATATGCAATTTGAATATCCCTGATAAATAAATTCAAGAAATAGTGGCACTTACCTATCCTGTCTTTAATGTACATTCTATTTCTTCTGTAGAAAATAGCTCTTTTGACTGAATCATAGAAACACAAAGCTGGAAGATACCTTGGAGATCTTTTAATTCAACCCTGTGCCCAAGGTAGGAATCCTTATACCATCCCAGAAAAATAGTTGTACAATGTTTTCTTGGAAATTTCCAGTGATGAAGTACCCACAATTCCAGTGAGCAAGCCATTCCTCTGATTAATCATTCTCACTGTCAGGAAATTCTGCTTATTTCCAGGTTGGATCTCCCTCTGATAAGCTTCTACCCATTGTTTCTTTTCCTTCTTTCAGGTGCTACGGAGAATAAATGAACGAACACCCTTTTCTCTGTAACAGCCTTTCAAGTAGTGGAAGACTGATATAATAATGCACCTTTCCTCATTTGAGGAGTTCTGTGAAATTTAGAGCTAATGATCTGAAAAAGAGAGAGCTCCTAACACAAAATCTACAGGTCAGAAGGGATCATTTACAATTCTCAGGACAAAAAATGGGGACATTCAAAAAAATCTTTTCAAGGCACCAAGCCATGAATTATAATCTAAGCCAGTTACTATATACACCTTATGTCATTTTATAGAAAGAACAGTTAAGAAGAAAAATTCAGATTCTCAGAAAGGCAGTCTGAAGTTCACAAATGAACTATGCATACAGATCCGTGTTCTTTATACACTGGAAAAAAAACTGGTAGACTTCAAAAATTTCCATACAGAAATTGTGCTATTCATATAGAAATGAATTCCAAAATGTTCATTCATTGAACATTGCTGACAGAATGTTTATAACTTCATATGTTTGATCATTCAAAGCCATTATTACCAGTTTTATTTGTTCAATACAATTTTCATATAAAATCATTTTAAGAAGACATTTACAATTTTTGGATGTGTAAAAATATCAAATTGCATCAGGTTAGTTGGTTGAGCTTCTTTACACTGCCAGGATTAGTGCCACTATGTTGAAATCCCTCATTCAGTCTATCCCTTTTCCATTAGATTAAACGTATATGCCTATTGACATGCTGGCTTAAAATATTTTCCTTCTTTGTATAACAATCCTGCTATTCTCAGGATTCCATCCTCAAAACTAGAGGTTTTCAAACTGCCTTGGGATGTAGAACCTATTAGTTTAAAAAAAATAATTTCCAGAATCCCTGATCAGGAGATAAAACTCCAGTGATAGAAAACTGAATACAATTCCTCTCCTCTCCTCTCCTCTCCTCTCCTCTCCTCTCCTCTCCTCTCCTCTCCTCTCCTCTCCTCTCCTCACAGTTTCTCAGAATTTGAAAAATCCTGCTCTAAGAAATCACCTTAGTATAACATAAATGGTACATAAATCTAGACCCCTTTCCTATAATAGATGTACTTAATATGATTGGTATGAGCAGTTTATTGAAAAGAGGCATGTATCCATTGCAAAAATTGGATCTGAAAATGTCTGCCTAGTGCCATGGATATTATATTAACATTTCACATAATTGTGAAATTAAATAGCAGAGTTTCTCAACCTCAGCAACATTAAAATGTATGAACTTCATCTCCCAGAGGATTCCACCCAGCATGTTGGGGAATTCTAGGAGTTAAATTCATAGAACTTAAATTTGCTAAGGTTAAAAAACTGATTTACAAGATTTTTTTTAAAAAAATTAAACGTTCAGAGAGACACAAAATTTAAATACGCACGATGAGAATTTCTACTAAAAGGAGATATGTAAAATAAGAATCAAGATGTTTCAAGTTTGGATAAGTGAATAGATTAAAAGATTGCAAATTGAAAAGATAATTAAAAGGATTTTTGAACACTCCTTCCCTCAATGTTTAAACAAACTATGCATCACTAGATTTTTTAGAAAAGTGGATAATAGCATAATGGAGTTTTAATCCATATCCTATTTTGGCCTTGAAATCCATCCAAACAAAAAGCAGGTAAAGTCTTTTGCTTGTTTGCCTGATGTTTGATGTTACATTACTGAAATACTGTAGTTCTTGCAACGAGGCTCTTAAATATTATTCAATAGACTGAAGTGATTTTCAAATTTAGATGTACATATCAAATGAGTAGGGATAATGAATATAAAATGGATAGCTACAACTAAATCCATTTATTTGTATCTTTTGTCTTAAACAGGCAGGGCTTAATTATATTTGTTAAGAGTAGTAATAACAATCAAACTTATTTGTATATTACATTCTAAGCTGTAGTTCAGGCCTATCTCCAGATATGAAAACCTATGATTCAGAGAAAGTTACTATGACCTTCACAAAAGCTTTTTCTCTTACCAACGTCTATATATTTCAGGGTTGGTGTGGTCTTAGTAGACCAGATTGGAGGCAAGGCACAAAGCAAAAAATAAAACAAAACAAGGAGTTTCTTTGGCAGGTAAGAAAAGAAAATAAGTAACATACAACAATGAAACTCACAATGCAATTTATGCTTTCCAAATATTACATACATATTTTAATTAATATTTATATCCACCCCTTCAAAGATGAGCTGGTAATGTTATTATCCAACTGTAGATGGGAGGAGCAGGTAAAAAAAAATAGCATATCTAATGCCACTCTGCCATTGATTTTGACAATCAATGGCAAAAATGATTTAGTCATTGCCATGTAACTAATGCACAGTACCTATGAGAGACTTGTAATGAAGGACTTGGGATGAGATAAGTTAACCTAGTGTCATGTATGGGTGAAGTTCAGCCTTTTAATGATTTTGTTAATCTGTGACTTAAAATGAGTAATGGACTTATGTGGACCATCTAGATCTAAAGTCTTCCTGAAAGGAATGAGATTCCACCATCTTTTACACCACTTGTTCCATTGTTAAATTACTATTACTATACAAGCTGTGTTTCTTCTTTAATCAAAATACATCCTCCTTTGCAAGCAAAATGTTAAGCTCATTACATCTTGTTCCATTTTCTGAGATCAGAAGAAGAGCTTCCTAATGATGTTTGTTCCCAAATAAGCCTTGACAAACCCTCAAAAATTGTGTAATTCTGCATGGTGCCCAAATACTGTGAAATAATTATTATACAGTAAAATAGTTACTTTAGTTATAAGTTCCTTTTTAGAAAGCAAGGAATTAAACTTGTTAATCTGGTCCATTAGATATCAAGACCTTTCTGTCTTGATAGAATTCACACTAAATATATCCATAAACCTGATATACAAGGCTGAAATCAGACCCAAAGACTAGCTTTCCCAATCTTTCCGTGTTCCCTTTCCACCCTTCTAGAAGACAAGATACTTCTAAGAGCAGTCTTTTGCTCAATTTGCAGCTCTCTCAAGAGCTTATCAATGAAATTCTGAACACAAACAGTCTCTGCATAACTTCATTAAGTACTTTCTCTATTCAGAGCTGGACCATGCTGGTTTACAGAATAATTTATTTTGTTCTTTTCACTGCCATTCTTTTTTTTACCACAGACATGCCAAACTGCTTTCTTGAAGCTTTATCCTAAGAGTTATTATGTGGAAAACTCGGGGATAGGGGAAGAGAGTAGAATTCAGAGTAGGTGGAAAAAGAAGCGTGAAATTAGTTTGCATCAAATCAGGTCAGAATCAGAAGGGTTTTACAAAACCCCAACTTTCTTCCCACTCAGAAGCCAAGGAAGTCCAGTTAAGTCAGCATCTCTGACAGTAGAAAGAAACATTAATTTTTCTCCTAGCAGAAAAAGTACTCTGTGTTAATTTCACAATTAACAGCCATATTCTTTTAAAAAGTCAAACAAAGCAAGAGAAAATTTTAGAGAAGTTCTTTATGTGCCAAGTGCTCACCATTTTCAAGTTCAGTCTGTTTGATGCTTGAGCAGAACAGATACAGTGGTATTGGTATGCCAAGTCATCATTCTTCACACTAACCATTTAGAAAAACAAAGCCTTCAAAATATTTGGAACTAAATGCCAAAATGTTATTAAAAGATGATAAAATCAATTTATTAAAACAATATATTTCTATAAGGAAATAACACTGTTGAGTGATTATTGCACAGACTGGGACAGTACCTGTTTTGCTGGAGTCGTCATTTTTAAAAGGCAACTACCTAGTTCTGTGGACATAAATGGCATTATACTTTTCATCATTTCTAGATAGATAACAGTGGGTAGATATGCAATGGAATTCTCTCTGTTCCATTGAATTCTATTACACTGAGCATTTGTGGCTTTATAGCTTCCTATCTTCTGCAAGTCTTTCCAATTCTTCTGTGCAACTCAGAATTTCCCCTCCCCTTTGCTTCTAGAGTCTACACCAGGGGTGAAATGCTCCCAGTTCGGACCAGATCGCCTAATCCGGTAGCAATGGAGGCGGGTGGTTCGGAGAACCGATAGCAAAAATCCCTCCCCCCGCCCCCTCTTGCCGAGCTGAGCCGCACAATGATCAGAGGCTTTTTTTAATTTTTAAAAGCATTTTTTCTACAACCTCTTTGGCTGAAAAAAATGCTTTTAAAAGTAAAAAAAAAGCCTCTAATGATCGCGCAGCTCAGCTGGGATCATCAGAGGCTTTTAAAAGCATTTTTTCTACAATCTCTTCGGCCGAAGAGCTTACAGAAAAAAATGTTTTTAAAGGGAAAAAAAGCCTCTACCGATCAGGCAAGTCAGCTGGGATCGTCAGATGCTTTTAAAAAAAGAAAGCCTCTGCTGATCAGGCAAGTCAGCTGAGATTGTCAAGAGGCTTTAAAAGCATCTTTTTACAACCTCTTCAGCCGAAGAGGTTGTAGAAAAAATGTTTTTTAAATTAAAAAAAAAAGTTGGCTACACCCACTCAGTCATATTACCCCCGCCCCCCACCAAGCCACACCCACAGAACCGGTAGTAACAAATATTTCATTTCACCACTGGTCTACACATCTCATTTTGGAATATATAGATTTTCAAACAGTACAATGTACTAGCAAGAACTGGAAAGGCTCTTATTTCCCACTTCTTTATAGTCAGCAATGTCTAAAGAAAGATAGTAAAATTAAAAAGTAAAATGTTTATGGCCTGATAACACACTATTCAGGTATGAAAGATGCGATACCATCTATAACACTCCATCATTGTAAACTGTTAAAAATACATTTTTATTCTGATATTGATGTTTTCTAGAGCTAGTTATGGAGCCAGAGGAGAAAAAAGAAATCTTTATGAATACAAGAGGACAATATAAAGATTTTTGTTTCCTCCTCCAATTTTATACGATTTCAGATAACATCAAATAGAGTAAAAATACAAAAATTACATGAATAGAAGAAAACTATCAGAAAAGTGCCCTGTTTCTTCAACAGTAAAGGGACAAATAAATACATTGCAGACTAGCACTTTTGGAGCAGTCATAAAATCCAATTTTCATTTCCACCAAGTGTCACAGGTAATACTATTGTCTGCACTATTCTGATGCATCAATGGAAGTAAAAGTTGGATGCTGAAGAAGAACATTGACATTTTTGAATTTTGGCCAGAGTACAGACATACTGTCATGGAGAAAATCTTTCTATGTAACTGCTATGAATTGATACCAACAATACATAATCAATCAATCAAATCATTGGGGTTTTTTCTGGTTATTTTTTCTATTATGCCACAAAAATTTCCAATGCCACCTAAAGATCTCCATTATGCATTTATAAACATCTCTATCCAGAAGTAGCAAAATATGAGAAAAGCGTCACCAAGAGAGTCTGCTGTTGCATAGAATAATGTTTGTTAAGTGAAATGTTTCCAAATACATAAGGGTAATATATAAGGGTAAGCAATAGCCTCTAATTCAGTGTTATTTTGGTAAACATTTTCTGGCAGAGGATGCAACCTAAGGGGTTGGATGTAAATATGCCTAGAGTATCTGCCTAGTTTCTGATCTGGCTTCCTTTATTATAAAGTCAGAATTTATGAGGAAAAGAATGGTTTGGTTTTACATAAGTGTCTGTTGCACTTACATAAGTACAGCCACCACTTATGTAGCTATAACTTGGCAGGCACCTCTTACATATCCCTGTCCAGTTTGCTGAAAAGAATGTATGCAGTTATGCAGAGATGTTTATAAATGCATAATGGAGATCTTTAGGTGGCATTGGGAATTTTAATGATTTTTTCTCTTTTAAAGAAAAAACAATGAGCTAGGAAGCAATGGGTAGCAAAATGCATTAGTAAACTATTACGCATTTATCAAAATATAATATGGAAAACTATTACGCATTTATCAAAATATAATATGGAAAAATTGGATTATACTTCAGGCAAAATGTTTATTACTATTATTCCATGAACACTTCATTAGAGAATTAATAGGGATTTCTTGTGATATTGCTTACATAATAACAGAATTGGGTTTTAGATTTTTGACTTGCTAGAGATACTCTTGATATAAGATTTACTTGTACTTCAATCCAAGATCAGAAAATGAATTTTGTTTGCAAAAACAGACTAGCTCTGACAGGATGTACCATACTAAGAGAGCTAGCTGGGTGGAAAAAAAATAAAACAAACCGACAAATCACATGCATGCATCATTTCCACAGTTTCCTATCAGTATCCTGCTATTCATAATTGTCTCAAAACTGTAAAAAGTTTCCATTTTGAGCTCCAAAGTTGGAGCAAATATTTCAGTACCTTTTGCAGACTATGAACACACTCGGTCTTCTTCACCCGATGTTCTTCTGATGTGCCGATTGTATACACCTATGTTAGCACTTAACCCAGGCATTGGCCACTATCTCACAAATCCCAGTCTGTCATATGGTCATCTTTTCCAATATTGAACTCACCTTTATTAACTTCTGGAACTGAGCAAACTATGTAGATTAAACAGTTTAGTTCAAATTAAATTCAAGCTTAAATTTCAGTTCACATGTTGGGAACTCCTTGACAAAAGAATGGGCTCATTCTAGCATAGCATATTAGCATAGCATAGCAACTTTATGTCAAATTGTAGGGAAATATTAGAGATATTTTTCAGTGTGTACATTCAAGGCACAAAACACATATTTTTTACTGGACTAACTTTGCAAATGAATGGAGCGTTTATCTTATCACTCTGTAAGAAAAGCCAGATAAACATAACATAGAACTTATCAACTCTATTCTTTTTGTACTAAGGCATGAGTGTCCAACCTTTGGCCTTGCCAGTGCTCCATTGAGTGAAGAGGAATTGTCTTAGGCTGCATATAAAATATATAATACAGTTAATGCATGTAAATAACATATAGTAATATTAAAAGTTTATAGTCTTGTAAGACTTTATTACAAGTTTTCAGGGCCTCATGCAGGCCAGGACTGTGGGTTGGACACCCCAGTATTAAGAAGTCACCAACAATTAAACCACCACCTGTGAACAAGCTAGGAAAAGTGTTTAAGGTAGTTGCTTTTAATTAATTGTTTTAATTAATGGCATGCCTTTCAAAAGCGGACGAAGCTCTTCTTTTGGCAAAGAATATCAGATCTTTTCAAAGAAAAAGAGTTCTTTTGGAGCAAGATATCATCACTTCCGTAATAGTGCAGGACTTGCACCGTTCTGTGCTTCTTGTAGAAATTAGCAAAACTGTTTTTAACTCCTGCATGACCATTTTAATTTAAAATATACAAGCTATAGCATTTGACTCAATCTTGAAATGTAGGCCAAGAAATAGATACAGCCATGTGAAAAAGAAAATACACCCTCTTTGTGTTCTATGGTTTTATGTATTAGAACATGGTAAAATCATCTGGTCCTTAGCAATTCTTAAAAGTAGGTAAATACCTTACCTTTCTTTTTGTAATTAAATGATGGCCGGTGTAAAATGTCAGGTGTTGTTCTTCATCTGAGGTTGTATTTTTAAGAACCAGATGACTTTTTCTGTGTCCTGATATATAAAACAATAGAACTCAAAAAGGATATACTTTCTTGACTATGACTATATATGAACAAAAGAAAAAAGTATTAGCATGCATGCATCTAGGCTGAGAAATGAGAAAAATATAACCCTTTAAAATTTAAGAAATAGATTGCCCTATCCTATACCTATCCTACACCTCATATTCTATATGTTATACCTTATATAAATATCAGCCATACTACTATTTTTTACTAATGTCAGATGGCTGCTTTAGCATATAAACCTAAAGTGAAATTTCTTTAGCCTGTACTTTTCAGCAATTGAGTGGTTGCTTTACAATGTTCCTGTTCTATATAATATTATTTGCCCAATTCCTAAAAGCTCAGGCCAAATTTATTTTTAGATTTCTCAAAGAACTCTAGGCTCTTCATAAAATATTATTTGGTGATGTCTTAAAAGACACTGTAGAGTTAGACTCTGTTGATGGATTCTGGCCACTTAAAAATCTTACCCTAGAGATTTATGTTTAAATACACAAGATCAGTCTCCAAAATTAGTGGCTTTTGCTTCAATTACAAACACTTCATTTCAATCACTAGCTGGAATACCATTTTGTGCCAGAAAGCCAATAGTTCCTTTACCCTTTTTTTCATCAGGAAACAATGGATATAAATATTGAGGGAAGGTAGTTCCTTACACCATGTAGATTTATGGTAAGATGAAATAACAAGAAAGAGAGAAAATAGATTTTAAAAACTGGCATAGGAATAGAACTCCGCAAATGTAGACATATTAAATAAACTGTAATATGTTAGCCAAAATGAAATATCCATATAGTTTATTTCAGCTACAACCCTTTCTTGAAAGATTTTTTCCCCACAAGCATTTACAATATTTTACAATTAACTGAAGGTAGAATATTTTAAGAATTCAAGATTAGAATGTCGAGCACTCATTAAAATGTTCCAGGGAAAGAAAAGTGGGGGTGGAGATGGATGGAAGAGAATGAAATTGAAAGGAATCCAGGTATCCAACTCAAAACAATATTCTAAAAGGGAGGGCTTTGTGCTATCATTTGTAAAAAATAAAAATAAAACAGATATTTATAGCCCTTATAAGTGATGGGGAAAAGCAACAGAATCTCAATTAATTATTTGCAGAAGCAAGCTATGCACATGTAACTACAACCAAAAGACATGTCAGTCAAAGTTCCTATTGATAGTACTGATCAATTTATTTCAGTCAATCAAAAATTAGATCATGCAAACATTATTAACAACCAAAAGTAATTCAGCCTTGTTAGTTACTTTTTGTTCAAGTAATCAGAAAGTTCAAATGACCTGAGAGAATTATTTTCTTACCAGAATTATTTTTCAAAAATCCAATTTTTATATGGTTAGGGATATAAAATTGTATGCTAGGCTCACATACAGTTGTGCTTTTATAAAATGGTAAATAGAAAGGGGTGATTTTCATTAGAGAAGACTTAATTAGTTTTATCCCCGCCAGCTACATTCTCACTGCAATTCCTGTCTGAATTTTAGAAAACATATTCATTTTCTCTCATATATTTATTAGAACAAATAGGAAAAAACAATCACATTATGTTAAGAATTGAGAGTTAGCGGGGTTTGGTGTGTGTATGCGCACACTCAAGTAAGTGTTGGCTCTTGACAAGTCTCTGTAATTTTCTTCTTAGATTTGCCATTGCCTTCTTCTAGTGGTTGAGTGTGTGTGACTGGCCAAAGGTTACCCAAATGGCTTTGTAACTAAAACTTACAGTGGAACTAGAACTCACAATCTTCTGTTTTATAGCCTGATGCTTTAACCACTACATCAAGTAAGAATTAAACACTAAAGATTCTTGCTTTGAAAGCTTGTTTTCCAAAATATAGCATCAAAATAATAGTCAATTACATGTGATTGTAGGTGATATAAGTTCTGCTTAAGAAGACTTTAGTACCACATCACAGTCAAGGTGATTCTATTTCAATACGACTGCATAATTTAATGGCAAACCATGAAATTTATTTCCTGCACCTAAAAGGGCTGGCAGGCCCTGGGGATAGATTTGAGCAAAGCTGCTTCAGATACGTTCCTCACGATTGCCATACAGGGTGGGCTTGGGATGATATAAATAAGAAACACATGTGCAGGCTTCATCAACACAGGGAGTAAACATCCCACTCCCATGAAAAATGTCTCGAGAGTGTCAGTGCTTGAAAACAGCATTGCATCTCTTGAAGCAACTGCAATTTCAGGAATGTATGAGTGAATTCTGCATTTCAATACTATACAGCAAAGCATTCTTTTTTACAAACTAGTAAAAGAAAAGTCCTTTTGTCCTTTTACACAACCTCATAGTAATCAGCAAGACATGTGGGGTAGACTCTAATGATAAATTATTAACTTGCTGTGACAGGCCAGCCACTGATGGGTGTTGCTTTTAATTCCTTGTGAAGGACTTGAACTTTCCAGATGTAATTTGGCTGGAAGTAGAAATTAAGTTAGGACTCAAAGCCATGCAAATGAATCAGCTTGCATTCATTTCTCTTGCTTTCATTGGGAGCCCTGTATTGTATTCTACTGAAAATGTTTTAAGTCCAACACACAAATTTTCAAAATTCAAATATATGCATTAAGAATAAATTTACTAAATAAATGATATTCTACCTTCAACTTTGTACAAGGAAATACTGTAAGAGAAACAAAGGGAAGGGAAAGGGAGGCAAGCTGTAAAAGGCATTAAACTAAAGTTCTCCATTATACTGCAATATTAAAATGTACTTGCAAATATGCATTTTTTCACTTTTAAGCACACAAAAGTATTTTGCACACACTGATAACCACTCTTGCATGCTGCACAGAAGATCGATATTATTGTCGTTTTGCAGGCAAGAAGGGAATTGAAAGATTTTGCTTTGCTCAGTATCACCCCATGGGAACATTATTCAAATCTCACCTCTCCTGTGAACCTTAGTTATTACTATGGCAGCTGTTACACATCTTAAGGTTTTTTAGCATCACACAAACTTATCACCTCAGTAAGCCTATAAAATATGGATGTAGCTGCTGTTAGTGCTGTTCTCCACATCATTAAAAAATATTGGAAGGAGAAAGAATATTATGGCCACCCTGGAATTCTTGATCAAAGATGGAAACAGACCTGTAGAACCCGGGGTTTACAGGGAACCTTTCAGAAACAGAGATCCTGTTGATTCAGAGTTGTAAAAAGTGGACACTTATAATGTCTGGCTGAAAGAAAAGGCTCTTTTTAAAAAACTGGAAGATATGGAAGAAAAATGTCTAAATCAACTGCATCCTGGTTGTCCATTTCCTGTTACATGGCTGAACTTTGGGCTTCCTGGATTATATTTCTTGCTCATACCCCAATGCTGCTGTTTACATTTTTGGCCTTTGTTGTTGAACTTATGACTACCTTTGTTCTTTATCCTTTAGACTGATTTGCTATTGTTCCTGTGAACTGACTTTAGGCTTCTGATGCATGACTCTGCTTTTGTGTTTTCTGACCTCAAGCATTGCAGAACAGTAAGAAAGACAAGATTATCAACTTTATAGTCTTGCGAGGAGAGTACATTGTGGTGCAGCATACAATTTTTGTGCTTTGAAGAGATTGTTTATTTAACAAAACTATTCAGCTTAAATCTAGATAAGAGTTTTGTGATTGACTGCAGTACTCTTAGCCTAACATTAGGTCTATTTACAAATGAAAAAGGAGAATTCTGTAATCTGCCTAATACCATCATCCAATATGGTTTGAAAGGAACAATGGCCATGAGCAGAGGAGCTTCTAGAGGACATTTGCCTGCTTCTATTGGTGCCATATATTGTATGGGCTACAATAGGACAATTAAGTCATTATCATCAGAATCCTTATTATTCAGGCAATTTGGCAACTGACCGAAAAACTAACTATATGAAAATTGCAGATGAATTGGACATCTCCTCTAATCATCTGCAAGTATCATGTAGACAAAAGGAGCCATATCATAAATAAATTAAGAATTTGGGTGGTTGTATATCACACTGGTACTTTGTTTAGAGATGATGAATCTACTGATTCAATTTAGCATCTACAAAAATCCTAGTTGTTATATTCAAAAGGCATGCTTTCTCATTATGAAAGCTTGGTGACTACCTTCTCAGCAGCAATTTTTGGGAATCTAAAAAAAATCTAAAAAAGATATGTAGACTGGGCCAATGTTACTTAATTTATAATTGAGCCAAAAAATTTATTACATCTAATGATTTTCAGTCCAATACTCTAGGGCAGAAAGATGCGATTTTGGAGGATTAAGGCTTCATATGGCCTTTCAATGCTGTACTAAGAGCCCAAGTAAGGGATGGGCCAAGTTATTTCAAATGTATACACATTCAATGTGTTCAATTAAAGGGGGCATGAGTTTTCTAGTTACAATCAGTGGTGGGGTTGCTACCAGTTCGCCCCAGATCGGGCGAACCAGTAGTAGCGGGAGGCTCTGCCCACCCGCACAGACGCTTCTGCGCATGCACAGATGCTTCTGCACATGCGCAGAAGCAGCATGCGCGCACATGAGTGCGCATGCCCACAAGCAAACTGGTAGCAACGGGTTTTGAAACCCGCCTCTGGTTACAATGTTAAAATGACTTCAATATACTAAAAGCAAGAATAATTTCAACTGTGAGATTACAGCTGGCCACCAAAGATCTATGATTACTTAAAACTGGACCCTAGTTGCTAAGCTTTAATATTAGAAAACAAAATAAAAATGCAAAAAGTAATTGCTTAATTTTATCTTGCATTCATAAGTGTTCTGGACACTCTTTCAGGTAATTCAATCTATTTAATTTGGGGGGGGGGGAAGTAATGGGGAAGTCTATGAGTCTACCTAGGTTTCTAACATGTGTACAAACAAAAAAACTGTAGAATTCTCAACCCAGGTTATTAGGATCTAGCAGATCTATGGATGAGCGAAGATTTGTATTTCTGTATTTTTCCTATCCCAGAAGAGTACAGTGTATGGCCCACTCTTCCTTCGGGTCTTTTAAGAGATATCAGAAGCTTGCCTTCTGCAAACCAACTGAATTTGTCAACTGGTTTGGAGATTTCAGCTATTTCTCACTGCAAATATTTCAGATGCTAAAATTATTCCAAAAGATGTATTAGAACATGTATGAATATGACAGGGAATATTTATGTTGGGGGGCGGGGGAAAGAATCATCAGATAAAGAGAAAGAGTAGTTTATTTATAAAATGCTTTCACAAGAAGCAAATCAACATGTTTTGAAGTTTTGCTGAATGTCTACACTTCACAAAATCTAATTCACATCTGGGGAGGGGGAGGAATTGCTAGAACAACACACCCAAGTTAATTACTAATAATACAAATGGTTGAACAAGTTATTCTTGAAATGATTAGCTTAGTAACATCTAAACAAAATACAAATCCAAATTAAAGGACTGGTTAGATAGTAGGAGACAGTGGCTCTCCAATTCTAAGTGTTGACACTAAATAAAAAGCACTGCAGTTTACTTTCAAAAATTATACTGTCTGAGTCTGTCAACACTCATTAAGAATTTTGGAAGATCTCTTAGAGAGAAGGACAAACAATACTTTTATGTGCATAGCAAAAGGTAATATCTTTTTGTTCCTTCAGGGACTGATAGCTGCCCTACTTCTTTTGAGAGAAGCATCGTGTTCTCTTTTTATATTTGTAAGAGGAAAAAAAGTCACGACCAACAAAAGAAATTTTTTCCCGATAATGTTCCTGTGAACAAAGAGCTGCATTCAAAGCCCAAGTTTTAAAATGAATTTATTTCTTCTGTGATATCTTAAAATTCTTCACTAAGAGAAAAATATAGAACATGAATTAAAAGCGGTATGAATCTAAAACCTTTAGTTCACCCTCCTGTCCTGGGCAGGGGTTGAATCCAATGATTTTCAGTACCCCTTCCAATGCTGTGATTTTATCATCATGGCCAAAGTTAATTCCTCAACTTAATTTGGACTTTTGCAAATGAAACCTGCCATGTCGTAACCGAAGGGAGGTCAAAGAGGTGATCTAGCTGTTCAAGTAAACACAGTCAAGTCTCAAATGTTTCTGCATTCTGCATACTTTAAATGTTTCAACAAAGAGACAGCATGACAATTCACAAAATGCTACTTACTGCATAAAACCACTGAAGCAGCAGCGAGGACTGTTTAGAGGACTGATACATATCACCTCAACCATGAATGTGAACTGAAGGGCTACAAAAGTATGTGTTCCCTACTATAAGTTACAAACATCCTGTGGCACAATGCAGCACACACAGCAAGAAACCCAGGCATGGCCTTTCAAACAATTTACAGAACCTCCAGATCCTGATATTGCCTTCTGAAACGGTTCATTTTAAACAACAACAACAATATAGATTTCAAACCCAAGAGTGATTTTGTGTTTAAATACAAAGCATTAGGCAATTGTCTAAATGAAACTTATTATTATATACTTTATTCATTAAACATGAAACTTAGTCAACTGAACATTCAAAAATGCATCACAAATACCATTGACTGATGCTAATGGTTGATATCAGGGGTGAAATTCACTTACCTTCCTTACCAGTTCCCAAAGCTGCGGCACCGCAAAGCCTTCTGCGCATGCGTAGAGGCTTAAAATCGTCGCAAAAAATTGACATCATGACATCCGTGCTGGTGGGCAGAGCCTCCCGCAGCTGCCGCTACCAGTTGCCTGAGCCGGATAGAACCGGCTGAATTTCATCCCTGGTTGATACGGGTTGCCGCCAGCATCCTAGGTACCAACCAAGTATCTTCTTAAGATGTATCATGTTCCAAGTAGTGCAGTATTTTGCAGTTCCACTGGTGTTATTGCAGGAAGCTGCAATTTCTTGATGTATTTTATAAAATTCTTGGACATGGTACAAGTGCCCCAATGACAATGGGTATCACTGTTACATGTTTCATCCATAATCGCGTAGTTTCGATGCCCAGGTTGCAATATTTCATGATTTTTTCTAGTTCGTATTATTATTATTGTTGTTGTTAATCATCGCCCAGTCAGCCAGATGTTCAGACTGGGTTTGGCATTTTTGTCTACCTATCGAATCCTTACCAAGGGCCCTGGGATAGGCAAATCTGGATATTTGACTGTGTTGTTGTTTTTTTAGTTTAGATTTTTATAGGATGGTAAATAGTTTAAGAAAGTGATGGAAGAGAACAAAATACCATTATTACTTGTCTCAGATAAGCTTATCTGAACAACAAGTACAAAGCCACTATAAACCTTCATATACACCGAATGTGCCATAAGCAAAATGCACTTAATTTTCAAACAACTATTCCATACATACTGCTAAACCACAGTTTGAGTTGTTTTGGCTTAACACAGGAGTAAACTGTGGATCCTCAATTCCTGTTTTATGGTCCTCACACCATTCTCAAATTATGCCACTGAAATGTTTTGTCATTTAAAACTCTTACATTTAAATCTCCCCACAATTTACAATGAGGGAAAAACCAGTAAAAAATGATTGCCTCACCACGTCATCACACAAACCACCTGTAACTCTTGGAGACTAAAATAATTTTAAAATATATATTGCTGCCTTGGAGCCAAAAAAAGCTTGCTTACCATGTTGCCTACTGTGGTTAAAAATTCAATTTGGTACTATGTGTGAACACAGCCAAATCAAATGACACAAGGAGGATGTCAACTAGTCTAGCCTTAGGGTAAATCTAAATATGTCACCCACTCTCCAGTTAATGGCATATTAAAGAAATGCAGTAGCATTAAGTGGTGCTAGGAGACAGTATACAAGCAAGGGTGTGATATGAAAAGAGTTGGCTCCATAAATTAATCCTTAGTTGCATCTAGTCACATAATCAGTAAAAAAGGAATAGCAAACATTCCAGTAAACTACAACATTAAGCAGCCTTGGCCAGCCTCATTAGTTGAAAAAGATGTTGAGAGTCTGAATTCATTGGCATTTGAAACAGATTCCCCATCCCTCCTGCTTTAAAGAACTATTGAATGGGGTTTTTTTTAGAGTTATAAGGCCATACTTTTTAGAATTAATTAAATACAGAAGAAAAAGCAAAACAAAGTACCTCATTCTGTTTTTAATTATATGTTTTTCTCCTCCATATGTAATTCAATACAAACTAGCTTGATGGAACCACTGATGTTTCCAAAACTAGTTATATAACAGGAAATCAATCCTACATTTAAATAACTATAGCACATATGTAAATAAAACTACCAGCACATGTATTTCTGGAGATACCCCTGAGACTTCTGCTAGAGTGCTTATTTGGCTTTTCAAAACCTTGCAGCTGATAATAACAGTTGTACTGAGCATCATGAATGGCTAAAGATGGGAAGCCTTTTAAAAAAATAGAAAAAAGGAATCAAGAAAAAAATAGGTTTGTTCTGTCCTATCCTCTGGAAAACAACTGGGAAAGAGTAAAAGAATTCCTATAATTAGCAAACAGAACCTAAGCTCAATAAAGTGTGATGTAAGAACATTGCATATATTTCAAACCCAAATTCTTTTTTCTCAAGGAAAAATACAGAAAAAACTTCTAATTCAAGTTCCTTATGATTTCAAAACTTCCAAAAATATTAAATCTAATTTTATGGCTAGTTGTTGAGGGAACTAGTCTCTACATTTAAAGCTGGAAGTATCACCTGTTCTTTTACTTTTTTTTTTATTAGCCAAACAAGATCTATCTCTGGAATCTGATCTAAGCAAGTTTGATTTTTCTATTCAATTAAAACAAGAACTGTCCAAATATTACAGTGAAATTGTAAAGGCAGGCAAAAAGAGGCTTTATCTGGAAGAAATCTCCCAAAATTCAGATGATCTATCTCCAAGATCATGACATTTAGTTCACCTGTTGTAAACTAAAAGATATTTATAAAGGTATCGTCTCAATTAAATGAGGAAGCACAGAAACATTTTTTAAATGGTCCAAAAATGTTAAAAATTAAATTAAAAGACCCTCCCATATTTGACATATTACACGGTCCTGTCACAATACAGGACTTTGGCTGTATTGACTTATGGCCATTCATTTTAGCAATCACTTAAATTATGATGACACTGAAAAAAGTGACTTACAACCAGTTATTACACTTATACATTGCAGTATTCCCATGGCCTCATGATCATGATTTAGGTGCTTGGCAACTAACACTTATTTATGAGGATTGCGGCAACGTGGGGTCATGTTTTCATTTCTGACCTTTTTGATTGGCTTCTGACAAGCAGAGTCAATGAGGGAAGCCAGATTTCCTTAATAGCTGTGTGTTTCATTTAACAACCATAGGGAAAAAAAGTCACAAAATCAGATGTTGTGATGTGATACTCACTTAATGACCACATCTTTCTATCCAAATTGTGGGACTATCTATGGAATATCACTTGGACTGATAAGTAAAAAAACCTGTAGAATGCTACTGGGACTACTTGGGTAAAAAAAATTATCCACTATTTATGACGTCTATCACAGTTTACCAAAACCTAGTGTGTCCTCTAGCTGTAAAATATACTCAATATATTTGGAAGGAATCAGCCCAAGGAAGGTTAATCTAATGTATGGTTGTCTAGTTAAATTTTCTGTAACGGTATGTCAAATTAGATTATTAATTAAACTCAAAGTAAGATTATCTTGAAGACATGAATCTTGAAAAGCCAGAAATTCCAACTCCAAAATTTTAAAATTTCAACAAATTAATTTCAATCTTTAGATTCTATTTTAAGATAATGTACTATATATCATTACTGCTTTTAATAAACAAATTCTTAGCTGTGGCTTATAACTATGGACATGGAAGGATGAACTATAAGGATGAACTTCTTGGAAGGATGAACTATAAAAATTATTTAGAAATACGTATTGTGCAACATTGGCACAAAGCTTTAGGGCTTCAAAATATTATATCTGTAATAATAGATAAAGCCTTTACCAGCCATATGCTTAACAAACCCAAACTTACGTTTCCTACTTGAGAAATGAAAAATCTCAAGCAAACAAACCACCAAGCTCAATTAGTATCAAGAATTCCACAATTCAACTACAAATGTTGTTACAAATGTTCTCTTCTAAAAATTAACTTTTACTATAATGTCCCAATATTTTTAAGCTCCTTGCTTGATAGGAAACCTGCCAGTCTTACACCCAAGAAAGCAATCCTTAGATTAAAAAGTGTTACTACACTCTCTAGAAAAGCATCCAAGATCATTTAAGCCAAATTTGTAGAGAAATTGATTTTTCATGACATTGTCTGGAAGCTTTCCAAACTGAGGTATTTACAGGGTCCAGGGACAGCCTAATTGAGTCATTAGAGTTTTTATGACTGATAAATGTCACTAAAGAATATGACTGGCTGAAAGCTTTCATTTCATTCATTGTTAAATCTATCTATTTATACATAAACCATATTCATTAAAGCATCTGAGATTCTCTTCATTTTGCTTTCCTGAACAGAATGTTGAGCATCAAGGCTATAGCCCTAGATAGACTATGTATATCAGTTCAGCCAATGTGTTCAGGTTTGCTAAACAAAATGACTTCTGTGGCTATTGAGGGAAAGGGTTTAATTTTATTCTCTATCTTCTGTATAGATATCAGTAATAATTAAATACATCAGAAAAGTTAAATACATGAGATTAAGAAAAGGTTTAACCTTTATAACTGAATATCAAAGGGATATTTTTGTATTTCCCTATCTCTGAATATTGCTCAGGCAGCTTTTGATGCCAAATGTCATTAAGGACAACACCTGTAAGGTTTAGGCCTAGTTCCTGTCATACAGCTTTTGCGTATTTGCCTCACGGCTGCTTTTTAACCTACCTACTGAAATCCAGTGAAACAGGAAAACTTGGGACTTTTTGTCTAAGACAAGTACATATTTGAATCTTCTTGAGGGAACTTGCTACTCAGGGACATAAAAAAAGAACACACAAAAGACATAGGCAGGGACACATCTTTTAATACTGAATAATAGAAGGTCTGGTATTAGCTGATTTCCCCATTTATGTATCTTTGCTGAAATCATATTATTAAAATTTGTTTCCTAACATTTTAGTGACATACATTAGTATTCAGTTCTCAAGCCTCAGGGATATATTATTGGTTTAATCAAGAAGATGATCAGCACTCGCAAACATATTGTAATCTATCTGAATGTGTTAAAATTGGACATAAATTTTCAGTATGAATATACAGATTTGTCAGCAAATTCTTGAAAGATATAGCAAAACAATAAATTGGTTCAATTTTATAAGGCCAAACTTGATATCAGTTTCTAAATTAATACCATATGTTTGCATGTAACTTTCTGAAGAGCTAATACTATGGTGATTTCCAATTCTTTTAACAGTATCAATGTTCATCCCAGGCAATGAAAGCTGTGGTATTATTTCAAACTACCTCTCTGTTACCAACATCTTTCTTGCCACAATAAATCTATCCCACCATATGGTATAGCTATACTATATTTCAGTTCCAAATGTAACTAATATGAACTTGGAGAAATGCATTCTAATACATTCAGCTAGATTGTCCAGAAATACTTCAGATACACAACTTACCATCTAACGATCAGTTTTCTCCAAGTAAGGTCCCATATGATTCATAATAATCAATAATGCCTATGCTACCTGGAGAATTCTGAGAATCAAACTCCTGATGTCAGAATGCCACTCACACTGGGGAAGGCCATTATAGACTATTCCTTCAGAATCAATTCAATATATTTCCACAACTTAAAATAAGAATTGCTTCCATCATTATTACTCCAAGAGAAATATAGAGGTAATATGCATTATGAAATCCACACCCTGGGAAACAAAGCTTTTATAGTTATACCTACAGAACTTCACCTTCTCTATTTCAGTCCAAACAATTTCAATAATCAAATCTAAGAAGTTCAAAGACTTCCCAAGAAAACTAAAAATAAGTCCAGCAAGCAGTAAGTATAACTTATTTTAAGTGTATCTTCCTATATACACTTATATGTGAATGATCTGGGAATTTCTGATATGAATGGAATCAGTAGGAATGAAGTGAAATTAAAGCTTTCTTATATACATACAAATAATTTAGCAAAGGTTATCATACCACTTCTAACTTCTGGTAGTTTTTCTTTATAGCAAAAAACTGAGTTTAAGAATAATTGAATCATTCCTAAATCGAGGAAATGTGTATTTAAGCAAATCCTGTCGGAATGATGTAATCTATGTAATCTTTCTCTGCAAAAAATTATATTGAAATAGAAACTATTATTAATGAGAATTTTAGAATTTAATTTATAAAACATTCACAAGATACAAAAACTTTCTGTGACCAAAACCACAGGTTGGTTTCATTGATCTGTCTTAGAAACATAGCAAATATGCATATCCAGCCTTGATACTAAGCATTTTACCACCATTTTTTTTCAACTTCATCTTAAAGCATTGAAGAGCTGAAGGACAGCCTTCAAATAAGTATTAAAAGGTGGTAGATATGGACAACAAAAAAGGGAGAAAGATCTTAGCAGGACTCATGCACGCAATCTAATTAGTGATACTAAATGGAACATTCAAGGAAGAAGGAAAGGAACAGTAAGAAAACCAATTCAAGTTTCTTTGAGTTCTGAACTAAACATAATTTTAGCACTTTAGGTAGAACTTAAATATAAGCAGATATTTTTTACGTACTGGCTGGGCCTGATCTTGGAGTCACATTTAAAATTTACAGTACTTAGTTTATAGAAGAAGATACAATGTAATGCTTGCATATACATGTCCACACACATTTTATTGTACTGAATTTCCATCAGGACTGGATCTCTCACTTGTTCTTTTTTTCCAGCAACTTATTAGAAGCAAGCAACTTCTTTCCCAAGCCAACTCCCCACACTTATCCTTTCATCTATGCTGCAAGGCTGATTAATTAAGCAAATCATTTGGCTAATGTAACTAGAACACCCCTTGCCTCACCCTCTGCTAAGATTAAAAGGCAACTGAAAAAGAAAAGAATCTTCAACTCAAATTCACCAGCTTCTGCCAAGCAATGAATGATTAAACATGTATATCAAATATAAACATAATATCTTTCAAGAAAATGTTTAGGAGAAGCCACTATTTTCTTATGAAAGAAGTTTTTATTTCAAAAAACAATGAGCAAACTAAAAAAACAAGCTTCAAGTTGACTTATACATCTATGCATTCACAGAGAAATCAGAATCTTTACAGATTTCTCTACTCAAGCTTCTTGAGACAGGAATTCAGACAGTGCAGTTTACCAACTCTCTTTTTTCAGCCTCCAGAATGGAGAAAATATACTATTTGTTGACCACAGTTACAGGTTAAAAGTGAGGCTAGTTTCCATATTTTTCAGTTTTAGATTTCCAAACTTGATTTTAGCAAGGATTGGCAACTGGCAATAAAAATTCAAACACAGAACAAGAAAGTTCACATAACTCTGTATTGGCATATTTTTTTAAAAAATAATTCATTTTTGCACCTGTAAAATATAATTTCTCTTTAATGTTTAGCTGTTATTGAACATTTATAAGCTAAAGGTAACCATCTTAGCTCAATAGACTGGCTTCTTAAGTTCTACTGCAGAACCAGCAAGAGAAAATGTTATCTTCAAGTGCTCCATTTACTTTTTTTCTAAACATAAAGTTGTGCTTCCTATTTCCACAGAAATATTACTCTTCATTTAAAACAGAAAAGTTGCTATTACACTGGAAATAGCTGGGAAGCAGGGAGATGGAAGAGACATGACAAAATGCATATATGAGAATCAGTTTTCCTTCCTACCACCCACTCTTGTGAAACTCACCAAGATTCCCATATGACTCACTCAGTACACAGACAAAGCAGTAAAATGTCTGGCATTCTGGATCTTTTATGAAGCAATAATAGAGCTGCTTCAGAAGCCAAACATATTCTGAGTTTAAGTATGAGCAACGAACACAAAGTTGAATGTCCAATGATCCACAATTCCATCAACTGTAAAATCCTTTTTAGACTACCTATAAATGGGCTATTTATATGGGAAGAAATGGGTTCATATTCTTATATCTGTATCTCTTCCTATAATACCACATAGTTATTGAACAACTACAGTTCTTCCTTTATAAACTTGTAAGATATAAAAGCAACAGAAACAATCAAACTCAGTCTCAAGAAACAGAGAAAATTTCAAGAACTAATTATACTTCTTTTGTGGTGATTCAGTGTAAATCAAGTTGCAATCACTAATTCAGTATGACTATTCTTTTGTAACTTCCTTTGCGTTTTAATTGGCAATACAGATTTTCACAGCAATAAGAACTCTTTGACCTCCACTCCGCAGCCCATAAGGGACATCTTCAGGCTTGTTCCAAGTGATAGAACCCAGTTAACTTATAGGGAGAGTCTATATATTGGCTGCTGCATTGTCACAAATATGCATATTGAGTGCAAAAAAAGTACTCTGCAATTACCTATTCTAACGAGCGTGTATTATGATAATCAACAATGCACTTGTAAGCAATCCTGTAAATCAATTAAAAGCTTTTACAGAGAGGCCAGCAAAGCCTTTTGTTTTTAATCGCATTTATTTTATTTTTGATGAACTGGTTAGATTCTTTAAAAGGCAACTTTTAAAGGAACAGAGACTTCTTACAAGTCTATACACGTTAGCCAAAATTAAGAATTATATCAGTTTTATATCTATTTTGTTTATACAGTACTAAATTAGCAACAACCACCACCAAAATAGCTAAACATCTAACAACATATCTGCGGATTAAAAAGAAATTCTGTCCATACAAATATGCTTGAAATCCCATTTGCCATTATCTCCATGCTACTTATTATAGTATTTATACTTCAGGACATTACAATCTTTTTTAATACAGCAGGCAACTATTAAAATGGCTGAAGGGTAATGAACAATTCGTTTTGGGACAACATAAAGGGTGTGTCTGGGAGAGACAAACTGGATTATGAGACTTCTAAATGCAATAGCTCAAGTTGAGCAAACAAGAGCCAAATTTAATTAGCACACTTCGGAAATCAAAGTATGAAAGAGTCAAGGAGTATGCACCCTTTGTTCACAAATCAGTCACATAAATGAGCACACAGCATACTTTTCTCTGAACCAGCATTCATGCACAATGCTTTTTTCCTATCACTGCTCCAGAGGGGGGAGTGCTATTCATCCATAATTAACACACATTAATTATTAACGGTTAATTATTTTATCTATTTTCTAATATGTACATAAAGATTCACTTTTTAATGAATTGCAAATTCATTCTTAGACATTCAAAACTAAACAAAAGAGCAGTCATATTTTATCCCTTAGCAATAGACATATACTTACCATGGTTAGGTAAACTGAATCCATAAACTAGTAAGCCAACTTAATGGGATTTCAATTCCTAAACCCAAAAACTGAAATTATTCTTGGGCCAAAATGTAAGGTATATTTTAAAACACTGACCTTGAAACAGAAGCAGAGCAGCTGACAACTAGAAATCTTTCCAGCTCAATGCCAAATTCCCACCCAAGTATTCTTCCACCTCCATTAATCCGAATGGTCTCTTTTACTGTCTTCAACTCTCCATTCCCTTAACCTCACTCTGTAATGTCTTGCCCTGCCCAACTTTTTCTCAACAATTCCTGGAATGTGTATCACCATCACAAAGATCACTGGGGGGGGGGGGGGGGGAACACACCTCATTCTCCAAGGTTTTCTCTGCAGAGCCAGAACCAATGCCCCAAACTCAAGCTTATCTCACACCTACCACTCCAAAATGGTCTTTGTGCTCCTATTCCCATGACGGGATTACAGCTCATTTCCAGCACCTTCCCCCCTATTCCCTTGGGCCAAAAGTCTTGCTTCTGTTCAGCTTCGATGAGCACATCCGACCGAAAACTACCTCAACTGGCATGAGCTTCCCACTCCACCCCACCCCACCCCGCCACCATTGCAAAACCATCTTGGACCCAAGAACAGGCTCCCCATATCTTGGGAGGCACAAACCACCAACCGGCGAGATCTTCCGAACGATTCGCAGTCCCTTTCCCTATCAAGTTGCCCTCCGTTTATCCACAGGCCTCCTTCCCACGTCCCTTCTTCCCAAGTTCCCGCATTTCCCTTTCAGACTCCAGAGGGGGGGGGGGGGGGAAACCTCACCGGATTTCATTCAGGCACTGGCGTTTTGGTTTTTTTTTTACCCACGCCCCCCGCGTTCGCTTCTTTTTAATCCACCTCTCCGCCGTTTCTTCCAACCCACCCCACGGAGCTCCACTTTCCTCCCACTCGCCCACCCCCAAGACCCTCCACCATCACCCCGAGAGAGCAAGGAAACACCAACCCCTCGACATATGGCAGAAAGCGTGGAGGTAAGTTTGGGGTGTGGAGCCCAAACTCGCCCCTTATTCCCTTTTCCCCCGCACGAATCCCCTTCTGCAGGTCACTTCATTGCCGTGGGGCAGCGCCCAAAGGCTTCCTTCGGCAGGAGGGGTCTCCCCTCGCCATTCCCTTTAAGCATACTTCTTTACACGGGACTATCTTCCCAGCCAGCTTCCCCGGAGAAAACCCATCCCTAGCTGCCCCCCCCCCATACGCCCCCCATTCCGAAGCGACCTCTCGCCCGGGGGTCCCTTCCCTGCCCTTTCCTCCCCCACGACCCACCTGCTGGCCCCGTCGCCACCGCCTTGACTGCCTCTCTCCACTCCGCCCCGCTCCAAGTGACTCGATCTAGCGAACAATGGGGGTGAACAGCGAGCTTGGCAGAGCCCATCCCTGGTCCCCATGGACACAGGCCACGCCCCCAGATCTCTGAATGGCCTATTCCGTCTGGAGGAGGCGCAGTCACCTCTCCGCTGCCACGCCCAGTTTCGCCCTGCCCTGGAATGGTGTTTACCGGCCAAGTCTCCTGATTAGACGCGAAGAGCAGGTGGCGATAGGAAGCCGGAAGGAACTTTCGCGCAAACTAGAAGGGCGAGTCGAGGTCTGAAGGAACGGCAGGTGTGGGAGGGGCCGGATGCAAAGTGGGCGGGGCTAAAGACAGTGCGCTGGAGGGGGGGGAGGAAGGCTGGTTTTTGAAGAGAGGCAAAACATGTGCTTGGCGGACGGAAAGCCCCAATTCAGTCTTAGGTAGCAAGCAATGTAGAAAAACCTCTGCTTGAAGTCCTGTGGCACACCATAAATGACATTAGGACCTCATAAGTGATAGTTGACCGAGTGGGGAAAAAAGGCAATTTCACATTTTCAAATAAAAATGATAAACATGTCAATAGCAAAAATGATAAATGTATCACCCTTGCCTCTTCAGAAATTTGTGGGGTCCTTTCTTTACGAATTCCTTTTTAATAAAAAAAATGCTTTCAGTAATTAGTCCCCTAGAATTCTATTGGGTTCTCAATCCAACGCCATAAATATTGCCCTTCACTATTTCTTCTGGAAACTCGCTGGATCAGACAAAAGCAAATCCAATTCAGAATGTTGTTCCTACAATGGTCAACCAAGGGTTTCTGGAAACACCAGGGCTGGAGTGAAAGCTATCGCACCTCCTCTTTCTGTTTCTCAACTATCCACATTCAGAATCCATAGCCTTTGTGATTTACCCTTCATTTTTATGCTCTTTCTTTGAATAACTCCTGCTGACTGCAGCTCTTTCGTTGGTTTTCATCTTAGTTCCCTTTTTTCTTATACATAAACCTCCCCCCCAACGTTGTTTCTCATTTTTCTTTCATCTGAATTCAGCTCTAAAACTATTGTCTTTATCCTTCAGTTTGTTGACTCCTGGTAACTGCCTGAACAAGTCCCTGCAATTTTCTTGGCAAGATTTTGGAAATGGTTTACCAACACCTTTCTGACTCAGAGTGATCTGCCCAAGCTTACCCATTTGGCTTTGTATGTAAAGCAGGACTAGAATCTATGACTGCCCAGTTTCTAGTCTAATGCCTTAGCCACTCCATCAAATTGGCTCCTAATTGTTCAGTAACTTTCACAGTATGTCATCCACCACCTCCTAGCCTTTTCTCATTTAAATATTTATACCCTGATTTATTTCCCCGAAAGAACTCAACAGAACAAACAGATCGGTTAATATATAAGAATATAGACAGATGTAAGTCATAAAAGTACCATTTTAATGTAATAAAAAGGAGCACGCCCAAATTTTCCCTTCCCCTTTAAATTATCTCTACTATTTGCTCCCCAAACCTCTAATGGCATTATATATCTCACTAGGTTTTTCCTTGTAAAATTCCTCATCTCTTTCTATATTTTATTTTGTTCTATCTCCTTCTCCCCATAAAAGCTCTCCTTGATGCTCCCCTCTTTAAAGTAGGTGATTATTCTTTCTCTTAAGGAAAACCAAATATGTTTTCCACTAGAAAGGGAATAGAATCCTTGCAACTATAAACACATACACCACCAGTTCATTGCTTCACTTTCCCAATTTGTTGCATAAGGACTGGAACTGCCTTGGTTAATAACCAGCATTTAAATTGAAGAGGAAAAATGAAAGTTAAAAGGATTTCATGGTAACACACAGTGGCAGCTAAAGCTTATTTACCATAACACGTGGACCACTTTGAGGGATTGAAGCTGGATGACAAGAAACCATATTGTATTATTCAGATCTAGCATGGAAGATAAGTTTAGGTTAAAATGGAAGGTTAGTGTTGATTAATATCTTTCCTGCTGCCCATAATATTTACAACTTCATTTAAATACTGCTACTCTTCTTCATTAGCAATCTCATATTTCTCAGATCTGGGATCTGCCTGGAGCCCAAATATACTTTAAGAGAATGATTTAAAAAAAAAACTTCATAGCATATACATGTCTTCTGGAACAAGATACTGATTAAGTGAACTGTAGCTCCTGAAAGCCTTCACTTTAATAATATGTGTTAATCTGAAAATATGCTACCAGAGTTCTTCTGAAATTTAGTTTCTTTGGAAGAATCAGACAGACAGTTTGGGAGTCTCCCTTTACCCTGAACATGACAACGACAACAGTAGGTTATACTGCTGTTATGTTACTGTGAGAGGGGCTTTAAGCGTAGCCTCTCCTGCAGATGGTGGACTTGGCCACGTTTTACAAATTAGTGTACTGTAACAACAGGGCTGCCTTTAAAAATCTTTGGAAACTGCATCTGGTACAAAATGCTGCTGCCAAAATACCATCAGAAGTCAATAATTTGAAACATATTACTGCTCTCCTTATACTGTTGCTATTGTGAAATTAACAGCTTGATCTAAAACACCAAAGTGATATTTTTTTTTAATATGATGCCTCCTGTTGAGAACCTTATTCTCAATAAGGTTCTTCCAATTTTTCCTACAACAACCTAGGTTGGGCTAAGACAAAGTTAATTACATAAAATCTGGATTTGCACATTTCGCTCTGCCATATCATTTGTTTGATTTAGCAGATGTGTTGTGTGAATCTAATTATTTCTTCTACAAATCATGGTTTAAACCAACCACAGTTTAGCATAATCTGCAAATCTAGCTGCAGAGTTCCTCTGAAAAAGTAAACGAGAAGATTTATGTTCCAGCTGGTCAATGCACCACAGTAACCATCTGGGGAGGTTGTGAACACTTATTAACCCTTGAAGAGTTAATTCATCCCTGTGGTATTACACCTGCCCCTTTGTTCATAATCACAACAGTCAAATCAAACACAACAATAGTTAGAACTAGCCAAAACTACTATTTTATTTGATCACGAGTATGCCTTAAAAATAACTATCTGTATTAGTAGTGTAACATGTCCTAAGCCTTTTGTTGACTTTGGCTTACTATTACAGAACATGATTTAAAAGAACAAAGCGTGCAATGATGAGTGACAAAAACAAAATTGAAAATAAGATTGGCTTTTTTCACTTCAGATTTAAAAGCAAACAGCAGAGAAATGGACAAAGGCAGTTTTTCCAAACCAGGCATAAAAAGATTTCCCATTAAATGGCAATGAGATAAAATGAAACCTGATCTGGAGGAAGAGAGGATTGCAAGCTTGTATAAACACCTTGAAGTGCTAGAACCTGCAGCCAGCTTTTTGGAGAAATTGATTATATAATCCAGATTGCTATATTGGAGCCTTTATTGAAGGTAAATATCTCTTTCCATCTGAGGTCTTTTCCTTGGATACAGTTTATCTGGATGTCTTCCCTTAAGATTCTGTAAATTTCAGATGTCCAGATATTGGGGAATGGAATATACTTGCTTTACAAAGTCAGCTTTGAAATAAAACAATAGATTTTCTGCAGGGGTGAAATGCTCCCGGTTTGGACCGGATCGCCTGATCCAGTAGCGACAGTGACGGGTGGATTGGAGAACTGGTAGCAAAAACCTCTGCCCCCCCCCCCCCCCCCGCCCCCCCGAGCCGTGCAATCAGAGGATTTTTTTTTTTTTTTAAAAGCATTTTTTTCTACAATCTTTTCGGCCGAAAAAAATGCTTTTAAAAGTTTTTTTAAAAAAAGCCTTTGATGATCACGTGACTCAGCTGGGATCGTCACAGACTTCTAAAAGCATTTTTTTCTGCAACCTCTTAAGATTGTAGAAAAAATGCTTTTAAAAGTAAAAAAAAAAGTTGGCCACACCCACCCAATCACATTATCTCCCCCCACCAAGCCCTGCCCACAGAACCAGTAGTAACAAATTTTACATTTCACCACTGGTTTTCTGACTCATGAAAAAAAACATCCTTGGGATTAGTCACAGAACAAGGAGAGAATTCAGGTACAGTGGGCAGCATAACATAGTAAGAAATACACAGTTCGCTAATATGTTGCAATTAGAATTTCCCTTATTGTTACAAAAATGGTCCTTTCTCGTAAGTAGATTAATCCAATATTTAATTCCAACTGCATCTACATTGTAGAATTATCATGTTCCTTTTTGTTCTAAGGTTGTAATACAACATGCAGAGTTTATAGTGAGAATCCAGTCCAATAATAAAAATAATTGGAGCAACATAATCTGGTATACTACATTTCCATCAGGTTTGAAGAAAAAAAACCTGTGTGAGAGATTTATCTGTTCTCCAACAAATCATTACTGAGGTTTGGATAGTTATTTAAAGGATGGAGTTCAAGCAAGGCTTTACTGTTCTTCATGAGGATCCCTTTGTATTTATAGAACATCTGTTTAAATAAGTATACAGTTTTAATACCCAGCAATTTTCCTTGATGGTTCATCAACCACAGTCTTTTCTGGAAAGGTATTCAAGCTACAGAGGCGTCTTTGCTTCCAAATCAATACAAAGGTTACTACTTTACATTAAATAGTTTTGGCCCCCATTCTTACAGGTCTCTCTTCTCTCAATAGCTTAACAGAGAAACAAGGTCTACATTTTTGAAAGGGAAACAATACAATACAGCAATGTTGTTATTTGTTCTGGACACCTGGGATCTATTTCCCTGTCAGCTATAGAAGCTTACTGGAAAATCTCAACCTACCTTACTTTCCTGGTTCATTGTGAAGGAAAATAAAGTAAGTATGCCATCTTAAGCTCTTAAATGAAAGACGATATATAAATCAAATAAGCCAAGTACTGTGTTTCCCTGAAAATAAGACCCTATCTTATATTTTTTTTGAACCCTGAAATAAGCACTTAGCCTTATTGCCATGCGCTCAAAAGCCCGATTGGGTTTATTATCAGGGGATGTCTTATTTTGGGGGAGACAGAGTAGAAGAGAGTGCCTTCTTTTTCCTGGGATTTTGACTTTGCATTCTAATTTTGCTTTCCTTTTAGTACAGCACCAAATCAAAATGATCCTTTTTTTAAAAAAAGGCAATATGTATTGCTAAAATATGATGTACTTGAACTGCTTATTTTTTGGTTGAATTGCTGTGCCTCTTATTTTGAAATGTTGGGACTATTTCATTGATGTTCCATTACTTAACAGGCATTGCCCTGTGATCCCTTGGAGCTTAAGAATAGTTTATATATTTGAGAAACAAAATTATAAGAAATAAAAATAAATAAATTCAGCGTAGAGTGGTGGCTGTTTAGGCAGGATACATGGACATACAATTATAGTGTTATATCACTTGCATTGTTCCTATTATTTTAAAATTTGGTTTTTAGGTTTTTAGCTTTTAGTCGTGTTCTCTTGCAGAAATACTCCTGTATACTCATTGGTTGCTGGTCGGTAGCAATGCTATTTTTAAAGGGCTCAGCACTTGAAACATTCCTGTTGTACCATATCTCTTTCCACCATCCCCCACCCCCGCCTTCTGCAAACAAGGATAATCTGGCATTCTTCTTTGTCCAGTAGAAATATTAACTCATTGCAATGGACTTTTATTTTAAGCAAAAGGAGATTTTTTTTTATTTATTTCAACTTGAAGGAATGTTGGAAAGAAATTATATAAGAGGATTCCAGGCTCTATCTGTCACTCTACAGCAGAACAATTGTCCAAAAACAGATCACTTGGCCAAAAAAAGATCATGTTTGAATGTCACTTGATCTGGCTTCAGGGTGCAGAGAAGCCACTTTCCCCAAATACTACTTTTGGGGGAAGGCAGGTGGACGGTGACTTAGAATGTTGCCATTGACTCCATTTCTAATGCACAGCAATTCAACCAAAAAATAAGCAGTTCAAGTACATCATATTTTAGTAATTGACCCCGCCTTTTCCTTTTCTCCCTTGGCCATGTGACCCATACATAGCTTGACTTGTGCTTCCTAGTATACGCAAATACATGCAAAGCATGTATGTGTGTGGAAAATAAGGAAGATTGCCTTGACAGAAATGGACAATAGCAATAGCTTTCACCTATCTTCAATAAAGGTTATCTTTTTTATTACAACAGAGTTGAATAGAAAGAAGTAAAAAAAATTTCTATGAGCATTGGTAGTAAAAGAACTGGAAATTATTCCACAAGTCATGTTCTGCATCCTTTCCTCACTCCTTGACAATTTGTATAAAAGAAAAACTAGCAATGGAATTATATGCTAATAACAATATCCATAGTCCAGAAGTATTAGCACCACTATAACTGAGCTGCAAAAAAGTAGATTGCTAACTAGATGCTGTATACAACTTTGTTTCCATCTGGTTGCTGCCCAGAATTTTGCAACCCATTTATGGCAGCCATAGACAATATGTCCATATTGTATTTATCTATGGTCCTTCCCCTCCTGGTTGTCAATTTAACTGGATTTACTGCACTCCTTATTTGTTCATCAATTTCAGTTTGCCCTAACTATTTTGTCAAGGGACCATATGATCCCGAATGGGTGAGCTGATTGATAAGAACTGTGAAACAACTTTTACTAGAAGGATTTTTTTCACTGCATATGAAAAACAATGTCTTATTAGCTTTTTCAGAATGATCGTCATCTCTGATTGTGTTTACTATGAATACAAATGCTGAAACATATTTAATTCTTGAGGGGAAAATAATACCAATCACAGCTTTTTTAAAACATAAAACTGTAGTTCAGAAGAAGAATCTGTAAGAAAATCTGGCCTTCTGGGGGAAGTATGGTGAACTGATGACAATGGCAAAGACTAAGGAATCCCTGAATAGACTGGTTCCTTGGAGCCTCTTGGAATAAGGAGAAGACAGGAGATTGTCCACATTTATTTATTTATTTTATTCAGCTTATATGCCGCCCTATCTCAGGGCAGCTCACAATAATAAAAACATAAGCCACAATACAAAATAAAATCGAAAATCTAAAAAAATTAAAATTTAACCCTTAAAACTCCCGTCAATCCAGGTCAAGGGATTTGAAAAGCCAAGTTTTTAATTCACGGCAGAAGGTGTGAAGGTCAGGCACTAATCGGAACTCCAAGGAGAGTTGATTCCAGAGAGTGGGCGCACCCACTGAGAAGGCTCTACCCCTGGGGGCTGCCAGCCGCCACTTCTAGCCGACGGCACCCTGAGCAGGCCCTCTCTATGGGCGCGAACCGGGCGATGGGATATCGTTGCTGGCTGTAAGTAGTCCGCCAAATATCCTGGACCTAAGCCATGTAGGACTTTATAGGTCATCACCAGCACCTTGAATCTCACCCGGAGGGCAACCGGTAAGCAATGCAAACAGCGCAGGAGGGGTGTAACATGGGAGTATCAGGATTCTCCCATCACAACCCACGCGGCTGCATTTTGCACCAGCTGAAGCCTCTGAGTGGTATTCAAGGGCAGCCCCATATAGAGAGCATTGCAGTAGTCAATCCGTGAGGTGACCAGCGCATGAATAACTGTGCATAGGGCATCTCGCATCTGGTCACAGTTGTTATTTGGTCTTCTAAGCTCAACCGTGAATCCAGGAGGACGCCCAAGTTGTGCACCCTGTCTACAGGGGGCAAAACTTTACCCCCTATAGTCAGCGATGGCACCTCTCCCCTATACCGAGATGCCAGTACCCACAGCCATTCGGTCTTGGCCGGGTTGAGTTGCAGTCTGTTTCTACCCATCCAGACCCGTACCGCCTCCAGGCACCGGGCCATCACGTCGAGGGCATCACTGGGTTGGTTCGGGGTGGAAATAAAGAGCTGAGTATCATCAGTGTACTGATGATACCTCACCCCAAAACCACAGATGATCTCCCCTAGCAGTTTCATATAGATGTTGAACAGGAGGGGCGAGAGGACCGATCCCTGGGGCACCCCACAGGTGAGGGGCCTCAAGGTCGATCTCTGCCCCCCTCCCAACACTGCTTGCATTCGACCCGAGAGGTAGGAGGAGAATCACCATAGAACAGTGCCTCCCACTCTGAGCCCCTCAAGGTGATGTAGCAAGATACCGTGGTTGACGGTATCAAATGCCGCCGAAAGATCCAATAGGACCAGGACAGAGGAATAACCTCTGTCCCGGGCCCTCCAGAGATCATCCACCAGCGCGACCAATGCTGTCTCTGTGTTGTACCTGGGCCTGAAACCCGATTGGTATGGGTTGAGGTAATCCGCTTCATCCAGGACCAGCAGGAGCTGACGTGCCACCACATTCTCGACAACCTTCGCTAAAAAGCGAAGGTTGGAGACTCGACGAAAATGACTTAAAATAGATGGATCCAAGACCGGCTTCTTGAGGAGGGGCCTCACCACCGCCTCCTTCAAGGCGGTTGGGAAGTTTCCCTCCCTCAAAGAAGCTGCTATCACTGCCTGGATCCAGCCTTGTGTCACCTCCCGGGCTGAATAAACCAGCCAGGAGGGACACCAGTCCAACACACAGATGGCCACACTCAGCTTCCCCATGATCCTGTCCACTTCCTCTGGGGTAACAGAGTCAAACACTTCCCAAAGCACAAGACCCCTGTCTCACCCCCATCTGACTCTGTCCAGTCAGAGTCCAAGCCATCCCGAATCCGAGCGATTTTGTCTGACAGGTGCTGACCAAACTCCTTGGTTCATCCCTGTAAAGGATCTTCCCTCACCCTCTGATTTAAGAGGGAGTGGGACACTCTGAACAGGGCAGGCGGACGATTCTCTGTGGACACGATACATCGGCGAAGTAGCAGTGCTTTGCTGCTGCCAACTCCACCAGGTAGGCCCATGTGGCTGACCTTAACTGAAATTGGTCAGATTCGGAACGACTGGCTCTCCAACAGCTCTCTAGGCCTCGTCTACACTGCTTTATCTCCCGGAACTCCTCGGTAAACCAGGGAGCCAACTGGAGTCTGTGACGAATCAGAGGCCGCAAAGGAATGACCCGGTCCAGAGCCCCGGCAGCAGCCTCTTCCCAGGCCTCCACCAGGGTTGTGGCCGGGGCATGGGACAGAGAGAGAGGGATCATCCCAAGCTCCTTCTGGAACCTCTCAGAGTCCATCAGGCGCCCGGGGCGGAATCAGATAGTCGGTTCCGCCTCCCAGCGAGGAGGGGCGGTGTAACGGAAGCCTAAGCGAAGGAGATAGTGGTTGGGCCATGACGGGATAAATGGAAGGCGATCCCCCACCGAACTCATCTCGCCACTTCAGATGGCTGTTCCTCATAAAAGGATAACAAGACAGTGGTTTTTAATGGGTCTGAGCACTGGGAGACAATGGGATAGGCTTTCCTGCTCATGTGACAGCAGAAATTTTGAAAGAACATTAAGTTTGCAAATTTTACTTTCTAATTATTTTCAAAAATTGACTATCAACTATTCTAAAGCTAAGAACTATGGAATGATAAGTATAAAGAGTTTTCATTATGCGAGTTTATGTTCAACTCTGAACAAAAGAAAAGGGACGTTGGTCTTACCATGATACGTTCCTTCTCGTAGTGTAAAATGGGAGGTGCCAGGCTGGGTATTCTATGCTCTAGCTCTATGTTCTGAGTTGAAAACTTCTGAAGATCCGCCTCCCTGGTGACGTCTCTTCAGTTTTTGCCAACGAAGCCCAAGCGAATGGTATGCAGTCTTGAAAGAAAGAGGCAAAAAAATGCCCCACACAGACGGGAGCCGGACCAGACAGCCACAGACAGGGTGGGGCTGGCACCTCCCATTTTACACTACGAGAAGGAACGTATCACGGTAAGACCAACGTCCCTTCTCCATAGTGTAGAAATGGGAGGTGCCAGGCTGGGATATACCAAAGACTGGCCAGCACTACGGGTGGGAGCTGTCCTGGACCGACGACGCCGGATCTTCAAGAATCCTCTACAACACCCTTCTCCCAAATGCTGTGTCCGCCGAAGTGAAAGCATCTAGTTTATAGTGACGAATGAAGGGAGAGGGTGAAGTCCATGTGGCCGCCTTACAGATGTCCTCGACAGAAGCCTGCATGGCCCAAGCTGCCATAGAGGCGGCGCTGCGGGTGGAATGGGCCGTTATCCCTTGAGGCACCGGGAGAGCCTGAAGCTCATATGCAGACGAAATACACGTCCGAAGCCAACGCCCCACCGTGGAGGAGGTCACCCTGTGGCCAAGAGAAGACGGCTGGAAAGAGACAAAAAGGGCATCTGTCTTCCGGAAAGAAGAGGTCCGTGAGATGTAAATATGGAGGGCCCTCCTCACATCCAATGTATGCCAGGTCTGCTCCAAGGCGTGCCGTGGCCTAGGGCAGGAGTCTGGCAGGACCAACTCCTGTGCTTGGTGAAACAAGGAGTTGACCTTAGGAAGAAAGGTAGGGTCCAGCCGCAGGACCACCCTGTTATGATGGAAAATACACAGGTCTTTCCGCACCAATAGAGCCGCCAACTCCGAGATCCGTCGGGTAGACGTGACGGCCACAAGGAAAGCTACCTTGCACGAAAGGAGACAAAGACTCACCTCCCTCAAAGGTTCAAAGGGTGCCTTGGTCAATGCCTGCAAAACCTTCGACAGGTCCCAAGTGGGATAACGATGTAGCGGAGGTGGTTTCAAATTAGCCACTCCACATAGAAATGTCTTCACTCTTGGATGGTTAGCGGGAGGACCCCACTCCCCAAAAGTCAACACAGATCCCAACGCAGCAACCTGCCGCCGTAAAGTGTTAGGGTGGAAAGTCCCATGTCCAACCCGTCCTGCAAAAACTCTATTACCTCCACCATAGATGCCGCAGTCGGCTCCAAATGCCTGGAAGCGCACCACACAGCGAACCTGTTCCACGTGGCCTCATAAATGCGCGTGGTGGAGGGCCTCCTGGCCGCCTGCATAGTCTGGATGACCCTGGCAGGAAAGTTCTCCCTCCTCAAGAGCCCCCGCTAAACCTCCAAACGGCTAACTGCAGTCTCTGTGGGTCCGGATGCAGCACCAGCCCTTGGTTGAGGGAGACCCTGTCTGGAGGAATCCGCCAGGGCCTGGCGACCAACAGGTCGACCAGGTCGGCGAACCACAGCCTTCTGCGCCAGTGAAGGGCCACCAACACCAGCTCCGCCTCCTCCAGCAACACTTTCCGGATGACAGCCGGAATCAGGAGCAGGGGAGGAAAGGCGTACAAGAGGCCCCTGGGCCATGGGATCCGCAGAGCGTCCACTCCTGCCGCCCCCGGGGCCGGGAAATGGAAGAAGAAAAGGGGGAGGTGGGTGTTCGTCGGAGAAGCAAAGAGGTCCATCACTGGACGACTAAACCGGTTGACTATCTCCGCAAACAGGTTGGTATGGAGCCTCCACTCCGATGGGTCCACAGTAGCCCGGCTCAGCCAGTCTGCTTCAACATTGTCCATCCCGGCGATGTGATCCGCTGTCAGGGACAAAAGGTGAGTCTCCGCCCAGCGGCAAAGGGTCTCCGCCTCTTGCATTAGAGGCCGTGAATGAGTCCCCCCTTGCCTGTTTATATGGGCTTTCGTCGTAGTGTTGTCTGTGAGAAGGAGCACATGCTGTCCCCTCACCTGCGGAAGAAATGCCTGCAGAGACAGCCGAGCTGCTCGAAGCTCCAGCCAATTGATCTGATGGGATGACTCCAGGCGGGACCAACGTCCCTGGGCCACCTGAGACCCGCAATGGCCTCCCCAGCCCGTCAGACTGGCATCCGATGTTACTACCACCCTGTGGGGATCCCTGAAGCAACACCCCTTTCGGATGGCCCCCGATGTCCACCAAGCTAGGGAAGACATCACCTGTGGCAGGATCTGAACCCTGATCTTGGATGAGCTCATGCCCGCCCTCTGAAACGGGAGCAAGAACCACTGTAGTGGCCTCGCATGGTACCTGGCCCAGGGAACGATATTCAGGCAAGAAATCATTTTCCCTAACAACTGGGACAGATGGTCAAGTTGTACTCTCTGGCCCCCCTGGAACGACTGAATCAGCGCCCTTATACTCTCCTGCCTGTCTTGGGACAAGAAGACCTGCCCCGCTCGAGAATCGTATCAGGGCTCCTAAATGGACCAGCTGTGTGGAAGGCACAAGCTGGCACTTTTTTAAGTTGATAGAGAAGCCATGGTCCCTCAGCACCCCTATCATCGTAGACAAGTCCTGTTCTGCCCTCCGCTGTGAGGACGCCTGAGTGAGCAAATCGTAGAGATAGCACTGGATCCTGACAGGGATCGACCTGAGGTATGCCGCCAAGACCGAAAGGACTTTGGTGAGCATCCGGGGAGCCGAAGCCAGCCCGAACGGCAGGACAAGATATTGGTAGTGGCGGCCTGAGTAACAAAACCTCAGGTACTGACGATGCTCCGGCCGAATAGGAACGTGGAGGTAAGCTTCGGTCAAATCTATGGAGGCCAAAAGGTCTCCCTCCCTGATTCCCACTAAGATGGAATGCAGGGAGTGCATTTTGAACCTCCTGTAAATGATGAACTTGTTGAGTCCCTTCAAATTTAGAATTGCCCTCCACCCTCCCCGAGGCCTTTGGGATAACAAATAGGATCGAATAGAACCCGCACCCCCATTGCCCCTGCGGAACCGGCTGAATGGCCCGAACATCCAGCAAATGCTGGATAGCCGATTCCATGAGACCCCGCCTGAATGGGTCCCCGGAAACAGGGCAACGGAGGAAACGCCTCAGAGCAGGTGAAAGGAATTCGAGGGAGAGCCCTGCTCTTACCGTCTCTCTCACCCAATTGTCTGATGTCAGGTTGTCCCAGCGGTCCGCAAACAGGGCGAGCCTGCCCCCAATAGGGGCCTGAGGCTGGCAGTCACTTCAATCTCCTAGCTCCCCTGCCGCCGGAGCCCTTAAAGGACTTGTTGGGCGCCTGCTGACGACCATGGGAAAAGGCCGATCTATCGGTCTGGAAACTAGGTCTAGAAAACTGGAAAGGCCTCTGCTGATGGGGAAAGCCTGGCCCAGCTCCCCCCTGGTGGAAGGAGGGCCGTCGGTAGTAAGGAGAGGGACGGAAATCCGCCCGCCTGCCCTGGGATGGAAGCACCTTTCTCTTATCCCTTGTCTCAATTAGTAAAGGGTCTAGTGCCCGCCCAAACAAATAACCTCCCTCAAATGGAGCTGAAGCCAGCTTCCACTTCTTCTTCCCATCCATGCGCCAATGGTGCAGCCAAAGCATGCATCTAGCAGTCACGGACGAGGCCATAGCCCTGGCAGAGAACCTGGCAGCCGCCAAGGTGGCATCTGCCGTATATTCAGCAGCCGCCAAAATCTTAGAAAGGTCTTGATGGGCCCGAACATCATCTGGCGCCAAGTGGGTCTGCATCTGACGAAGCCATCGGACCGACGCCCTGGTGAGGAAGGATGCTGCCGAAGATGCTCGCACCGCCCAAGCATCCGCCTGATGAGCTCGACGAAGCGCTGTTTCCTCTCTCCTATCCTCAGCCTTCAAGGCGTCCTCGGCATCAGGCGGTAAAACCGACGAAGAAGTGAGAGCCGCCACAGGAGCATCAACCTTGGGAACCTCCAACAGGTTAAGCATGTCAGAATCAACAGTAAACAACTGATTGTCCAGACCCGAAGCCCTGGAGGCCACAGCTGGGGCAGCCCACTGCCTACGTATCATATCCAGGAACATCCCCGGAATGGGAATGGTGTCTGCCTCCACCGCCTGCTCTGTGAACAAATAATCATCCTGCTCTCCACTCTCCCCACCTGAGAGCGCTGGATCTGGACCCATCCAGGCAGTGGCCCTAGTCTTAGTGAGCAGTGGCTTCAGCAGGGCCGGATTAAACAACCCTTTAAATGATTGTCTAGGGGGTTGATCCTGATCCAGATCAGAAAATTCTCCCTCCCCCTGAAAGTCCTCAGTATAATTGTTCAATTCAGAAGGAGAAGTGGAAACCAGGTCCTGGTACTCCTCAGGAACTGACATCCACCTATGAGGCTCCACTTCCGGCTGGAAGGCATACATCTGGGCAAAAGCCTGTGACTGGAGCTGCATCCCCTCCGCGATGCCTCGTCTGATCGCCTGATCAATCCAGGATTGCATAAGATTCGGGACATTCTGCTCCCCCCCCCTCACCCTGACGGAGCCCTGCTGCGGTGGGGGTGAAAGTCGCCTCAGGTAGCCTACTTGTTGGTCCAGATGTCCCTGAGACAGGTTGAGAAGCTGCCAAGGCCTCCGGGGACCACGGCCGAGCCAGTCCTGTTGTGGCCAAGGCAGGCGAAGTATGCGATGCTGCCAGCTCCGAACTCTGAGCAGACAGACGAAGGGTGGCCAGAGGGACAGGAGAGGGTTCCTGAATTAAATTGGAGGCCGAAACCTTTGCAAATTCTTTGTCCAACGCCCTTTGTCTAACCTTGGCTGACTTCTCCTCGGCTTTGGTAAGCCCAGAACGAGCCCTAGCCTTGGCTTTAAGTTTATTGGCAGCCACCACGCTAGCAGAGCGAGGCCTGTACAGGGTCTTACTTCTGTCCATTTGAGGGGACCAAGAACCCTCAGCAGAAAAGGAGGCCTGATTAGCTGGATCCCCCATACTGCCACACAGCTTCCCTTGGCCCAATCACAGAAACTTTCTTTGCCTATTAGATAAAGTCCCAAAGGCAAGTCCAGAATGGAAGAAGGTAGGTATACAGGCCTGAAATGAAGACAAAATGGCCGCTGCGATCTTCAAAATGGCCACCCGGAACTGCCACCGGTCCAAATTCCAAACAGGCCTAAGGTCCAGCAAAGTCAGGTCAGGCCGCCACGCAAGCCTGCAGACAGGAAAAAATGGCTGGTCAAGCCAAGGCTCCCATCCGCTTCTGCGGAGAGCCAGCCAGCCCTTGCCTCAGACAATGCCAGGGAATCAAGGCCGCCGGGACTTAATGGCCACCACAATTGCGCGGGAACAATGGCCGCCGTGACTTACAAGCCGGAAAAGGGCCTGCCCAGCAGAAGGCTACCAAAAACGTGGCCCAGCGGCAGGCACCGCCCCTCCAAAATCACTCTCCGGGGCTGCCGAAACTACGAGGCAAAGCAGCCCGTGCCCAGGCTGTTCAAGGCTGGCGCGGCTGCAGCAGCAATCAGAGCGGCGAGAAGAGAGAAAAAAAAATTCAAAAGGACCGCTCCGCTTCACAGCTGAGAGGTGGGGATCAAAGGGACGCCGCGGCAATGCTAGAAATGCCAGCGTGGCTCCCGCGGCTGCAAAAAGACGCCCCGCCGCCTCTAGCAATATTAAGGGGAAAACCGGGGCGAAAGCCAGCCAGCCAGAACCCTCTGCCATTCAAAGGAAAAGGGGGGTGGGTGGGAGGAAGGCAGCAAGCCGCCCCCCACGCTCAATCCGCAAGCGGAGAGCCCTCCCCCATGCAATCCAAGTACCAACAATCACTTTCCAAGGGAAAAGAAAAACTCAAATAAAGAAAGAAAGAAATCAAACAAAGAAAAACGTAAAGAAAATCAAATAAAAGGTAATAAAATCCAGGGAAAAATACTAGGCTCAACTCACAGCTCAGGAGCTGAAAGATTTGCCACCATGAGCTAGGCTGAGTTGAAAAAAACTGAAGAGACATCACCAGGGAGGCGGATCTTCAGAAGTTTTCAACTCAGAACATAGAGCTAGAGCATAGAATACCCAGCCTGGCACCTCCCATTTCTACACTATGGAGAAAATAATTACAAGCTTAAGAACTTAAAGAATTTGAAACAAACAACAAAAAGTTAAATTAGATTTTGATCTAAGAAAGTTATAAATGGATTAAGAGTCCAGCTAAATTTGGAATATTATTACTATAAGATTTTGGAATTAACTATAAAAAATAAACAACTTTTTATGGGAAACATTCATTTTGGTAATTCTGGCAAGTCATAACAAAAAATAAGTGATGATTTTAGAAACAACATAAAGGGGACTAAATTTTTTAAAATAGAGGAAGAGAAAAATACAACACATGTCAATTAACAATGGGAGTTACATAATATTAGACAATGACATTGGAAATACTAATGGAGCTCTTTAAAAAATTGAGACATAAATTAGTAAATTACAATATCAATGCTGTCAATAATGATGTCTGCTTATATGAATAGAAAATGTCTAAAAGATGGAAGTAACACGTGGAACACATTTTATCCGATAAGATAGAGTACAGAGTGTAGAACTACAAATTGCAGGCCAAGAGAATGATTTGAAAAATCATTTGAAAAATGTGGTGGGCTGTAGTATGGAGTCCCATAAGTGCATGAAGTTTAAATAATTTGCCTGTGAAGAAGAGAATCCTCAGATTATATGTTTAATGATGTAAGTAGTCTGCTTTAGTTTGGCAAGATTTCTGGCTATAGGCAAGGAACAATAAAGGAAACAGCTTAAAAGAACCTCAGTGTGTCTTTCTTGCAGCCTGATAGAAAAAGATGTGTTACTTTTTTCCTTTACAAAATAAATTGGTTGAATTTAAAAAAAAATAAAAAAGGAAATCCAAATGATAAACCAAAGGAATGTCTTGGAAAATTTGATCTAGAAAATAGGCTTCTTAAAGCCTTGAAGAAATTTAAATAATGGGATAAAGAAGAACTGAAGAGAAATCAAACGCTATATTTGATTGAATTAATGTTTAATATTGAATATAAAGGAATATAATGTAGGCTTACTTGACCTAATCTAAAATAAAACTTTCTTTCTTTCTTTCTTTCTTTCTTTCTTTCTTTCTTTCTTTCTTTCTTTCTTCTTTTTTGCAATGTTTTGGCAATTTTTTAATGGACTTTTTGCTGATCACCAGGATTGAAAAAGTAGATGTTATAAGGATTTGCTGGTAGATAAGAAATGAGATATGGGATGAAGAGATACCTGTTTAACCTTATGGGAGTGAAGAGTTATTAACTGTGCTTATAGTTTGTTGTATAAAGGTTGGAAGTTACTTTTTTATATAAATATTTCTTGTTCTTTCTTCTTACTGTAATTAAAATTATTAATAAAAATATATTTTTAAAAAGAATCAATAACAGGGAAATAAACATAATACAAGGAGCAATAATAATAAATGGATTGGATCCAGAACTCACTGTCCTGAAACTCAATTGAAATCCTATTAATAAAAACCAAGCTAGAGACCACTCAAAGTAACTTACACAGTAAGATATGTACACTTGAAACAAAATATTTGTTTATTATTCAGTGTTTTCCCTACTTAAATATTTCTTTATAATACATAAAAAGTATAACAGTATTCATAATTAGGAATGCTAAAAGTGTTTTTCCTATTATATAAAATAGGAATATTATGTCAAAAAAGAATTTGGCTGGGTTCAGTATTTTATGGCTCTAAGCTACAAAGTACTAGTCAATTCTTGAGTTATGTATTCAAATGTTAATTTCTAAAATGGCATATATGCAAAAATAGCTTCATGTTTTACTAATATTAGATGCAATTTAGATACAGTTGCTAATTAAGGAAATGTGCTATATGCCTTGCTTAACTAATTATTGTACCATAACTCAACAGCAGAAATAATATTATTTCCTTTTTGTTGGCTTGAAATTAATTTTGCCTATGGGTTTCAATTTCTTCATACTTATAAGATATTATAAGTTGGTTTGCTTGTGCTAAAATTAACATGACATAATTACAATTTCTTGAAAAATTACAATAGATGGCTTCTGACATTTCTGGAGAAACACATTTTTTTTCTTTGAAATATTCCCATGATATCTTGAAGCCTTCATCTTTAAGTATATGCACGCATACATATTAAACAAGCTAGATATGTCATGTTCATATGTTTTCAGTTTAAATATGCGGAATCTATAAAAATCTCTTTTATTTTCTGGAAAAAAATTAAAGAGCTTAATGATGATATTTTGAAAATCCTTGAAAATCTGGTTGCTTTTCCAGGCCTTGTGGCAGGATGATTGTTGAGACCCTGTAAATTTTGTTTTGGTATTGTTTATGGTTATTATTTCTGGAGGTGCATTTCTCAATTTTGGGTGTCTCTTACTTTTTAACTGTAAACTACTTAGAGACATTTGGAGTTTGGTGGCTTCTAAATTTCACAAAAGTATAAGCTTTTGTTCCCTTGGGCATAATTCTTGAATTATTGTTCAGTGTCGGGACAGATGTGTTGCAAAACTTAAGAAAAACATTCTTGTTCAGGAGTATAATATGAAACGTGGTCAACCGCTACCCATATCTAGTGCAACAAAACAGAAGTTAGGATTCTCAAGAAGTTACGACTTCTCAAATTTCTTATTTTGCAATTTAAAAAGACACATCTCATTTGAGTCAGGCTCAATTGCCAATGATTTCTGGGCATAATGATGCAGCTTTGTTGCCAATAATTAAGAAGGGTTTTGCCATTGCTTTTTTCCATGGTCTGCTTTTGACATCTGGATCTAGACCAGAACTCTGTCATTTCATGGTGGTCACCTATGCATCTATTGGTCAGGCTCAACCTTGTTTTCAAAATCAGTGCAAGTAAGGTCAGGTTATATGGTGTCAGAGGTCTTGTTTAAATATTAAACATTGTTGCTTCCTCGAAAACCTGATTTTTCCATAGTCTAAGTCTTGCATTTAGTACAATTTTGTTAAAAGAGACTAAATCATCTGGAAGCTTAATAGTTAGGCATGATAGACTGCACAATTGACATTTATTGAATCAACTATATGAACAGAGTTATTGTTTTTCTAACGTTTATTTATTTTAATGAGGAATGAAAGAGATAGCAGCTCATAACTGATGTTTTAACATTTCCCTTTGTCTGGCTTATAGTGTAAAGTAACATGGCCTGCCGAGGGATGGTGAAGTAGGCAATAATTATCTTCTTCAAACACCTTCTATATTAAGGCATTGGCCAAATAATGACAATATCTGCTAGTGCACTTAGCTGCTGGTGTCTAGACAGCTTTTGGGACTGAGCTCTAATTATAACTGCATTTCCTAGCAGGCTTTGGTTCATATCCCTATTAAAAAAATATCAATGCCCAGAAGCATTTGCACGATGGAAGATCTCTCTGGCCCCTGTGGAATTCAATGGAAATGGCTAAGCCACATTGGAGAACAAACTCTAGCTGTCCTATATCTGAGCCCTTTGAAGATGCCGCTTCAAGCAACATGCATTTTACCAGCTATCAAGGGCTTAGATGGGGTCAGGTCATCCCTGTGGAATGTCTTATGAATTAGAAGGTTTTATCAAATGGCTTTTGATGTCACTGAATGGGTCCATTTTGCTATCACTAACTGGGTATAAATGATAGCCAAATGTATGGTCAAGAAGCAGTGCTTTTTCCTACCTCAGAGCAGCTTGAAATTCCAAATGGTGGCACATTTCTACTGCATTTTTCTTTTGAAGCCCCAGGAGCTTGGTTCCAGACTGTGTTCCAGCAGATTTTCATTATATTGGCACACAGAGTAGATAATGTTTATGGACCTTGGTACTTCGAATATATCTTGTTTTAAATGCATGTGTAAAGTATTTGAAGTTGATTCATATTATGCCTCTATCCCTGCAGTTTAAAGTAAGGAAGTTTCCTTTCAACAAAGATAACTCAAGAACAAAAATGTCTTTAAATGGGGGCATAATGAGGAATATCAAACTTCCTATAAATTAGAATTTGAAGCAATATCTCCTGAAGAGCCAGGGATATATCTCAGTTGGGAGTCGTATCTAAAGAGCTGTGTTTTCCCTCTCTGATCTGCTAGGAAGCATATAGAAACACAAAAGCCATCATGAATTCTTATTTGCAGAGAACATATTAAAAGATTTTCTTCATTTGTTGATGATTAGCATGTTGTTATATTTCATTTAATATAATGCTCCATTGTTATATTTGTTCATATTTTACTGATTTGTTTAACAGATTTGTCTACAGTAATTTCCCCCAACCTGACTGCCTCCAGAGATACTGGCAACATAAATCTGGCTTGCATCATAAAGTAGGCTAGAGCCAGACTTCCCAATCTACCTTTCTTTGAATTCCCATGCTGGTGGAGAGTTATATGAGGGGTAGAGTCCGGATGTGCCGTGAAATAAGGAATGTGTTTCTAATCCCACCTCTTAAAAAAGGATTCCTTCCTAAAGAACAAATCCATTATGCTTATTTGCTTATTTGATTTTTCTTCTAGTGTGTAACAGTACCAGAAAACCTAGAATTATAGAATGTAATCCCATCAGAATTTGACTTACTGTATTTATTCATTTGATGACTTTAATAACTGATTTTAATTATGTGAAAACTGATTACAGTGTGTTGTTTTTTCTTTTCCTTATTGTGTGAACGTGTTGCTCAATAGTAACATTTCCAATTGCTTATTTCTGTAGCATTTCTGGATGATTCTTTCATTTTTTCCCAAAACTTCTGCTTTGTATCTTCCAGTAGAGGGATCACTGACACGTTGACAAAAATAGTACACCCAAAGACCCTTTAATAGGTGTGTATGCATTCATGCATTTATAAACACACACAGAGAAATGTAAACATAATCACTATGATAACAAAGCATCTCTTCATGAAAGAGGAAAACACTGGATTAATTTTTAATGGTAACCTTCATAGTTTCTTTCATTTTTAGGATCTTGAGCTTTAAACTGGCTTCTGAATGAAAGGAGTTTTGAAGCATAGGACTGTCACCTTTATATGTGAACATCTGTCACCCACCTAAGCTCAAGTAGGAATCAATTGTTCAAGAACAAGAGACAGATTAATCTTCTTTAAAGATCCAATCACATGAACATCATACTCATACATAATGAAGCTATATCTCAAATGGACAGGTGAACATGTTGGAGCAGGCAGGTTGAGCTCAGTCGGCTCCATAATAAGGTGGCAAAAGTCAGAGAAGCCAAAGGAGATGGTCCATTAATCAAAATTAAATATAGAACCAATGATAACTCTATGAGGAATAATTCTGTCAGGAAGGATCCATTCAAAAAGCATTAAGATGTCCTCTAGCCATAGTCAAGAACAGGGGTGTCAAACTCGCAATGACATGTCATCACATGACGTATTGCAACTTTTTCCCCCTTCGCTAAACTGGGAGTGGGCATGGCCAGTGCATGACACATCTGGCCCACGAGTTTGATACCCCTGGTCAAGAAGGTGGGATCTCTGCTTAAGATACAAGATATTAGAATCTAGAAAGGGATATTAGAAAAAGTTACTAGGAAAGGCAGTTCCTCTAGTAAGAGATAATTCTAATCATATGGTAAAGAAAACCCAGGGATCAGCCTGGGTGGAGTTGAAGTAATAAATCAATTGGACTAGAAGACTTTCAAGGTCCCTCCCAGTCCTGCCCTGTCCTGCCTTGTCCTGTCCTGTCCTGTCCTGTCCTATCCCATCCCATTCCCCCAACAAGTGCTGCTCACCCCCTCATTTTCTTGCTGCTCTGCTGTGATACTTATAACCAGAATCCCCCCCCTCTCTCTTCCTCATCCCAGCCATCATCCCTGACATGATTCTGAAAGACCCAGTGAAGCTCTGCATCAGGGCTGTCAAACTCATGGCCCACAGGCAGGATGCATCATGCACTGGCCACACCCATGCCCGGTATAGCAAAGGGGGGGTGGAAGTCCTGATATGTCACATGACGCAACCGTGATGATGCGCGTTTGACACCCCTGCTCTGGATCATCAGTTTTCCATGCAGTTTCAGGACACATTTATTTTGTATCCCCAGTTCCTGCCCCAGCTCCCCATTTCCCCCCTATTAGAGATTTTTTTTTCCCTTAAAAATGAAGTTGTATATTTTACACGTCTTCTCAACCATACTCATCCAAATGCCATGCTCAAACTGCTTTCATACATTAATGCTATTGCCAAAACTTTCTTGGGGGGGGGGAATTATTTGCCTAATTTAATTCTAATTGAATACACTTGTTGAATAAAGTAAAACATCTCCTTAGCACATTTTCCTTCTCTTTTTTCTTGCTTGCATGGATGTGCATCCAGCCTACGTCAAAAGGATCCCCCACTACATGTCATAACATGCCATAGTTATATGCATAGTTAAACTCAATATTGATAAAATATGCCGCTTCTTGTTCTGCAGAACTTTTTCCCATAGCCATTGCTTAATTTTGTAATGTGCAGAGGGGTGAGTGATATTCCTGCATACTGTTTTGTCTGCCTGACAAAAAGGCTGCCCTCTTCCATTATTAACATTGCTTTTTCTTGCTGTTGCAATACAATGGACAATGCAGGCAGCATGATCATGAGACTGCCAGCACAGCAACCTGCAGGGAAGAGAAGTGTCAGTGGCCAACCCCCTCCACTCTCCACTAAAAGCTTCGATTGTTTGGTTGCATTAGCAAGAAGAGGCAAACCACAAAGCCCATTAGCATCATGCCTTCAATCATTAATGGAAAGAAATACTCTGAGATGTCAAATCCCAATGGCAGCCTTAAGTCATTGGGCATGTTATTCTGTAGAGGTATTCCATGGATACCACCCTTTGCTTCCCAAAGCCCAAGATTTTCTCGCCAACCTTGTTTTCCTATGTGTAATGCTATGTGGTAAAGAACTGTCCCAATGAAGTCCAGCCAAAGTAGACTAATGCTAGTCCACAGAGCAATGGTCAATGAGTCCACAGGGCACTTGAAAGTTCCCCAAACAAGACAAATCCACCAGGAAAAATTAAATCCACAACACAAAAGAATTCATGAGGCAAGAAAAGTAAAAGTTTACCAGGCACGATCCAAAGTCAAGCATTAGTATCCATCCAAAGCAAGACAGGAATCACAACAACCAGGAAACACACAGCTAGGAAATGAACATGTTCCCAACATTGGCTTCATCTGTCTATTATGCTAAATAGCCAACTTCTGGTGCAGCCCATCAAGAGGGATGAGGTTGCCTCCTCACAAGTAATCAGGCTGAGCTTTGCTACTCCTGCTTTTTCTCTGCTCTACATGTTCTTTGATTGGTTGCAGAAGGCAGTTCCTCCTCCTCATCACTAACTGGCTGCAGCTGTGTGCTTTCCCTACCTGAAACCTAATGGCTGCCTGCTACAGTTGTGCTTCAGCCCAATCACATTTGGATGGCTGCTTGGAGCCATTGACCAACTCCCATCCTGACGTTCATCCTGATTCATCCTCCTCTGAGCTGACATCTGGGTATCAGGGTACGCGTCTGAAGGAGTCATCACAAATGGATGTTGGAGATTCTGGTACAGAACTTCCAACTGGGGCATTATGCTTGAGGGAACTCTGAATAAGATGTTTTCTTGAGGCATCTTTTCTTGGCCAATCTTTCAGCCCACCTCCAAACCTCTAATGTTTTGACTTACTAACTTCAGTATCACGACTCTATCTGGCTACTGCTATTCACAGTTTGGAAACTTTATTATTTAAATTGAATCACAACCCAGATATAGTCCCAGGTCTGGCTGCATGATACTTACAACGTACTACTTGATTCTAAGGTTGGTTTCATTTGTATCTAAGCCCTACGTCTAGCTGTAATAATGTATTTGTGCAATGAAATTCACCACACATGGGGAAAAACCTTTCTGCTCCTGGAGACATATTTTCCTTCATATTTTCCCACTATTGGTTGCAATCTAGCAGTGATGTGTCCTGATACTCAGAATCAGATTTTCTTTCCCCTAGTTGATATATATATCCCATATATAACTGGTTGCATGTTCAATCGAATAGGTTAGCCATATCCTTTTGCTATTTCATGTCTATAGAACAGAGAAAGTAATAGTAACAGGGATGGAAGGGAACTTGGAGGTCATCTAGTCCAATCCCCTGCTCACGCAGGAGACCTATACTAGGGATTCGAACTGCCAAACTGCTGACCTTTCTGATCAACAAGCTCAGCGTCTTAGCCACCAAGCCACCTAGCCAGGTAAACCTAGCCACGTAAAAGTAGAACAAAGTAACTGGCTTGGTATGAAATGAACTCATCTCTAGAGGGCTTAAGTAGCTTCCAGATCCTATAGCCTGGGGCTGCTGCTGCTTGGAAATTGTAGCTATGAGAAAAGCATAGAGGAAAACTGCAGTGACACGGGTTGGTTCAGGAGGATTTAGACCTAAAAAAAAAAGTAGTGTGATAAAGCTTACAGTACATTTTCCCATGGCTATGCTGGCGTGAGCAAAAGAGCTTTCTCTGGGGGAACATCCTCTATAATGCATAGAGCTCTTTCAGACATCCCCTAGGAATAGATTGCTTTTGTAATGGCCACTACCAGAGACTCCAGCCAGAAAGTCGGATGTTATCTTTAACACCTCTAATGCTGATTGATGTTAATTCAGAATATTTTAGTTGCATCTATCATTTCTGCAAGACAGGGTGCATACAGCAGGTTTTTCAACTGGTTTCCCATCCAAGCACTCCTGTCTGAACTCAGATTTATTTATTTTCAGCAAAAATAGCTGCTCTGTTTCTATTGGTGAATTGTAAAATTGTTCAGAGCATTAAGAATTCTGGAATTCTACACTATATTGACATCTTATTAATTGAATTATATTTTTCTTTTAGTTTGGATAGCCCTAGTATAACTTCTACAATCTAATTATTTTCTAGGTGTGTGGACCAAGTACCAAAATTTCCCAACCAGTATGGCCATTACTGAGAAATGTATGAGCTAAGGTATATTTCTCTTGGGGGACATTCAGGTTTTTTACTGTCATCATAGAGTTCAGAAACTGGGGACAAGGAAGACTCCACAAATCTGGATTTCATAACCTTATTTTGATATTGAATTATAATCACAGGCTGTCTGAATTTTGTATATGTGGGTTAGACTTCAGACAGATTAGGAAATACATCCAGAAGAAATTTAGAAAAGAGAACATGAAAGCAATTTGTTTAGAAAAAATGGGTATTTTTTGCAGTACTAAATCATCTCTTGAGGGTTCAAAAAAGTAGGTTGAATATATCCCACCAGTCTACAAATGATACCTTCAGTATCTAATTGTCTCCCATTGTCGCCAGGGGACCAGCAGTTTCTGATTTGATTGGTTGATGATGTGCCATCAAATTGGTGTTGACTATTAGCAATTACATAGATTGATTTTTCTCCATGAAAATTCTGATTAAACTATAATTTAAAAATCCCACTCACTCCCCTTGCAAAAAATGAAAACGTAGAAAAAACTATTAAATTGACAATTGCAACTGCAGAGTTTGATAAAATGTTTGAAATATTTACGGTAATTGTTTTAAAAAATCACATCTTCCTGCAGTAGGAAGGAATGTGACCAGAGCTTCCGTTTGCTCAGTCTGCTGCCCAGATGCTAAAGGTGTTCAGATACACATGCACATATCTTAGTTTTTAAAATCTATTTGATCTCACATTGAAAGATGCCTTCAAATAGAGAAATGCCATTTGGCAACTGTTGAGACATGTTAATGCCCTCTGAAAATTAGGAAACCACCATTATGTATAATTTTTAAAAGATCAACTTCTAATCTTAGATACAATTTCTGAATGCAAGGATAGTGATAGGAATTTCCATTTAATTGAATTTTTGGGGCCACCGAATAGCTGAAATCTACTTTCTGAACTGATGAAGCTACTTGTGAGCAGAAGGGTTTATAGTGGATGAACTTTTGTTGTTGTTTATATCCTGTATGTAGAGCAGTGTTTTCAAACTTGCTGGATGGGGAATTTTTGGAGCTGAAGTCCACACATTTTAAAGTGGCCTAGGTTGATAAACATTGCTTTAGGCCATTCAAGATTTTACGTTTTATTACATTTGCATTCCACTTTTCATACCTCAAAGCAGCATTCTGCTTTGTGATTCTCTCCCTGCTTCCTTGACAACATTGCCTCCCACATTTTATTCTTACTGCAACCTCCTGAGACAGGTTAGACTGCAAGACAATTTTTCATTCAGAATCATACATTGAAGATTATGGTTGAGAGGGGATTTGAATGCTGAGTCCTATCTTTCCAGTCCTATCTTCCCTAAAACAATATCTATAGACTCCTTTGATGTTTGCAAATTCCTGATGTTATTTATTAAAATTTAACTTTGAAAAGATCAATAGGAAACCATCACGTTTGAAAACAAAATATAAGCCTCTTTCTTTTATGCTTTTATTGCACTTAGCTAATTAAGCAAAAATAAGAAAAATATTTGCATGAAAAGATTATATAACATCAACATTTACCATCCCTTTCTCAAAGGTAGAATTTGAAATTTATGTCATTAACAAAATAACCAAATTTATTTATACAGATGGCTTGAAAGTCTTCCTCATTGCTCCTTTGTGTTTTTTTTAAAAAACAAAAATTCAACTATGTGCCAAATTCAAAAATTAATCAATTACTGCAAACCAGGTGTATAATTTGTCCTTCCAATATTTTTTGAGCATCCCTGATGCATACAAAATCCTTGATGTCTTGCTATACTTAAAATGCTTGTAATATAACCAATTATAGGCATCCTTAACCAGTTAATTACCAGTCTAAAGCTAGACTGGTCCTGTGGATTTCAGCCTAAGATGTGACAATAATAGCACAAATGCAGACTATGTGAGTTAATGATCCAAATTCTAAATTTTATCACCAATAGCGAGACAACTATATGTGGAATTTTCTGTTCTTTTATTATCTCATTTTAAGAGAAAAGGGTTAATTTCACATTAATCTTATCTTAAAGAGTTTTCACTAGTTCCAAACACACTTGCTCACTTCTTTATCAAATTTAGGTACTGCTCTTCTCACTCCTCAGTCTTATTATTCCAAAATTCACCATTTATTTATAAAATATATACCTATCTTAAGCAAATAACCCTGGATGGTCCATACCACAAAACAATAAAACAGCATAAATACAAACATAAAAAATAAAAAATCCCAGAGCCAAGGCACCTTAGGGGGAATCCTCATTCACAAATTCATTAATATCAGGCTCTGCTAACTATCTACTCTAAGGATTGTGGGAAAAGCCAGCTTTCCACAAAGCCAGCACAGTAAATATCAATGTCATAAACTTCCTTCAATATCCTGTGAAAAGAAATTGGTAGCATAGTGTCAATCCCCAAATCCCAGGCATGATGAGAGAAGCAAGATTCGTGAAGACTTTGATAAGGATATGGAATGTAACAATTAAGATAAAGTATAAAAATCTTGGAAATGTGATAGGAATGTCTAATCTTTATTTATTTATTGGAATGTTTTAGAACTCTTCTTTGAGGCTTTTTGTAAGAGAGCAGCTATAGAAGAGATTAGCTTCTAACAATCTTCTCTCCCATCTGTTGGCTGTTTATATTTAACATTCCTCCTATCACTTTCCCATTTATCAGAAGAACTCTCTAACTATTTGAAACTTCAAAGTTATCAATAGCATCAGCACAAAACAGCCCAAATTATTAGTGCTTAAATGGAAGAAACTGCCAAGCAACAATCTGATGCTTAACTGGTGCAAAGAAATATTATGAAAGACCCAATTTATCCCATAAACAGATTTGCCAGCTACTTTAAAACCTATTTATGTTACAGTGTATGTTTTTCATAGATAAAAGGATTAAACTTATATCTGCAACCCAATATCATTTATTATATGCACAGGTATATGCATATACTAGATACAATTCAAGTCAATTCATTTTATTATGGGCATAGATCAGTTCAAAATAAATTCAAAAGTAAAACATATACAATAATGACAATGAAAATGAACAATAGAATACAAAATTTTGGAATCTATATATGGTCAGTTAATAAAACATAATAAAATTGAAAATGAGTTATTAATTTGTTTGGACAAAAAGACACATAAAAGCTGCTAAATGATATGCTATCATGGATACTCCAGACCATAAAATAGTATTTAACTGTGTTCATTGAGACAGAGAGACTGATTGTAAATAAACATAAAAGGAATCTGAGCAAGCAGGATATCTGTCTGAGAATGCAGATAACAGATCCTGGAATGAAACTGTGAAATAGGAAAAGCACAATACAATATGGCCTCAAATCTCAGTGTTTTTTATTAAATAGAATGTCTTGATATTACAGTAGTGACAGTTGTTAGTGACAGTTGTTCAATCTAGTCAAATTTAATTAAAGAGAAAGTCCTCTGAAATGTAGGGACTGTTATTTAATTAATTAATTAATTAATCATATATGTTAGAATGGCTGAATTAGATTCTCAAAACACAAGTCACAGTTACACACAGAGATATTGAATGCAAGTTTAAAACTCTGCCATGATTTCAATATGTTACAGAAAAGTGTTCAAGCTGAATCCCCAAAGAAGTAAATTCTGAAGCTTCTTATTGCAACAAATACCCAAGATAATATCCACTGTACCAGGTTGCCCTATTATGAGCATAGGCCACCAACCATTTTTGAAAGGCAGGTGTTAGCTTCTGCTTATTTCCAGACAGCTGCAAATGCAGTCTCCACATGTATTCCTATCAATACTATTTTCCAGCTTGTGTTGACTCAAGTGCTGCTATTTGCATTTTGATCAGGTACTTGTAAAGGAATGCAGCGATGACCTTGTGAAGGAATGGATGAACCATGAACAGAGGAGAAACAGCAACTTAGTCCCAGGAAAGTAGGATGTGTGTGTGAGAAAGCCTCAAAATAACCACACCTTGGTATTTTGTTGGTATTAAATGGGGGAGAGAGAAACTGACAAGTTTTTAAGATTCTGTTATTATATCCTGCAATAATAAAGTAACATTCCTTGAGCCCTTGCAATGTGTGTTTCCTAACCTGGCATACTTTGAAGGGCTGATACTATTGGGCAAAGTCAAAGTCCTTCAAAATGTCACTTTTTATTCTCAGAGCTGTATTGCAACTACTATGGTGACTCCAGAGTCTCAAAGCATAGTGGTTATAACAGTTGCCTGATATGTAGAATATTACTGACTCACAATTTTGTAGGAACTTTCTTAATATTTTTTTTTCTTTCCCTGACATTTTTTAAATTTTATTTTTTGTTCCCTAAACTTTTTTATTGGCCTTTTTTCCTCTCTTTTTTTTAGTAAGGCCACATTTGCACTATTTCATCATTTTTCCAGCATATTGAACCTCTTGCAAATGTATCTGCCAAAGTATTACAGCCTCGACCATTTTTTCTTAGAATTTAGCTGGTATTAGCATAGGACAAGAGTAGCTTCAGGGTGCAGTGACGATTTACTCTATATCAAAACAAAGTCCAATGATAATTTTTTGAAAATTAAATCTTCCTTCCTCAAAAAATAATTGTAATTTACATAATGAAGCCCTGAGGAATGCTCCATCATAGAAATTTGTTTTCAGTCCTATAAATTCACTCAAAATCATATGGAGAACAAAACAGGAAGAACTCTTACCTCTGAGTTATGTTCGCCTTAACCACCTTTATCCTGCCTTGTATATGCAAAAAATAGTAGACCATTCATTTATATCTTCTTTCATTTGCATTAATATTAAAAAAGTTCAATTTTACCAATGAAGAAAGCCTTCTAGGAACCTCATATCAAATTAAACAAAGGAGTAATCCCTCCCCCAAATAATTCAGTTTGAAACATTACTGATATGCAGTGACATCTACTCTGATTTATTCCAATTTATAGACCATCAGAAAGGATACCACACTCATATATTAGCAAAATGAGATTAGGAAAGCATTTAGGGCTGAGATTCTATTCTACTTTCAGATTTAATTATAGGTATAGGTGTCTTGAAAAGAAAGATAAAATAAGCTTAATAACTCCTTCTGTAATAACTATGGTAATGTCATGTTCTGATAATAAAAAATTCTTTCATCTGTTGTACTAGAAGTATATAGTTTCCTATATGTATCACAGATAAAAGAAATATTCTTTTCCATGAGTGCTTCAGGGACCCACATATATCACAGAAATGTTCTTAGAGAGTGAAACCAATAGAGACTGAAACTTTTCTGCTAAAGCAAAGGTTCTCAAACATTTTGGTCTCAGGATCTGTTTACATTCTTAAAAACGATAAGGACCCACAAAGCTTTAGTTTGGGTGGGGTATATCAATCAATATGTTTTAAAATTGTTTAAAAAATAAAATCTGAGAAATTTAAAAATATGTTATCTATTTCACTTTGTGGACCTCCTGAAAGGGTCTCAGGAACCACACTTTGAGAACTGCAGTACTAGTGATGTCACCATTTTGCTTTTTAGTAAATCAATATTTCATATTGGGACAAACCTATTGGGCAACTACTTTCTGGAATTAATCATAATTTGCTAAAATTCCAGACATGCTCACTGGTTAAAAAAAAAAAACCAGAAGCTCCAGCCAAATAAAATACATAATATGTTTTAGTGAAAAGTCTTCATACTTATCCTTGCTTTTTTCCCTTGCCAAATATATTTTAATATTTTTATTTAATTCTTCAAAATATTTTTTTCCAGTTTTATTGGTATTGTTTGAAATAAATATAGTAATCTTGGCAAGATATTCATTTTTATTTATAGTGGCTACTCTTCCCATCAATGATAATTGTAGATTTTTCCAAACCACCGATTCTAAAATGGGCTTGGAGTCATCAAACTGCCTGAATCGTATACAGAAATATACCTTTGCTCTGGAATAAATAAAATATATTCACAAATTCTGATGAGGCAGAATGAATCAACTGGGCAAAAAAGAGTTAGATTGAACCACACAGAATCATATTAACTATCCATGCTAACTGTCCATTAACCACTCTTTCCAGATTACAGTGGTACTGTAGATAGTCATGAATAGGCATAAAAAGCCTCATGAAACTTTCAGCTGCCAGTCCTCAAGCTCAGCGGTATTCTTATGCTACAAATTAAAGACCGCAAGGGCAATCATGTCACCTTGGCAAACTCAAAACCTACAGGCGAAAGGCTGATCTCATCATAAGCAGGGAAAGAGATTAATCCAAAGCATGCAGTCAGCGTCAGTATTTCAATCAACCCATTAAGTGCAGTCAATTTCAGTTGGGGCTATTCTACTCTAATGCATAATTCAGTAGTGCAGCCCTAGCAGGGGGTTATCTTCTCTGCAACCTTATGGCCTTTTAATAGAAGCACTTCATGCAATGGGATGGGTGGCACGAAGAGTCAATGTATAAAACTCTAACTTACATTAAGCGGCACATTTCGTGAGTAAACCACATGGCATTGGGGAGATTACATGCTGTTTCTTTGCCCACAAAAGCCATTCCAACCTCTGAGCAAAAGCTTGCCTAGCTTAGTAAAAAGCACAACTGTTTGATGACTAGCTGTGAACAAAGGAAATTGCTGCCTTTCTTTCATCAGACAGAAATGGTTCTTCCTCCAGGGAGATTTGGTTTGATGGTTAAGGGTGGGAGATTTCTAGAAGGGCAGAAAATGTCTCTCTGTATGTGCAAATGATAGTAATGATGGCACAGATGAGGCAGTGTTAGTAAATGAGGTGGAACAGTGTTTTCATTAAAAGAAACAAATGAGGAATGGCAAGAAGAAATCTGAATTCTGAGAAATAAAATAATTGAGTCAAATCACTTAACTGATTTGCCACTCAACATTTATTTTAACTAATAGATAAGGGTTAGAGATTCTGCCATTTGGGAATCTTCACAAATCCATCAGTTTGCAATGTTAGTCAGCATCTTTCAAATTTTAAATTTGAATTTCAAATTTTATAAGGATATAAACATAGGCTTTTCTTTTAGTTTGCATCTTTCCTGAACTGTAACCCTTTTTCTTCTTATTGTATTTCCTCCCTTCAGCACCTCATTGCTGCTAACCAAGGTGTAGGATGACAAAAGTGTTAAAATACTTATGAACATTCATGTGGGTTAACATTACTGATCAGAGACTGAAGCCAAATCTTTTATTGGTTGCTGTACACATGTAAAACTTGACTTAAAGGATTACCACAGTAACAATACAACATCAGAAGCATGCATAATTCATTGATTATAAACAAGAATTCAATCCACTATACTGCTCCCTACAAGAAATAGATGATGTTTTATTTATAGTTTAGATGTTGAACTACTGGCAACCATGCAGCAAATAGCATTGGTTGGGCAATGGTGATAGCTCAAGAATTGCAACACAGCTTCCAACTCTATCAGGAGTAACTTCCCTTTTTTATATCTCTTTATTCTTTAGCTGATCAATGTGCCATGAATGGGAATGAGAAGATTGCTCATCCTGTTTCAGCTATCTGTCCTGAATGCTGGTTCTCAAATTAGGGATGAAAGCTCAACGTGAATGTAAGATACAATCAAAGAAAACATCACTGTTTAGGTTGCTGTTGCATGTACTATGTTGTGATGTGATTTGCAAGTGTTTGATTATGTATGGAATTTCCTACAAATATTAATTCTAAAACATTCTTCAGTCTTTGAACATAGTCCATTTGTAGCTGGGTGCTGATGTTACAGATAGTCCTCAATTTACAACTATAATTGAGCCCAAAGTTTCTATTGCTAAGTGAGACAGTTGTTAAGTGAGTTTTGCCTTTACAACCTTTCTTGTCACAATTATTAAGTGAATCACTGCAGTTGTTAAGTTAGTAACATGGATGTTAAATGAATCTGGCTTCCCCATTGATTTTGCTTGTCAGAAGGTTGCAAAAGGCAATCACATGACCCCAGGATACAGCAACCATCATTAAGATAAGTCAGTTGCCAAGCACCTAAATTTTGATCATATGGCCATAAGGATGCTGCAATGGTCATAAATGTGAAAGGGAGTCATAAGTCATTTTTTTCAGTGACATTGTAACTTTGAGTGTTTATTAAATTAACTGAAGAAAGTCAAGGACTGCTTGTACTTTATATGCCCGATTCTATTTTTTAGGATTCTATGAAAAGATTCAGTTACAAATAATGATTATATTTCACTAACTGTTCTAGAACATCTGGTTCTTGCAAAAGGTCATCTCTACATCTACAGTGTGAGTGACTAATGAAACAATTGCAAACACTTCTGGATACTCTGAATATGCATTTATTAAATGTAAAAGTGTGCCTGTAATGGTTTTACTAAGTCTTTATGAATTCTTTGCCATCAGGACAAATTCTATCTATGTGTGAGTGGGACTGGCATTGTAGATACGTTAGCAACCTGAGAAACTCCTTGCAAGGTATTAAATATTTTAATCCACTCCCAGTTCCAAAACAAAACTACAAGCTAGTGCCTTCATCTTTACTCCAACAAGTAGTTACTGCAATAGTTGGGCTCTTGGCTTATTATAATGACTTTCAGTTGCCAGATAATACAAATACAAAACTGTGTAAACTGAGATTTTTACTCTATATTCGCCCAGCTGTTCTGGATTGCTCGGTAAATTTGAGACACTGCTGGTGTTCCAAGTTTCTCTTTGGATCATCTCAGCTGTGATGGGAAGAATCTTGATCTCTGTGAGATAAAACAGAGTCAAAATGATTTTTCAGATTCTTATCTTGTGAAGATTTGTGTGACTTGTGCCCTTCGGAATTTGATTTTGTATTTGTGCTGCCCATGGAATAAAGCCCAAGTCTACAATTGAGCAGCTGCTGTAAGCACATCTCTTTTTTTGGGCAGTAGTGAGAATTGACAGTAGTGTCATATGACCAACAATGAGAGTAAACACCGTTCTGTGCAAGTATTGGTTGAAATGTTTCACAGCTTAAAGGAAGCTCGGTACTCCTGTCTGTTTTTTTTAATAATGTTCTCTGATCCAAAAGCTATCAGGCGTTCACTGCCATCTTTCATGAAGTGTGACATAACTACACCAAGGCATATTCGAGCTTCACAAGCCAGTTTCATTGGTAAGTGTGATCAGAGCACATGTCAGATGTCACCATTTTCTTCTATGAAAACTTAATCATATGGTTTGTCTACTGCTAGACGTTTCCCATTAGTAAAGTTAAAAGAGTATTGCTAAATTTATGGGATAGTTACAGTTTTTACTATGAGTTTGTCATAATACTCAGCAAAATGGGGGTTTTTTTGCCTCAAAAATTTATTCACACTTTTCTATATATAATGTGGCATTATCAAACACTTTAATTATTGCAATAATTTCCCCCTTTGTCTTCACTCACTGTTTACACCAACAATTTACAAGTAGCTCTGTTTTTCTTGTTTGTTTTGTTTTACTAACCTTTCTCTCCTTCTGAAGATAAAGCAAATCTTGAAAGGCTTTTTAAAATTATTAACCCATTTTGTAGTCACTGTTGTGACTTAAAAAAAAAAATATCACTAGAATCAGAAAGTTGGGGTCTTTTGCTGCTTGACAAGCCAAGATAAATCAGTAAGAATGTAAGGTTATCCACATGCTTTATCAACCAGTAGCAACAACAGTATAATACAATACAGTAATTTCTATGGAAAATAAAAGATTGGTAAGGAAAGTGCTAATAGCATAGTTTGGGAAATCCTTTCCAACCCTCTACCAGCAGTGGATATAGGAGGTATCTATGTTTTTTCTGTGTAATAAAGCAATGTATTATATCTATGTGTGAGGCTCTCATCAAGGTTGCTTCATAAATATTGCATTTCCTTAAGTTTCTGGTCTCCCTTCACCTTGTGAGTGCGCGCACGTGTGCATATGTACACTGGGAAATAAAAGGCAGGTGGCATATGCTCTTGGTCACATGACTGGAAGGAAATTAAAATGGAGCAGTTGCCAACATCCATAATCTCTGCCCAAATGTCTTTTTGCTCTGGATGCCCTGGGAAAATTTTCAGGATTATTTTTTTCAACCATTAGTCCATTTTCAAACATGATCTTTCTTTCTTTACTCAGCTTCTCCCTAGGCCCCAAACGTGGTCCCATTCTGTTCAGAGTCCAGAGAGAGATCCTACTGAGACAGAGAGGTTGAGTCTTTAGCCTCTTCCCTTTCAACTTTCTGTTAGTTGGAGAGTGCAGCAGGAGAGCGAAAGCCGACAGAGAATGACTTCTGACATTCTTTCAAAGCCTCTAGCACTAATGGCCAATGGAGACATCTGAACTTCTATGTAACACAGAGGTGCCAAACTCAAGGCCCGTAAGCCAGATCTGGGCCATGGGGAACTTAGATCTGGCCAGTGGGGCCACCCTGGAAACAGCGAAGGTCCAGCCCACGGTGCCTCTGCTAGTGAAAATGGAGCTGGGGGGGCTACATGCATGTGCCCCCCCCATTCTGTTTTCGCTGGTAGTGAGCTGCAGGAGGCCATCGCAGCCAAAAACAGGGCCAAGGAGACCATTTTCGCTGGCAGAGCGCTTGAGCTACCACAGGCGCTCCCAATACGAATGATGTCATGCTGGCCACGCCCACTCTGGTCACCACCACCCCCCGGGAGGTCTAACACAACCATGTGGCCCTCAATGAAATCGAGTTTGATACCCCTGATGTAACAGAACAACCTGCTGTGTATACAGGTAATCTTCCACTTATGACCACAATTGAGCCCAAAATCGTTGTTGTTAAGCAAGATAGTTTTTGAGTTTTACTCCATTTTATGACTTTTCTTGCCACAGTTGTTAAGTGAATAATTGATGTTGTTAAGTTTATTTATTTTTATTTATTTATTTTATTTTATTAAATTTATATACCGCCCTTCTCCCCGAGGGAACTCAGGGCGGTGAACAGCCATAAATAAAAAACATATATACAAAATTTAAAAGCCAAATAAAACCAAATTAAACATTGGCCCCAATATTTAAAATCCCAAATTTACAATATTAAAACCCCAAATTAAAATATTACAATTTAAAATTTCTAAATTATTTTACAACAGAAGGGGAAAAGGGAAGAATTAGGCCAGGCCCGCCTGGTGGAACAGGAAAGTTTTAAACTCACGGCGGAAGGCACGAAGATCCGGGATCCTCCGTAACTCTGGGGGGAGCTCGTTGCAGATAGTGGGTGCCCCCACAGAGAAGGCTCTCCCCCTGGGGGCCGCCAGCCGACATTGTTTGGCTGACGGCACCCGGAGGAGCCCCTCTCTATGGGAACGTACCGGTCGGTGGGAGGCTATTGGTGGTAGTAGGCGGTCCCGTAAGTACCCGGGTCCTAAGCCATGGAGCGCTTTAAAGGTGGTAACCAACACCTTGAAGCACACCCAGAAGACCACTGGGAGCCAGTGCAGCTCGCGCAGGAGAGGAGTAACATGGGAGCGTCACGTCGCTCCCATCACCACCCGCACGGCCGCACTCTGCGCCAGTTGGAGCCTCCGGGTGCTCCTCAAGGGGAGCCCCATGTAGAGAGCATTACAATAGTCCAGGCGAGAGGTGACGAGGGCATGAGTGACCGTGTGTAACGAGTCCCGATCCAGAAAGGGACGCAACTGGCGGATCAGGCGAACCTGATGAAAAATCCTCCCGGTCACGGCCGTCAAATGCTCCTCAAAAGACAGCCGTGAATCCAGGAGGACGCCCAAGTTGCGCGCCCTCTCTGCCGGGGCCAATGATTCACCCCCGATAGTCAGCAATGGTACCAGCTGACTATATCGGGACGTCGGGAACCACAGCCACTCGGTCTTGGATGGGTTGAGTCTGAGCCTGTTCCTCCCCATCCAGATCTGCACGGCCTCCAGACACCGGGACATCACTTCAAGGGCATTGTTGGGGTGGTCTGGGGTGGAGATGTACAGCTGGGTGTCGTCAGCGTACTGGTGATATCTCACCCCAAAACCACGGATGATCTCGCCCAGCGGCTTCACATAAATGTTGAACAGGAGGGGCGAGAGGACCGACCCCTGAGGCACCCCACATATAAGGGGTCTTGGAGTCGACCTCTGCCCCCCTGTCAACACCGACTGCGACCGGTCGGAGAGAAAGGAGGAGAACCACCGTAACACAGTGCCTCCCACCCCTAGTTCTTCCAACTGGTGCAGCATGATACCATGGTCGATGGTATCAAAAGCCGCTGAGAGATCTAACAGGACCAGGACAGAGGAAAAACCCGTCCCGGGCCCTCCAAAGATCATCAACCAACGCGACCAATGCCGTTTCCGTGCTGTACCCAGGTCTGAAACCCGACTGGAACGGATCCAGATACGTCGTTTCATCCAGGTACCGGGGAAGCTGTTGCGCAACCACACTCTCAACAACCTTCGTCAAAAAGCGAAGGTTGGAGACCGGACGATAATTTACCAACATTGCCGGGTCCAGGGAAGGCTTCTTGAGGAGAGGCCTCACCACCGCCTCTTTCAAGGTGGCGGGAAAGTCACCCTCACCCAACGAAGCATTTATAATCCCCTGGAGCCAGCCGCGTGTCACCTCCTGGGAAGCCAGTACTAACCAGGAGGGGCACGGGTCCAATAAACAAGTGGTCGCGTTCAGCCTGCCCAGAATCCTGTCCACGTCCTCAGGGGTCACAGGGTCAAACTCAGTCCAGATAACACTCACAAGACCTGCCCCTGTCCCTCTCCCCGGGACTACCCAGTTGGAGTCCAAGTCTTCCCGAATCTGAGTGATTTTGTCATGCAGATACTGAACAAAATCCTCAGCTCTACCTTCCAAGGGGTCCTCCTGCGCTTCCTGATGAAGTAGGGAGCGGGTCACCCTGAAGAGGGCGGCTGGGCGATTATCTGATGATGCAATAAGAGCAGCAAAATAGTTGCATTTAGCTGCTTTTATCGCCACTAAGTAATTCCTAATATGGGATCTCACTAGTGTCCGGTCAGATTCAGAACGACTGGCTCTCCAACTACTCTCTAGGCGTCTTTTCCGGCGCTTCAACTCCCTCAACTCCTCAGAAAACCAAGGCGCCAATTGAGATCGGCGCCGGGTCAGAGGCCGCAAAGGCACGACCCAATCCAGAGCACCTGCAGCCGCCCTATCCCAGGCGGCCACTAGGTCTCCGGTCGAGGCGTGTGCCAGAGCCTCAGGAAATGGCCCAAGCTCCATCTGGAACCTATCAGGTTCCATCAGGTGCCTGGGGCGGAACCAACTAACAGGCTCCACCTCCCTGCGGCGGTTTGAAAGTCAAGACGAAGGAGAGAGTGATCTGACCATGACAAGGGCTCGATGACTAAGTCCCCTATCTCAAGATCACTCAACCACTGTCCAGAGACAAAAATCAAATCCAGTGTGTTTCCCCCCATCTGGGTAGGGCCATGAATTAACTGGGTCAGGTCCATAGCTGTCATGGAAGCCATGAACTCCCGAGCCACCTCCGACGTCTCACCCACAGATGGAAGGTTGAAATCCCCCATGACCATAAGTCTAGGGGTTTCAACTGCCACCGCGGCGATAACGTCGAGGAACTCGGGCAGGGTTGCTGCCATGTGGCAGGGAGCCAGGTACGTGACCAGCAAACCCATCTGAACCCCATGACCCCACTTCACAAGGAGGGACTCACAGCCGGCTGTCTGAGGAACTGTGGCCTCCCTTGGTCTCAGACCAAGTTAGTTAACATGGTTAATGGAATCTGATTTCCCCATTGACTTTGCTTGTCAAAAGGTGACAAAAGGTGACGACGTGACTCCAGGACACGGCAGCTATGAACCAATTGCCAAGTGTCTGACCACAGAGTTGCTGCAACGGTCATGTGAAAAACGGTCATAAGTCACTTACTTTTTTCAGTGCTGTTGTAACTTTGAACAGTCACTGAATGAATGGTTATAAATTGAGGATTACCTGTATATGTCTCTCTATGTGCACATATTTGGAAGTGTATCGGTTGAAATCCAGCAGGTTCCGACAGGTTCTGGAGAACCAGTAGCGGAAATTTTGAGTAGTTCGGAGAACCGGCAAATACCACCTCTGGCTGGCCCCAGAGTGGGGTGGGAATGGAGATTTTGCAGTATCCTTCCCCTGCCATACCCACCAAGCCACGCCCACCAAGCCACACCATGCCCACAGAACCAGTAGTAAAAAAAACTGGATTTCACCACTGAAGTGTATGTACATGGGCAAGTCCTTTTGACACAGATACTAATTAAGCTTTGTACATCTTGGATACCCATAGGTATGTTTATCTGTGCCTATAAGAGATTGGTTAGGGCAAGTATGTATGCCTTGCATCTATCTGTATGTCAGACGCATCTTGCCAATTCTTCAAGGTAAATTGGATAAGAAAACTGACTCCACAAGATCAGAACCCTAATTTTAAAAAGATGGGCTATAATAACAGAATCTTGCAAGTCTGTCTGTATCTTCTCTTCCGTTCTTCTTACGCACTTCTAGGTTTGTTTGTTTTTTCAGGATCTCACTCAGTAAAGATGTCCACTAGGTTTAAAACCTAAACATGCCACTTTCTTTTCAGTTGATTATTTATTAAACTAAACTAGAGCCGGCTCTATCATTAATCCAGATGTGGCCATTGCCTTCTATGGCAGATGCTGAGAAGCAATAGTGCCAAGCCTTCTGGCCATTTTTCTCCATATATATTTATTTAATTAATTTATACAGCCACCCATCTCAAATATATCTGATTGCAGGAAGCTTATTGGCTGAGTTCAATCTGCCATATTGTAATATCCTACATCTATGACTTGCAGTTTGTCTGACTCTTCAAATGGAAGCAATATTTCTATCACAATCCTTTTTTATTTCTCCGTGTGGTACCACGGAGAAGGGTGCCTTATCTTTTCTTTTGCCTCAGATGGCAAAAACGTTTTTGTGTCAATCTTTTCACTACTTATGATGCTTTTTCTTCCTTGGAAATCTCCTCATTCAGACATTATTTGCAATGTATATCTTTTATCTGAAAATATTGAAAGGAGTTAGAAATTGTGAGGGAAATATGATGAGAGGCCTGTTTAACTTTTTCCTTCCTGGCTGTTTCTCTGTTGTAAACTCTCATCTCCTATATTGCTTTTCAACATGAACTGAAAATATATAAAATCTTCTGTACCATTTTTCCTATAGGACAAAAATCAGTGCCTATGACGGTATGCTTTTGAATATATCATAATCCTGATGAATTGGTCATAGATTGGATTATACGGTTTGTTTGTTTGTTTATTTATTAAATTTCTATGCCACCCATCTCTCTAATATAATGACTCTTGGCACCTTACAATATAATAAAAAATAATAAAGTAAGTAAAATTACAGCCTCAGTAGGCCAATTGCTACATTTTATTCTCTTGACTTGGATCTGAAGAAAATTATCCCATTTCCAATTGGCTTAATCAAGCCAAGGATAAACATGCTATATACATTCTACATTATGAAAAGCAGAAAATAAAGTTCTGCATGAAGGAGAGCTGATTTTATATATTATGCAAATTGAGCTTATTTTGCATTTAATCTGTTCTACTGTGGCTAATCATCAAGACAACAAAGGATTCAAAGTTACTGAAGCTGTATGTTCTGAAGGCCACCAAAATATCTCTTCGTGTTTTAACAGAGGCGCAGAACCGATTCTGAGATTTTTGTCATCTTTTCCCTTCCATCTTGACATCCGGAAAAGCTGAGGTGAGAAATTCTTTGAAAGAAAGATGATGCTGAGTTTTTCAGAATGCTGAATTCATCACCCAACAACAGGATTTGATTTATGCCACAATTATAAGATCCCCACTTCTCTGATCCAATACATTTGAAGGGAAAAGTTAAGATTCCAATAAAATTGCTGAGCCAGTCACAACTAGACTGGTTTAACTGGTCCAAATGGCAAGAGGAAATTCATGATCCTGATGGAGCTGACCCAACTCAAATGGAGATGTTTTGCAAAACACTTGGACTCTTGATCACTTTTAGTGGAGAGGCCAAATTTCACACACACATTTGTTACATTCCCAAGTACTTTTAACCTTGCTACTAAACTAATCCATTTTCTTTAATTGTATAATATATTAAATTATACACTCATCAAATGGGCAAGATCTTTCCATGACTAAATTAAACTCATTGTGTGAATGTATTAATTTAGATCACCCAGGAAAACACATTTTGCAACTACTCTTCAAACAGAAGCTGGGAATCCAGTAACCCTCAAATCACATCTTGGTTCCATCTAGAGCATGGGTGTCAAACTCGCAGTGTCACATTACCATCACATGATGTTTTGTGACTTTTTTCCTTCGCAGAGCTGGGATGGGTGTAGCCTGCGTGTGATACATCCAGCCCGCAAGTCGCCAGTTTGACACCCCTGATCTAGAGTAATGCCACTCCATCCATAATTAATAATAGAAATCACCAGGTCCAGGAGGCCCTTAAACCCAAAGCCACTCTGTTTTGCTAGAGCTGACCTGAAACCTGTTTATCCCTGTCAAGACCACTATGGTCTCCAGGCACTGAAATATAACCTCCACGGCATCGCTTGGCCAGCCAAGGGCAAGAGTACTAAGTATCATCAGCCTATGGATGATGTCTCACTCTATGCCATTGAATGACTTTTCTTAATGACTTTATGTAGAAGTGAGGGAGTGGGAGGGAGTCGAGTCCTGAGGTACCCCATCAAAGAGAGGTTATAGGGTAGATTTTTCCCCTCCCTTCAACACTGACTGGATCCAACCCTGGAGAAAGGAGATCAACTACTGGTAACATAATATTGTGCCCCCAACTTCCAGATTGGTCCATGGTTGGTTGATGATATTAAAAGTCACTGACAAATCAACCAAAGCAAGGATGAACATACTTCCCCTACCGTGTTTCTTTCAGAAGTCATCCAAAAGTATAACCAATACTGTCTATATACCATACCATGGTTTAAAACCCAACTGGAAATGGTCCAGAAAATCCACTTCAACTCTAAAGCTGCAAGGCAACTATTTTTTCAATTACCTTCCCTAAAAAGAAGAGCTTGGAAACAGGGGGAAAGGATGACTTCCTAAGAAGGGGACACACCACTACCTTCATACGGGATGGTACAGAGGTGGGTTTCAGCAGGTTCTGACCAGTTCTGGAGAACCGGTAGCAGAAATTTTGAGTAGTTCGGAGAACCGGTAGTAAAAATTCTGACTGGCCCCGCCCCCATCTATTCTCTGCCTCCCAAGTCCCAGCTGATCGGGAGGAAATGGGGATTTTGCAGTAACCTTCCCCTGGAGTGGGGAGGGACACCCACCAAGCCACACCCACCAAGCCATGCCACACCCACCAAGCCACACCCACAGAACCAGTAGTAAAAATTTTTGAAACCCACCACTGGGATGGTACAACTGCTCCATCTCTCAAGGCTATAATCTTCATCACTCTGACTCTAGTTTAGTCAGAGAAGGCAAATTAAATTCTTTTAAGACAGGGGTGTGAAACTCAAGGCTTGGGGGCCGAATCCAGCCCATGGGGTGCTTAGATCTGACCTGCAGGGCTGCCCTGAAAACAGCAGACTGACCCACGGTTCTTCTGCCAGTGAAAACAGAACTTGGGAAGGCTGTGCACAGCCCTCATGACCTCCATTTTCAGCTGTGATGGCCTCCTGCATCCCTCTGCCAGCGAAAACATGCAGCCTTCCCGAGTTCCCTTTTTGCTGGCAGAGCACTCGGGCCGCCATAGGCACCCCCCGATGCAAGTGACATTGAACTGGCAATGCCCACCCTGGCCACACGCACCCAGCTTCCCAAGGTCAAACATAACCCTGATGTGGCCCTCAATGAAATCGAGTTTGACACCTTTGCTCTAAGACCATAAAGCTGAGGAAATCCTCTGCTAACCTGCCACAGAAAAGCTCAGACTGGAAGTTCACTACACAGCAGGGAGGCTGGTTCAGCAGCAAAAATCCCATCTGGTCCCTAAAACTCAACATTACACACAGGTCATCACATCCAGTCACCTGTGAGGCAGTAGCTGTGAACATCACCAGAGTCCTGGATGACATGAGCCACTCCGCTCCGCCTTGCCCTGGGATTAGAGCTGATGTCACATCCAAAATCCAGATAATCCCATCGCAGGGAGCAACCTCTCCCTCAGCCCCTATCCAGGTCTGAGTAACTCATGCCAGGTTTGTCCTCGTGGAAAAGAGATGTTATTACAGGTAGGCCTGACATTTAGCAGCAGCGGAGAAAAACATAGGCCTCCAAATAATGAGGTCTTGACCGAATAAATTTATCTATCGCAACTCTACAAATAGAATTAGTGTTAGAGTATCTATTATGTGAAGATTGATTCTCATGTTTCATCGATCTCATTTTATCCAAATTTTCTTCTGCAAAATAGTTTTCCTGCTTGCAGTTCCGCCACAAAAGCTTAATGCACTGCATAAAATGCTCAGGATGGAACGTATCTCCAGGGCATGGGCTCCTTATATGAATGCATAGGTCAATGTTGCTGATAGGGATGCATTGCCATCCCATCCCTCTTTCCTCCCCCTCTCCCCATCCGGTACTAAAAGTACACCTGCGGCTGGCATCCAGGATCAGTATTACTGAGCACTGCCCCACACTCCACTCCTACTCCCTGAGGCTTTCTGCTTGATTGTTTCCTCTTGCTGTTGCTATCTGTCTTCTCCAAGGAGGAAAATAGTGAGAAGAGCCAGGAGAAGTAGCTTCCTTCCTCCTCCTGTTCAGTGTCGCAGTGATTACACTCAGAGATTCAGTCAAGTGAACAGGCAGCAGCAACAAAATATGGAAGTGATGGCGGTCTTAGCCATGAAGTGGTCCTACTGAAAGCATCTTCTCATGGCATTGGAAAGAGCACTAAGCAAATCCTAGATATTCTTGCATGGGAAGAAGACTGGTAGTTTGGAGCAAGATGTCTTCAAGCTTGCCAAAGCTTGTCACATGTGAAAAATATGGCAGATGGGCAGAATCTGTTGCTCGTTCCGTCTGTCTCCATTTTGGGAATGCAGGTTGTAAAAATAATGTGCTGTTCGTGAACCTCGCTTAAGAGCAGAGAGGCTGGAGTTGAATGATTAACTTGGAAATCCCGATTTCCCAATTCTCTAGAAATATTAAACCGGGGCAAAGTACAAGGAAAAATCTGAGAGTACTAACAACAGGAGCTAAATGATATATTTTAAAACCATATTTTACAGTAGGATGGGAGCGGCAACGATTTTAGCCCACCCTCTCAGCTTAGCTCTGAATAATCAGTGTCGGGGGTTGGGGGGGGGGGGGAAGACACGCTTTTGCAGAGCTTGAATTCTTTTGATCAGATCCGGGAGCCGTGGCAGAAGAGTCGCCCAACCCAATTATTACAATGCCTTCTCCCCAGCTAGCAGCGAGCGCCTTGAAGTTTCAAAGCGCTTTGAAGCTGTGCGAGACCCACCGTGCTCCCCGGAAGAAAGGGGGACGGCTCTCTGAAGATCCCACGCTGGACTGCTTTTATCTTCCAAACGCGCACACTGCCCAGCTGTCGCATCGCGGCTCCTGCTCGGTGCCATAATGAGCCGCGCTGCCATTATTTATGCATTTATTCCGCGCCCTTCTGCCGTCGTCGGGAGAAACGCGTTAGAAGAGTTCAAAGCCACGTGGGCCGGGCCGAGAAACCCGCCAGGAGCACCGCAATACATAGAGCAGGATGGGGGAGGCTGTTGGATGAAGCGTTCGTGAAATATATTTGGATAAGCCTCCAGATACATTTGGATCGCGGAGGGAAAGCTCAAACATCATTTTGTGATCCTATCCAGGATGGACCAGTCACAACCAAGGGCTTTGGCATCAGAGATGTGGCTGTGAAAGCCAGGAATCCTTTGAGTCAATAGAAGCCAAGTGCTGGGATGGCAAAATGGTTTTCAGGCTTGCAATGATAGTCCTGTTTCGACATGCTCAAGAAACTGAATTGAGACACTTCCTCTTTCTCTTTTTCTCACGGCTCTGTCCCTCTCTCCCTCCCAACCTCCCTCTCTAACACCAAGTCTTTAAAGATTTTTGAAAGTAATGGCAAAAAAGGAGCATATTTTTGGGATGTATGATTCATCATCCTAGTTTAGGTAGAAAAGCCTAGCAGGTTTTAAGTTTGTTTTAGGAACCTGAAAGACCTGTAACAAAGCCTTGTGGCCAGATGGGTGGCAAACAGATTTAATAGTAATAATAATCTCAACTGTGGCAAAAGCAAGCAATAGTAATAGTAATAGGCGCCAGGTGCAATCCCAAAACAACTAGAGCACCACTTGAACACCATGAGCGTTGACAAATGTACCATCAGTCAATTGCAAAAGGTAGCTTTATTTGGAACATCTCTCATCCTGCAACGATACCTGTAGCACCACCAAACATCCAGATCTGCCTATTCCAGGTCTTTGGAAGGACTCATTAGGAAGACAATCCAGTCTGAATATCGGACTGACTGTGCAATGAACCAATAATAATAATAATAATAATAATAATAATAATA